>CM053586.1:328870484-328907102 GCA_028646515.1 Pseudochirops corinnae
ATTCTCTTCAGCGAGTTTTTGAAATTTCTTTTCCATCTCGGCAATTTAGCTTTTTAAGGCATTCTTCTCATTGGCTTTTAGGGCCTCTTTTGCCATTTGAGTTAGTCTATTTTTTAAGGTGTTATTTTCTTCAGTCAGGTTGTTGACTGTCTTTTCATGATTTCTTGCAACATTCTCATTTCTCTTTCCAATTTTTTCTCCACTTCTCTTACTTGATTTTCAAAATCCTTCTTGAGCTCCATTGCCTGTAACCAGCTCATATTTCTCTTGGAAGCTTTTGATGCCAGAGTTTTGACTTCATTGACTTCTTCTGGTTCCGTGTTTTGATCCTCTTTGTCCCCAAAAAAGGATTCCATGGTCTGATTTTGCTTCCTCTGCTTGCTCATTTTGCCAGCCAATTACTTGACTTTTGAGCTCTTTGCCATGGTAGAACTCTACTTCGAGAGGGCAGAGAACTGTGCCCCAAATCGCTGGGGTTTTTGCAGACGTTGTCAGAGTTATGAGGAGGGCGTCCTCTCTATGGACACCCCAAGCTCTGGCACACTGGCCAGACACCCCAGGACTACCACCTAAAACAGTGACCCAGATCCAAGCAGGTCACAGCAACAGCAATTACCCTTTGAATGATCGCTTGGTCTCCCTATGATCTGCAGGCCAGGAGCTCCTGAGGTGGCCACCTGGAAGCAGCTGCAGCCACCCCACCTCTGCCTCCTTTTGCCTGGGGGCAGGGGTTGGACCATGCTCTTCTTGTCTCCCAGTTTCAACAGAGTTCCCTACTGACTTTTTACTTTCTCTTTAGCATTTATGGGTTGAGAAGTCTGTAAACCACCACCACTGCTGGTGATTCACTCTCCTGAAGTCTGCTCTGGCTGTTCTGTGCTGCTGGTTGGGGCCGCCCCGGGTCTGAACCATATGACTCATGCAGGACTGAGCTCGGCTCCCAGCTCAGTGCAATAGCCCCATCCTGTCAGCCTGCTAGGCTGCCTTCGGTGGGAGATGTGTTTCTCTCTGCCACTCTGTGGGTTCTGTAGCTCTAAAATTTATTTAGAGTCATGTTTTGCAGGTGGCTGGTGCAGGAGCTTAAGCAGGTTCCTGCTTTTATTCCACCACCTTGGCTCCACCTTGATTTTCAAAATGCTTTTTGAGCTCTTCCATGGCCTGAGACCAATTAATGTTTTTCTTGGAGGCTTTGGATGTAGGATTGTTGACTTTGCTGTCTTTTTCTGGGTGTATGTTTTGTCACTGAAGTACTTTTTTATAGTCAGAGTTTTATTTTCCCATTGTCTGCTCGTTTTTCTAGCCTATTACTTGACTTTTTAACTCTTTGTTAAGAGAGGGCTCTGCTTCCAGTGTGGAGGGAGAACTGTCCCAAATTTCAGGAGTTTTGTGCAGCTGTTTTCAGAGATACTTCTAGGGACCTGTAAGTTTTCAGTTTTTCCAAGGTGGTATGATCTAAGGAGAAGTGTTTATTCCTTTCCTGGCCTGTGCTCTGGCCTATTAGTGACCACAAGCACTCTTTTCTGCTCTGGAACTGGGACGAGGGACCCCTCTCCACTTTTGCCACAAGTTCTACTATGCCAGTGCTCCTTCTTGACCCAGGAGTGCCACCCAGATCCAAGTATGGGCAAAGCAACAGTCCTGCCTCAGTGCCAGCAGAGACCCCAGTAACCTCCTTCTGACCAACTGTTCAGTCCCTTTACTGTCTGTGAGCTGAGAACTCCAGAAGCAACCACTGCTGCTTCCTCCGCCCCTGTTCCTGGCTTGCTGGGGTTGGGGATGGACTGTGCTCCTCTCTCACCCAGGTCCATCAGACCTTTCCTACTGACCTTCTAAGTTGTTTTTGGTGTTTGCGGACTGAGAAGTCTGGAAACCTCCACAACTGCCAGTAATTCAGTTCAGTCCTCTGAGGCCTGCTCTGGGTTTGCTGGGAGCGGCCTGGGCTGGACCTCACTCCTTTCTCAGCCTGGTACAATAGATTTTTCCTGTCTACCTTCCAGGTTGTCTGGGGCTGGAAATCTGTTTCATTCTTTTCTGTGAGTTTTACTCTAGAATTTGTTTATAGAGTCTTTAAACTTTAGAGTTTAAAGGTATTTGTAGTGGTTTAGGGAAGAACTCAGGTGAGTCCCTGCCTTTACTCTGCCATCTTGGCTTCACTCCCCTCGGGATAAGGTTTTACAAAGATTTCAGTAACCAAAATGATGGCTGGTGTTGGAGTGGAGAAGAATACTGTAAACTAGATGTGCAAGTCATTAAGAAAAGTGGCAAAACCTCTTAGAGGTGGGTAGATGGTGATGGGAGAGGAAAAGATCTGAAGGTGATTTAAATGGATAGTATGAATTTTAAAGGGGCTCAGAGAAGGTCTAGACGTAGCAGTGGGAATCAAGGAGGACACCTCCTCCCCTTGGTCCAGTGAGTCAGGGAGCATGAGAGGAGCCACCAGGGCACAGTATTTGCAGAATGGGATACTTTCATCCTATTCAGCTTAAAGCTAAAATTTTATAGACATTATCACTCTGTAGTTTCACTGAATAGGGTTATAGGATCTCAAATGTGGTGCTTTTTTTTTTGTAGGCATCAAAAAACTAGGGAATCTCCTCCCTCTGCTACTCTTCCTCCTTCCCCTGCCCCTCTATACACATACACTGCCAATGGCATGTAACTTGGGTGGAATTTAGTGGCTTAAAAGAAAGAAACCCAATATCCCACACCATCACCCTTTTTACCACTAAGGGAGGGTGGAAAGGAACACTTAAATTACATTCTCCCTCAGAAGTGTCCAAATATAGGTTAACCATAAACAGTACCCTATAGTCTTCTATGAATTTACCTAGGAGATTAAACATTCAATTTCATTTGGTTCTGCTCACTACTAATTAAAAAAATTTGAAGTGCTTAGAAGTTTTGATTGTACAGGGAGAAATACGGAAGAAGGCATTTAGACAGGTTTCCAAACTGCACAGCTCCAGAGACCAAGCCAGGATGTTGGCTGAGCAAATGATCAATTTATTCAGGAAGAAGTTTGGAGCAGAGAATTTTAAGACATCTTTCAATCTGACTGGAATATGGAACAAGTTGCTGTCTATTCTGAGTTGGAGAGGGCCCTAAAAGCACAGCGTCATCAGAGGTTGGTTAACCAACGATCAGATCCTTTTTCAAATTCAGTTCCGAGAGGCTGTTTTTCTTCAAGCATACAGAGCTGCAGTCAAGGAGAGGACCACAGGGTTCCATGAAAAATAGCTGGTTATTGGACTTTAGGGACTTTCTTACCACAACAAATTCATACCATATGGATTGAGTAGAACCAACTATTTAAGGAACAGGAAAAAAAAAATCACAGTGGTTTCAAGGTGGTGTATAACAATCATTTTTCACAGTAAAAATAACCCACTCTGCTCAGCTGTAACCTGGGAGCATGCGAGTTTTCCGATATGAAAAGTGAAACTATTACTGAGCCTATCTAAAACTGTCACTCCTCTTTTTCTCCAAAACAGTCAGTAAACCTCTCTAAAGACACCCCCCAACCTCCCTTGGCTAAGTTTATCAGAGTACATACACTTGTACTAAGACCAGTCTTTGCAGTTTTAGGGTCCTTTATCCAACTATTCCATTTGCACCTCTGAAGCTTTTTTTTTTCAGGATTCCCTGACTTTGAGAGGGCTTTCCTTCCAAATTCTCTTCAAACAAACAGCCCCTGAAATCCCATTTCCTCCAAAGAGCTTTTCCTGGCTTCTAACTGAATTGGACAGGGTTACTTCCTTCCAAGCCTGCCCCAGCTAAATGCACCCCTTCCCCTCATCACTTTCACTTTTATTTACCATCCCACCAAACACACTCCAATTAAGCTCATTAACAAAATGAACAGGAGCAAATTCAAATTCAACAAACTTTTTTTTAACTGCTATACTGGGGGTGTTAGAGATACAAGCAGAGATTCCTCACTCTCAAATAACAATCATTTGAAATGTTAACTAATGACATCTTAAGTTTGTTTACAGAGACAACTTGTTTTTACTTCCTTACACCTTTTCCACCTTTGTACACAACATCTTATGTAGTAGGCTTATAGGACAGATTTAGAGCTAAAAAGGGACCTTAAAAGAGAAATCTAGTCCATCCTTTTTTTTCCCAGTTTTTGGTTAGAAATTTTTGGAGACTTTAACTTGCTTAATACAGTGTTCCAATATGGATGAGCATATATTACAATGATACTAATATCCTGGATCCTACTGTGAAACATACCATAGCGGTGATACTTGGAGTCAAACTTAAGTGAGGAGTAGTTTTAAAGTTCAAACAAGCAATGAATGCAGGCAAGATTCAAAGCAGGAGGCAAAAATACTCAGGATAAAGAAAGGTTTGGAACCAAAATCTTCCAAGTAAACAATTTTTACAAATCACTGAGTAACTGTCTTTTTTTCTTCAAATAATAAAAGAGGGTTAAAGTTGAAATGATTATTAAAACAGACATTTCCAGTTTCAAGCTGGAGAAACAAATTGTTCTATTCACTGCAAACTGGGACAGAAAATAGTCTGCCTTTGGAATGAATGCCTAGTGAACAGAAGACAGCTGATTTTTAATGGTTCCTATCATGCAACAGTTATGCTCTACTTAAATAAGTGGCATTTATTAACAACTTACTAAGTAAGTAGTGGGGATACAAAAAAAGGGCAAAAAGATAGTTCCCGTTCTCAAAGAATTCACTGAGTAATAGGGAGACAACGTGGAAACTATGTACAAAAACAAAAGAGCTAGAGACAGAATAAATTGGAGATAATCTTAGAAGGAAGGTGGAAAGGCTTCTTGCAGATGGCAGGACTTTGGCTGGGGCCTGAAGGAAGTCTGTAAGGAAGCTGCTGAACACTGCCCAGCCACCTCTAGACAGGCTGCCTCCACTCTGGCCACCACAGGCAGGAGCCACGCCTTCATTTAACTTCTTAGCTATCCCCAGACCAGGCCACCACATTTACTGTCCTCCCTCAGGGCTCAAGCATTCTCCTCCCCCATCTCCGCATGTCTCAAGTGTCAGCTAAAATCCCACCTTCAGAAGAAGCCTCTCCTGACCCCCTCAGTCTAGGACCTCCCATGCTATTTCCAATCTGAGCTTTAATAAGGCTTGTTTGTATATAGCTGTTTCCCTGCGTCTCCCCTATCATGGCTGTGAGCTTCCCGAGAGCAGGAGACAGTTTCTCCAACACTCAGCACATGCTGCACAGGAGAAGGTTCACAAATGTCCGCAAGGCTGACGCGCCCCCCCCCCCCCCCCACTGGAATGGAAGCTGCCTGAAGGCAGGGGCTGCCTCACTGCTTGTGTTTGCATCCCTGCTGCCCAGCACATGATCAAGCACCTATTTATACAACCAAGTGTTTCCCCCAAAACTGGAGCTCTTCCTTAATCACCACTGATACAGCACATGTGTACAGAGAAAAATACTTGCCAGACTACAATGCGCCTATCTGAGCCACTAAGAGTAAGACGCATTTTATTATTGGTGGACTTCACCACTCAGGAGGAGCTATAACCAAGGCATTCCCCTTTGGGAAAGGTTTGAAATGTTACATATACACTGATCCTTTAGATGGCTTTCACTGCATAAACTCTGTCCTTAGAAGTACAGATTCCGTAAGGATACACATACACACGTACTGAAAAAATATGTCTATGTAGACACACATTTGCGCGCATATACACATATACACATGCACAAACACTTTTATACTGAAGTCGTCTTATTTTTGAAGCATATTGTACCAGACATCTCTTGAATTTGAAAATATACATATTTCTTCAATGATGGTGAAACTGGAAACTGTTTCCAAATTTGCAACAGGGGAAAAAAAGTTGATACTACAAGCTCTTATTCAAATCAGGAGTATTGTGACAAACCCAAATAAGGAGGTCCCAAATGGAAACTGAAAACAGTTCTAAGAATTCAGATGAGTAGATAAAGTATCTAAGATTTTATAGCTGCAGCTTGTGTTAATACCATTAATTACTTTCAGAAAAATCACTTTAAATCATAAAGATGCTCTTTGCTACTAAACTCTGAATCAGTAAACCATTTGTCTAAAGACAAAACATAAGTCATTTTAGGACATCAGTCATTTTAAAAGTCTGTAAGTGATGCAAAAAAAAAAAATAGAATGCATTTCTGCACAATAAAAATTTAGAGAAACCAAAACCAAAAAAAGTCACAAGTTTTTAAAATGCTATCCTCCTAACAAAATATCAAAAGTTATGTGCACACACACACACACGTACACACACAGAGTAGCATTTTAATAGCTACCGAGAATCTCGGGGGCCTATTGTTTGCTGCAGGTGAAACAAATTGGCTGCTAACTAAGCTTTAGTAATTATAATACCTATTGAAATAATTCCTTGTGATCTTTAATTCATATTTATAATAAGAACAGCTGTCGGTCATATTTACGGTAATTTGTGGCTATTAAATAAACCTTCATGCAATAATTAGCAATTATGGACATCCCAGTTTCCTTTGAACTCAACGTTTACAAAAACATAAAATGAAAACCCTGCTCACCCCTTGCGCGTTGAGTGTGACTTGTGAAATGCAGCATATGCTGAACTTGACCTAAGTCTGTTTGCTTAGAAGAACCTGTCAAGAATCCAGAAATGGCAAGGGAGAGAGAATGACTATCAAAATAAGAGTTCAAGATTTTAGTAGAAAGCTCTGAAATTTTCTGGAGTCTCAGCAAATTAAACCCCTTACTCTCATTCCTACCCCTTTTGCAACCTATAGCACAGGGCTGCACTAATACATCTAAATCCCAAATAGTGAATAAATGTGTATTCTGATAGGGGGCTGAGGAGACTGCTAGTGGATTCTTTCCATAGACCTAATCTATGGTGGGAATGTTTAGGAAATGGAATTCTAGAAATCAGGGGTGGCAAAGATGCATTAGGTCAGGGATGTAGGCTTTCCCCTGGGTAGGGGAAAGTACAGGATAAATACTTTGGGTTTTATCCAGTCTACATTTAAATTCCACAAAGGACGGAACTCTTAACACTTTTCTTGGAAATAAATCTAAAACATAGCAGATTTCCCTGTCAGGAAATGCCTCTCCACCCTGATATCCAGATCCCATTTCTGTTAATCATGTCTCTGTGCTATGCTTACTAACTCTTTTCATGGCATTTATACTACTCACCTAACTCAGTTTTGTCCCATTCCCAATGCTGAGTGGAGCCAAATTTCACATTTGTTTAAACCCCACCTCTTCACTTCCCATAAATGAATTCTTTGAGATCTCAATCTTCAGTTGTCTCTCTAGTATCTTACTAATAATGTGACCTTCAAATGAGAAGTTTTTATAATGGAAGAAGGGAAGACAGACATCCAAAAACAGAGATAGAGGAATCCATTCTCTTTAAGATGTAAAGTCTTAGAGTATTATAGAAAGTTCTCATATGCTAACTTACTCTAAATGGATCATATTCAAATCATTACTTACTTTTCACCCAGAGATTCATGGAACATCACCATATTCTGGATTTCCTCTTTTCCAGTTACTATAGGAGCTACTGCAATGCTTTCCTTTCAATTCATCCTTCTATAATCCTCACATATTTTCAGTCTTCCTGGGGGCCCCACACGGTTTTCTAGATCTCCTTCCAATTTTGAAACAACCATGAATTCAACAATGTCCTTTAATTTCCCTTTCAAAATCATTCAATACACAGATGCAATACAGATGTAATAATCTTTTAATCTATATAGTCATTTCACAACTTAAAAAATTGCAGTAAAACTAGGAAAACTTTGTAATTCCAACAAGTGAAATCATAAGGCTTACGAAGATACCATATGACAAAAATTTAAAATGTCTATATAATAAATACACATATGTACATTCCTATATCACAGATTCCAAGTTTTTCAGGTATTGCTAGGAATGAAAAAAAAAAATCCAACTATTCCATACATACTTTAATGAAGTTAAAGGGGATAAGCATATGGTGGCGATGGAAGTGAAGATGGCATTAAACACTTATGAGTTCTGGTAAGGACAGCAAGCATACTGATGGCTCAAACAGCAGAAACTGGTTTCCTTCTGTTACATTTTACCAGTCTCCATTTGATTATATTAGGTGCCTTACAGATTAATCTACTCAATTATAACATCGTTTCCTTCCCTCAAGACGGAAAGATACACATGCAGTAAGACAACAAAACAAAACATTGATTATTGCTCCAGAATCGATATGCATATTAATAACTGAACCCACATGGAGCCAGATTCTTTTAGCCATGTAGGTTACCAACTGATCTTTCACTGGTTAGCAAGAATCTGAGGTGCCATGCTTTAAAATATCTAAGTAAAGCTTAGATACTAAATACCAAATAAAAGCCTGCTATACTAAGCAAATGAAAATGGGAACAAATTTGTTTTAAGATGATCAAAGGAAAAGAAAAAAAAGTCTGTAACCTGACTGTGCACCTCATATGAAAACTGGACCAGAAAAAAATTTTCAATGTAATTTTAAAAAAATTAAATTTAAAAGGAAAAAACCAAAACCAAAACCAAAGGTGCTCCTTCTTTCCCAAAGCAGACAACCAATGAATATTCCTCAGGAACTCTCTTGGATTTCACCTTCTTCCTCAGAAGAAAGTACTGGATTTTCACTGCCAAAATTCTCAGTGGATTCATTTCTCTCTGGAAAAGTAAGTAAATATATAGTCATGTATTTACACTGTTTTTGATCTGGCTGTTCTCAGACCTCCTCTTCTTCTCCCTTATGAGTTGGGAAGAGCAATAAACGGGAGCTCTGGGACTCACTGGGCCCTACAAGTCACGTACCCTGCCAGCAGCTGGGATGTACATTCTGGCCATGATAAATAGAGTCCCAGGGACTGAAAGTGGCAATTACTTTGTGAGGTAACATCCTTCCTGACTACAGGGAGGGCTCCAGAATGGTCACTTCACAGTGTGGTTATGATTCCATGCTAGTGGCATCAAATAGATCACTATTATTATACAGGATATGCAAGGGTGGTTGGAATAAATTTTTCCAAGATTTAACTTTTTCTTTTCCTTTGCAAAAAACTGAGGGCTCAGGGTACATTCATAAAAATGTGGGCTGATAGACTAGCTAGATCCTGAGCTCCTAATAAATGCTGGAGTAATAGTTGTAGAAGTCCACAATTCCTGGATAAGAGGGAAAGGCAAGATGGGAAGCATCAAATGTTGTTACTTGGAGTTGTATTCCAGCAACTAAGTCCCACTATGAAAAAAAAAGCCATTCTTCCCTGCTTTGCCCCTACCCCTCCTCAGGAGCCCAATTTGAGGGTGGCACATGATCTGGGCAGATGACTGCCATTCTGTGCTCCAGTCTCCACTTTAAAGCGACTTTTTTTTTTTAAAGCCAAGAAGACAGTGGCACTTTCTAATCTTGTGTTTTATTTGTAGGAAGGCAGGAAAGTTGAATTTTTTTTCCCTCAAGTTAATGGCACTCTACATCACAAGGATCAAACTCATTGCTCAGGGCAGCAGTTCTTAAGGTTAAACTAGATTAAAATATAATTGGAAAATGTTTAACAAAATACATCAAAATGCAACATACCATGTTAATTTGTAGTTTTCTAGGTCAACATGTAGCCCACAGATCCCTGTTTCTATTTGAGTTTGCTCTAATAACACTTCTGGAAAGATTACATCAACTACTGCCCTATAGCTTTATTAAATATCATTGGGACTTTCTGGATGATCAAATCACCCTTCCTGGCCTTCATTCCCTTACACAGATGACTTCCCGTACATGAAGGTAGGCTCCTTGAGGGTAGAGACTGTTTCTTCTGTAATCTGTATTCCCAAAGAGCAACACGGCTCCTGGCTCACATACTTTTAAACACATAGTGTTTTCTTCATTCATATACGTTTTTCTTTCTAGGCCATTTAGATTTCCAGGCTTTTCTTTTTTTTCATTGTCTTTACTGTGACATAAAGCTGGGAGGTACAGTTTAGTACAATGACAAGAAATGGAACAATTGAGATAGACAGGCTAGAATGGTGAACTGATGTTAACAAATACAAAATTTAATAGGGTCCTGCCTGTATTTGGGTGAAAAATAAAACATGTCAACTGCAAAGCACAGGAAAATGAGGGCTGCTTGAAAGGAATTCACAGGAAAGAAAACAAAAAAAAGTTTTGGTGAATTTCAGGTGAATGAGTCAGTACATGATAGCGACTGGAGCTAATTCATTTCAATTCAATTCAAACAATTCAGTAAACATTTATTAGGTAAGGTATTTGTTTGGGGCTAAAGAGCAATACACAATCATCTCTGCCCTCAAGATTACATGGTCTTCAAATCCAAACTCACAACTCCCCAGAACTATTTCTCCATCTCCTCTCCTTCATCTCTGCAGTTCCCTTGTATATGCTGCCTTCTCCTAAGAGAATGCAAAGCTCCTTGAGGGCAGGGACTGTCTTTTTTTCTAGCACTTAACATTGTGTTTCTACAAAGTAATGTGCAATAAATCTCTCTCTCTCTCTCTCTGGGAAGAAAGGTACATCATGTATAGGTAATAAAACGAATAATAAATGAATACAAGGTAATTTGTAGAGGAGGGGAACACTAACAACTCTAGGTTTAGGAAAGAAAACCATGAAGAAAAAAAGGTTATGAGAAACTGAGACAATGGCTGCACTTAGTATGGTGTGGGCCTGGGAAGGGGGTTTCCATGAGGTTGAATCTATTCCCTTAGGTTACATTAGGAGAAATAGAGTGTCCAGAGTGAGGGAGACCACAGACAGACCTCAGAGCTGCAAGGGACCTTGGAAGTCATTTTACACATGAACATGATGAGGCCCAGAGGGACTTGCCCAAGGTCATATATTTTTACAGCTACTATATGCCAAAGCACTGTGCTACACATTATCTCATCTGATCCTCACAACTACCTTGGGAGACTGGTGCTGCTGGTATCCTCAAGAAAACAGACATTAAATGACTTGCTCAGATTCACCTAGCTAGTGTCAGGTAGGATCTGAACTCAGGTCTTCCTGAGTCCAGACCCAGTACTCTGAGATGCCTCCAAGTAAGAGGGCACGAGGGTAAGAGGGCTAGGACCCCAGGCCAGTGTTTGTGGGTTCCAAAGCCACTGCTTTTCTCTCTCCTCTAGACTGGTTGTCTCTCTCACTACACGCTATCTGGGTCAGACCACATCTGGAGCACTGGGTCCAGGTGGGGTTGATGTATATTGGAAGGGATGCTAAATAGGAATGTGTCCAGCAGGGTGACCAGAATGGCAAATGACTCGAGACCCTTCTGCAAGAGGATGAGTGAAAAAGAAATAGGGAGAAGGTTTGGGGAAAGAGAGAGATGTAAGGATCTTCAAATACTTCAAAGAGTTAACTGGCAAAAGTGGGGTTAAACTGCTGGTTGGGGCTGGAGGGCAGAATCAGGACCGCTGAATGAAAAACTGAGGATAAAGAGGAAGATTGGCTCAGAGAAAAGAAAAACTTAAAGAACAAATAGCCTGTTCCAAGGCCCCTGCTCCTGAAAGTACTCCAGCAGAGGACAGGTGATATCTTCATTATAAGAAGGGTTGGGTTTGGGCCAGAACCCTTTTGAAATCATTTCCAACTCAAAGACACTATGATACTCTTTCTTGCTCACAGTCTGTATCTGAAAGTGGGATAGAGTCGATTAACTTCATGTATTGGTTTGAATCCAGGCTGCTCCCCTTCACTGAAGGAAAACAAATAAGTGAACACCAAAATATAATTAGCCCAAATCGCATCACAAAAATAGGCTAGCGAAAGTTTTAAAGATTTTTCAAATTCAAGTAAAGTTAATTTTTATCTCCATGCCTGTCTTGGTCTTTGCTACGTTTGTTGTCATCCCCTTACTTCAGAGTGACATTAAGGCCCACACTCAGGCCTTTGCACTGGTTAGATCTGGATAAAAAGTGTGGTCTTTCTTTGAACGAATATGCTAAATTCGTAAGTATAGGCCCTCAAAAGAAACACCACATTGGGGATTTTTCATTTTAACTTAAACAAAGGTAATCAGCACAACTTCATCAATGTGCTAAAAAACCACCGAGGCATTTTCTCCTAGATTTAAAAGAAAAAACAACAAACCCAATTTACTTACTGCCCCATCAATGAAGGCAGGCTTTTCAAAAGTAAGTTTTGGCAATCTATGACCATAAAAAACATTTTAACAGAAGCAAAGTGTGAAAACTGCTGAATCCCAGCCCAGAACCACATTTCATCCCCTGTCCCACCACTGTAGCTAGAGCCAAAGTGAAGAGAGACACCTTGTACTTTAAATTCAGGACCAATAATTTAACATTTTGTCTTAGGAGAGGGGGAGGAATTCCAAAAAGCCTTTCCAAAGAAAATGCTGTCTTTGGTTCTCCCAAATTCCTAAATCTAGGCCATTAGCTAGACCACCTTGGCAAAAATCCCATGTTCCAAAAGCATACAAAGAAGAAGCTTCTTACTCATACACTGATACATATTTAATTATTTCTAGGGCCTTTATATAGCATCAACAAATTGAGAATCAAATCTTCTAAATTTTTGGCTCCTTCTGCTATAAGTAACCTTCTGTACTAAAAGGACAGCAGCCATAGTTCAATCAAGCCTCAGACACCCATCAGAAAATGGCAACCTTGGACCTGAAAGATTTCAAGAACACTCCTAAAGCAGCCCTTTATTTTTGTCTTTTTACAGGAAGCCCGACTTTCATCTGCATTCCTAAACAAGGTGAAAAAAGAAGCTGTGTGCGATGTGTTTATTTACATAGACATGTTTGCTCTGGCGAGTGCTATACGGCTTTCAGTGAAACCAACATTTAGACAGAGTGGTGTGAAGCATATTAATAAAAGAAATGAAAACTTGTCATTCAAAGTTCAAATTATGATTCTGAGCATATAAAATAATATAGTCATAAAAGTATAAGAGCAACTATACCATTTAGAAATCTGTACTTTATAATGAATGAATCTCAAGAGTTTGTTCCAAGTTATGACGCTGTCAAATTTTGGTTATTTTAAAGACACATCTTTCCCTACTAACTCAATAAAGAAAAGATGTGTCACAAACAGGAGGGAAACTAACTTAATTCAAATCCTGTTATAGGAAAATCTTGTTAGAATTAAGATCATGAAGCCTCAGGTTGCTTATGTTTATGTAAGAATTAGTTGGGTATTTGGGGTAAAATAAGTAAGTCTTTTATAGTTGGCTAAACTGGTTTGGCTTATAACTGTAGTTCATATCTGTAGTGGTTTCTTGTGAGAATCTGGATAAAGTAAATGAAGCAAATGGGAAGCAAAAAAGCCTACTAAACTTTGTACAGGCTGCTGAATCTTTCTTTAAAAAGCTTAATTTAATGTACAGACTGCGAATACTGACAGAGTCATGTTACAGAAGTCAAACATTCATTTACACTTTGATCTGCCCAGACAAGGAGGGACGATCAGTTGATCATTCTGCCTCCATTCCCCCACACGTGAAGAGGTGTAGAGGAAGGTCCCTGGGGGATGGATCCCTCACAGGAAGTCACGAACCAAGTCATGAAAAGCAGGAATGGATGGGCTGTCACCTACAGTGCTGACAGCAGCACCTGTGTAACAGAAAGGAAGGGGATGGTAACAAGCTTTGTTAAGCATCTTCTATGTGTCACACACATGTTGAGGACTTTACGAATATTAGCTTATTTGATCCTCACAACAAGCCTGAAAGGTAGACATCCAGACTTGCTGAAGTATCAAAAGTGAAATGAAAGGAAAAGTTATAATGTACTTGTAGAATGTAAGTTCTAAAAGTGCATTCAAATGAGCAAAAGTGGGGCTGAAAAGGTAGAAGAGGAAGCAGAAACAAGAAATAAAAAGTCAGCAGGTTTAATTAGGAGAGAACGGGAGAAGTGGGAGGGAACAAAGAACCAAGCTGGCACTACTGACTAATTATAAAAGTAGCCATCAAGTCAAATCATTTAAATAAACTCATTACAAGCATGACCAAAACAAGAGTGGTTAAGAGCATGTGGAATGAGCATAGAGAGACTCAAAGTGATCCAAGGTAGTGGCAAGAGGGCGAGAGTGTGGCTCCTGGTGCAGAGGTGGGAGGGTACGGGAGGCCTGTGCAGGAGGGGGTGCCTGGACTGTGCCGTCAGAGGTCTGAGATGCTAGGAAGTGAAGCTGAAGGGGTGCTGGGTGCACTCCCTATGCAGCCCCTGGGTAAAGGCATGGAAGGAGAGATGAAATGATGTTCTTTTCCTTGATACAATCGTGTTGAGAAATTTTCTAATCTGACTCTCAAAAGATGTTTCAGGAGCAACTAACAAAAATGATTTTTTTTACTATCATAAGTTTGTGTGATAGGGAACAAAGACCACCATCACCAGCATTAGTACCGTGTGCACTAAAATGGAGATTACATCACCAACTGTGTAAGCTCAGGCGATGCTAACCAAGTAATGACAAAACAGTTTTTAGCTGACATCTTCTCATGTTTGAAAACATTGTATCTACTAACTTTTTAAAAAAAGCCTTCAAAATACTCTATAGCCTTCTAAATTGCCATAAAACAAAGTATGTTTCTTTACAGTAAAAATTTTGTTTATATTAATTTGCTTTGTACTTTAAACCGTGCTTTTCAGTTCCTAAAGCAGCAACTAAAATGCACTTATGTAACTGAATGCTGGCCCACCTCTGGGTGCAACAATGAAGGGACTTAAGTATATTATTAAGAGACTACTATAAGGTCATTTCCAGCTCTAAATCCTATTCTTCTGTAACTTATCCAATTCTTAATTTATCAATTACTTACTATTTGAAAAGGTTACTTCTATATTTAAAAATGTCCCTGATCTATCCATGTTGCTATGTCAGGAAAACCGCATATGGTTCATCACTTGGTTAAAAGCAGTGGAATTTTCTGCAGCCATAATCTATGGTCATTCTCCCATCTGGTAAACGACATGCTAGAAAGAAAACCATGTATAGATAGATACTCACTGCACTGAAGCGGGACACTAATTTTCAACCGGAATGTAGAAATCACCAAACCCCTACTCTTGTAAATGTTTGGTCTTGTGGCTTGACATAATTAAAAAAAATTCTTTACAATAATAATGAAGGTTCTGTTAGCAAGTGTGATCCTCCTCTACCAATACTTAGTAGTAAGTTAGTTAATAGAACATCGAAGGGATGAAAGTGCCTGTTTTATTTACTCCTACGTAGCTCTGTACAACAAAAGGAAAGAAAACTGAAGGCCAAAAGGATTTAAAACTATATACTTAATATAACAATCACTAAAGCTGACCTTTTTTTTTTCTGGCAACAGTTTACTGACAATTAAAGAGTAAATTAACAAAAATACTCTTTTTCCTATTATTTAATATGGATGTATTCTTAATTATTGCTTATTTAGTGGAATCATATAAGTACAGCATAACACTTAAACATTAATTTCCACTTACCTTGGCCAAGGAGTATCATGTCACTCTTAGATCCTTTCAATACCACATGTAACGTTGGGTACTCAATCACTACTTTGTCTTTCAAATTCTCTATGAGGCTTTTACAAGGATCCAGTTCATAATACCTTTAAAAATTAGTAAAATTTAGATTAGAAAATAAGTACTCAGGAATGAAAAAACAAATAGCATCCAGGCACGAAGACACATGAAAATGATATATTTTATAAACTTTACAGATTTTGTTTGATTTCTTCTCAAAAAAAGGGGAGTAAATATAACAAAGACCATGTAGAGAGAAAAAAGTAAACAGCCTTTCACATTATCTGGGATTATTTTCACTGATGCCCTCTTTATTCTGCATTTCAGGTTATTTTCTATGTAGAGACTCTGAAGTCAAAGAAGGCTCAACTCGTGCCAATCCTGACCACTTGCCACTGAGGCAAAATGGAAGAAAGCACCTTCTTCGATATCTTTCTCTTTCAATGATTATCCTACCACTTAATCAACAAGTATTATTCACTGCCTACTATGGATCAGGCACAAAATGCTAAGTGCTGGAGATACAAGTACAAAGAATGAAATAATCCTTACTTACCAGGAGCTTTTATTCAAAGGGGGAGATGAATACAAATATCTACAGAACATAAAGTAATCACATACAAAGGCTGAAGCTGGGTAAAGAAAACGATGCGCCGCCCCTCCCCAAAAAAAGTAAAATGGAGTAGGCTTTATGGAATTTTAATGTATTAAAAAATTAGTTGGAATTTTCCATTTACTAAATGTTTCTACTTTTGCCTAATGAAAATTCATACATTAATGATAAAGAAAACTGCAGTTATTTCACCGTTAACACATGATTAAACAATAAATTATGGAACTTGCTTAACAAAGGAAACATATCAAGGACACACAGGAGTTGCATGCAATGGGACTTGAAAACAACTAAAATGAAAGCGGCAGCAATCTATCTTCCCCCTTTAGATTACAGCATCATGAAAATATCTGGTTTCATGTTCCTCTAAACCAAAAATAATTATGACCTGCTCTTAGAAAAATATTTTAGTAAAGGACAAAACCATACCCAAACTTCAGGACTTCACCATACTTGAGTAGAGTGTATTTCAGTAATGTTCTAACTTGGTCACTAAAAGCAAGCTATTTGTAGTTTTAGTCGTGTGTTCCAAAGCTAAAGTTTAGTTTCAGTGAGCTCTACGATCACAGTGGTTTTACAGCAATGACTAAGAAATAGTAATAAAAAATATAACACGCCACCATAAAGGTAAAAGCAATTCCCATCCTATGCAAGGATTACTACTGACTCATGATTGAGATGGGCCATTTTTATGGTGCCCAACAAGGCACTTAATAACCTAAAGCACTTGCACTTTAGTAATAATTTTATGTACCTGAATCATAGGAGATGACCTGAGTCCTGAAATCTGTTAGCTGTAGACCTTGAATCTGAATGGCTCAATAAGTATTTTAACAAATCACTCTTATTTCAGAATTCAGATGCTGACATATAGCTCCCTTTGTGCTCCAAAGTTATCTCTGCTATTTCCTCCTTCCAGTCTAATAAATATTGTAATTCCCTACACTTATTAGCTGGCTTGACTGAAGGTAATATTTCAGCCCAGCAAATGAATAAAATAAAATTGTAGTCGTCTAATCAAACCCATTCCTTGAAATGAAGCCCTACTACATCGGGAAAGTGGTCATCTGGTGTCTGCTGTAAAACTTTCAGTGAATGGAAACCCATAAGCTCTTGAGGCAGCTCCTTCTACTTTTGCCCAACTCTCATTGGGAAATAATTCTAGAGCAGTCCTCAATTCCTGTCATTGCCTGGGGCAAATAGGACAACCCTTCAAAGAGATGACTGATACTACATAAGTGGAAGAGGCTTAAGAACTGCCCAAAGGAGTTCCTAGTTTCCTATGGAATCCGGAGCTTCCTTCAAAAATGAGCTCAAATGCCAAATAAACAATCCAAATCCCTTTGCCTAACCCCTACCCCTATTCTGTTAGTGCCTGGAAATCTCTTTCTATGAGCTTTGTATATATTTTATATTTATTGTTAGCATTTATGATTCCCCTGATGATGATTTAAGTTCCTTGAAGGCAGGGACTGTTTTGTTGTATTCCTGGCACCTAATACAGGCCCGGGCACATAGCAAGTACTTAATAAGTGCATGTTAAATTGAATTTGGTCAAGTTATTTAACTGTTGCAAAATCAAATTGTTCCCTCCTCATCTCCACCACCCATCCAAATTCTTACAATAACTGTAAAAGCTCATGAATTGGTTTACCTTTATCTCATTCTTGTACTATCCTGAATCTATATGCTATCCACTTCGATGTGCTAGAGTCCAGTGGTTCTCAACCTTCCTAATGCCGCAACCCTTTAATACAGTTCCTCATGTTGTGGTGACCGCCAACCATAAAATTATTTTCGTTGCTACTTCATAACTGTAATT
Organism: Pseudochirops corinnae; assembly: GCA_028646515.1. Taxonomy (NCBI): domain Eukaryota; kingdom Metazoa; phylum Chordata; class Mammalia; order Diprotodontia; family Pseudocheiridae; genus Pseudochirops; species Pseudochirops corinnae. Next base: position 328,888,415 of record CM053586.1, read on the forward strand.
TTGCTACTGTTATGAACTGTAATGTAAATATCTGATATGCAGGATATATTTTCATTGTTACAAATTGAACATAACCCACAGGTTGAGAACCGCTGTGCTAGACTAAAGTTAAAAATTCTATGTTTAAATCCATTGAATAATGTAACTCTTTGTGGCTGGACTGTATGGTCTCTGAAGATGGTTTCCCCTTTCACTAAATTAATTTATGTGCAAAATGTTAGAGCAGTAAGATATTCATCTATTAAAAACAGTATTTAAAATTTCATCCTGTGTAGTCTTATTTCTCAATATAGAATTTTGGGCAAAATTGCTAACATTTAAAAAGACAAAACTGAGTTTCTAATCTTTTCTCCTGTTACCTTTAATGAGATCAATAAAAATGTACCAAATATCAGAAATGTTTGAAAAATATGCCTCTTACAATACTGAGCTGAATAATGTTCTGGAATAAAATACAAAGTATCTAAAATTCACAACAATTTTACCATTCTTCAAAATAAGGTGAACTTGTATCAAGCACTAAGTTATATAAACAACAAGAAAAACTGGAAGGAAAATAAGTGGAGTGGAAAAATTCAACTTCAAAGCCAAGTTGTTATACAGAAATGAGAAGGCACTTTAATAGAAAATTTAGCTTAAAAGTAGAATAAAGTCCTTCAACTTTACTGTTAATGCACACAATATAAAATACAGCTAAACGCAGATGAAATAGGTCCAATTAATCCCTCCCAATATAACCGATACTTTAAAAATTTTGTCCAAATATTTCTATGTGACAATCTTTGGAACTTACAATGTCCCAGAATTATGAGAAACAGACCTTGTCTTTGAGTTGAATTAAATGCTCCTTTAATTTATCTCTTGTACTCCATTAAAATTTTTTTAAAAAAGATCTGATTTCTATCATTTTTACTTTTGGATTATTTTTAGTTCATGTAACTATCATTATCCAAGCTAGAAAAAAAAAGGACACACCTGGAGCAAAGCTTATCTTCATAAGTTTTTGGTGAAACAAAGCTTTCTTTATTGGAAAAAGAGCTTTTCTACTATTGTGGCTCTTCATATGAATTTTCAAATTGTGTGGAAGAGTCAGAAGCTTGCTTTATGTGATAAGTTATACAGTTATACAAAAAGTACAAAAAAAAAAGCCCTCATTCTGCAATGTGGAAAAGCCATAAGAGGCATTACAGTGAAATGGTTCTTGTTAGAATGTGACTTGATGAACACTGAAATGCTGAGGCCGAGTCACCATGAACGCTCTCAAAAACGTCTACTAGAGATCTGAAGCACATGGGGACATTCTGTTTCTCATCTCTACTCCATCCCAAGCCTGTTCCTTACTGCTGCTTCTTTAGTATTCGACGGGTTTGTAGTCCTGCCCTGCCCCCCTAGGGTACAAATTATAACCCTGCACATCAATGTGTACTTCCATCCAGAGGCTCCTACAAAACCTCCATCGTTGGACACCGTGGTACTGCATGATCTCCAGTCACACAAAATCTCTGGAGGAATACTGGTGTTCAAAAGATGGACCTTTATTTCAGGAAGAAGGTGGGAGATAAAAGCACTTCTCAGTTTCCCAAATGAATCAGATCCACCAAACTTGGTTCCTTCTCTACATTTCTCAGAATAGCCCATGGCCGACTGGAAGCATCTGTCTAAGACAGAGGTACTGACAGACTGACTACACGTGTCATCTGTCCAACTGAATATAACCTCATTTGGACAATGCATTTTTAACCCATTTCTTTTTCTCCTATGTTGATAGTCAAGCCAAAATCTTTTGAATGATTATAGATCTTATGTAGGAAGCTGTGTAATGTTTTAGGGAAGGATGCAAACAGCACAATGTCAATTTGCTTTGGAGGAACTCATCACCTCTAGCAGGATTTTTAAAAAACCTTTTTGTGCCATAGACCGTATTTTTTTTTATTCTTTTGGCGAGGCAATCAGGCTTAACAGACTTGCCCAGGGTCACACAGTTGGTAAGTGTTTAGTGTCTGCGGTCACATTTGAACCTCAGGTCCTCCTGACTCCAAGGCTGGTGCTCTACATTGTACCACCTAGCTACCTCATGGCTTTTTTTTTTTTTGGCATGGACATCACTTGGCAACAGTCTGATGAAGCCTATCAATCTCTTCTCAGAAAGTTTTAAAATGCATTAAATAATATATGTAAGATTATAAAAGTCTGCCCAATTATACTAAAATAGTTACTGAAATACTTTTTTTTAAAAGTTCGCGAGTTAAGAACTACTAATTCATAAGAAACCCCTTATTAACGTGCATTCTTTAATAGACAAAGTGTCTCGTATAGTGAATACAAAACAATTGGAAAGGCTGTCTCCCATTTTTATGCCGTACTTGACTCTGATACGGCAGCTATGTGGCACAGTGGACAGAGCACCGGGCCCAGAACCAGGAAGACTTATTTTCCTGAATTCAAATCTGGCCTCAGACCCTTGCTGTGACCCTGGGCAGGTCACTTAACCCTGTCTGCTTCAGTTTCTTTATAAAATGAGCTGGAGGAAATGGCAAACTGCTCCAGTATCTTTGCCAAATGGGGTCATGAAGAATATGACATGACCGAAAAACAGTGCACTAAACTACAACAACTGAGTGGAAAAATTAGAGGGTCAAAGTTCTTTGTCGTTACATGCTTCAAAAAACCTTGGATAATTTGACATAAACTTGTGGGATACTGAGTTAGAAGAAAACTTTTAAGGTGATAGAATTTTTTTTACATCGAAAAAAATGTTTTCATATAGTCAACAAACAATAAATAGTAGGAGTCTTGTTTTTTCTATACTTTTCATCAGACTGTGTGACTTATGTATTTTGCTATAACAATAGCATTTTTACAAACACATGACTGGAGTGTGTATATTATACAGAGGTGGGAAAGGAGAACTATAAGTATGTATAAGGTAGATTATGGGGCATTTCAATTGTCTTTTTAAGCAGTAAGGATATCCATCACCTCAATTCTTTATTATCTTCTCTTTCAGATATCTGGCAATCACTCCTCTGATACCCTCAAAACTGTGTTGCTTCCTCCATGGACTGATTTTGTGAATACTCACCTAGTTCATCCTGTCCCCATTTTCATTAGTGTCATTTCTATGTTCTTCAATAGTATATTGGGGATAGTCTGACAGTGACATCACTGATAGAGAACTGTTGCAAAAACCTTCAAATTCTTCAGGTTTTGGTCTGTTTCCTAGATTCCTTCTGGGTTCAATCTTAATTGTTCTTGGAAAGATTAGGTTTAACTGAATCTCAACAAACTTTCTGTATCCTTTTATTTCCTTTCACCACTTGCATTATATGAGGCAGTACTCATCATAAAACGTCAACCATACTTCTCTGTAACAGATTTTAGGGGAGGTTTTCTGATATAAACCAGTACTGGCCTGAGCCATCACTACTCTCTACTTAGGATTATTATAGATGAATGAGAATTACATACTCCGCTCAACTTGTTGAACAAACCCCTTTACTGAGGTACCTAATACATAGATGAAATATTAAGAGAAAGATTTCACGCAGGCTTTTTATTGTTAATTTTACTTTTTCTCAGCTATAACATCTCTATTCTCAGATCTCTATTACTAGGGTAACATACGTTGTGCATTTACACGTTGCATATTTACTGGCAGACTTTTTCTGATCTGTGATTTCATCGGTAGGGAGCTCCCAGTGAGAAACTTCTAGCAATATAAATCAATACCTTTCCTACCACTTAGGACTCTTAAGAGAGCTTGCCCAGGATCATACAGTCGGATGTGAGACCTGACCTCAGGTCTGATTCTAAGGCTACTTTCTACCCACTAAGCTAGGCCATACCTATGTGGTTATTGGTAGGAAACACAAATCTAATTAGCTAAAAATACCAACCAACAAGAGTTACTTCATGCACAAGACTAACCACGTCCCAAATACCTCTGGGATAGTAAACTCCTCGAGTTGGAATTTAAAAAGATTCCCAGGCTGATTACCTAGCTGGCTTCCTCACTTTTCCCTAGACAATGCATTTGACCTACTGATTCTACCTCGGTCAAGGCTAGACCCCTATGCCCAAGCCTCATTTCTTCTGGAATCTCTAATTCTTTCAAAGACTCAGGAAGGTTTTCCTTGTCACCAGTCTTGTCTTCTTCAGATTATTCCACCTATATTTGTTCATTCCCCAAGCCTGAGGAGAAACACAGGTCCTTACTAAAGAAGACTTAGGGGAAGGGAGGCAGCACACAGCACCTTCAGACTGCTGCAGGAAATAGCAGGGTTAGACATTTCTCATTTTTAGGATGCACTGGAATGTTTTTAAGAGGTAACGAGAATTGCTATAGTTTCATGTCTTCTCTTGTTTTCAATTGTTCTAATCTGTCATTGACTTTGCACTTACGCAGATTAGTTAGCTGATGGTATGACTATATATAGTTGGTTCAGAGATAGCAAACTGATACCTAGCTTTTTTCTATCTGGTAAGACAAATTTTTTTTTTGCATTATTATTTGGTCTTCGCCATGGCCAATGCCTCTCATCTCTCTTTTTCACCCAGAAGTAGTCATCTTATTTTTGATGTCTCAGAAATGCCTTTTGTTAATTATATCTCTCATTCCTGTGCTCACTCTCCCAATATTCTCCCTCATATCAAAGAAAAACAATTAAGCAAAAACATCTGATACACTGACCGAGTGTGACAATGTGTATGGCATTCCCCAGGCTCTCAGCTGTAAAGAGGGGGGCGTTTCATTCTTTTTTTTCCAGGTAGTCAATGATTTTTCAGTTATTCAAAAGTCAGCTTCATTGAACGATCTTTTCATTTAAACTGTTGTAAACATTATATAAAATGTCTTTGACTTTGCTTATTTCACTTTGCACTAATTCTCTCGATTTCTTCATTTCTGTGAACATCTTACTTTCCTTGCTTCTTACTCAACAGAAACATTCCATCACATGCAAAGACTAGTTTTTCATCCATTCCCCTGCACTTTGTTTCTAGTTCTTTGCTGTCATAGAGAGTTGTCTGCTGCCTCCTTGGGGGCACAGGCCCATTAATAGAATCAGAAATTGTAACATACACGATGGATTACAAAATAGAGTTCAGTCATTTTTTTCTTGCTTAATTCTAAATATCCAGAACAATAAGACCAACCCACAGCTCCTCCAACCGTCCACTCATGTGCTTGTCTATCCAGAGAGTCCCCCAGGATTAACTACTCTCACTCGGTGGGCATCTGCCAATTTGTAGGATGGGAGATGAATGCTACAAACTGTTTTCCTCTCTATTTCTCTTACAATTAGTTACTTAGAAAATGATTTCCATTCATTTCTCCTTTGTGATTCTTTAAACTCTCTTTACACGTATCTTTTGGCCTTTCGACACTGATTTATAACGAGAATGGCGCCTAGTTTTATATTTGTATTAGTACCTACATATCTCAGAGATGAGCTTTATGCTGGTGAGAGTTGATAAGAATATTTTTTCCTAGTTTCCATCATCTCTTCTTTTTTTCTGTCTTCAGTATCATGCAAACTTTTTTAAGTTTTATGTAATCAAAACTGTTTTCTATTTAGCAATTTCCTCTATTCTTTGGTTAAGAAACTTTTCTCCAGCCAGAGCCAAATTACCTTTCTTGTTGCCTTTTAATTTTTTAAAATGATCTCACCTTCTAGACACACATCTCCTATTTTCTTACCAAAAATGTTTATGACATACAAGTGTGTTAACAGTGTCTAAGCTTCTTTTCTTTCTTAATTGTGAGCCACATTTTCTAAAATTTTCTAACATGTTTTATTCTAAATGGCTCTACTGTATTCTTCTATACCTACCTTTACTAAGTCCCATTAAAGTATATACTCATTGAATCTGTTGGGTCTCACTAAATTCTTTATACAATTTCTCCACCTCCTTATCCTTCGCAACAGATGCTGGTGTATAAGCTGCAATTAACTTCATGGTGGTCTTTTTGCAAATGCTGAAATATGAGAAGATGAAGCGTCTGAGAAATGATGTTTATTTTTGCCTCTAAAAGCAGAAAAGCAACTCTGCCAACTGCTTTTATTTGCTTTTCCCAGGAGAACCTGAAAGATGCTCCTCCAGATGATACCGATTTCATCTTGCCTTCTGGTTTAACACAGAATGAGTATTCAGTCTGATGACTCAGTTCATCCAGTAGCATGTCAAGTGGCAAGCAGTTAGATCCCAGGTGGCAAGGATCTCATATCTAAGGTACTGATTAACAAGTTAACATTTATAGAGGGCTTAAAGAATTGCCTAACTCCTTACACCCTCTGCCCTCTTTTCTCCAACTTGACCACCATCACCACAAAGCTGAAGAGGACCCCCAAGGGTACTTTACTCCTTTAAGACTGAGCCCAAATACTACATTTGGTCTACCTGCTGTGAGTGTATGTGAGTGATATGTTCAAGTAGAAGAGAGAAGATGTCTTATTTTTCTTTATAATGGCGATTATTTTTTTTGGGAGGCAATTGGGGTTAAGTGACTTGTCCACAGTCACACAGCTGCTATGTATCTAAGATCACATTTGAACTCAAGCCCTCCTGATTCCAGGACTAGTCCTCTATCCAGTATACTACCTATCTGCCCCATATAATATTCTTTTTGTCTGTGTGTGCTAGATTAGATAGCCACTGAGGTGCTTTCTCACACTCAAATTCTGTGAATTCACAATGATCTCCATGATCTCCCTTTGCCTGCTGAGAAAGCCCACACTCCCCATGCTCATACTTGACATTCTCTACAACCTAGATACCTCCCCCAATGTTCTTCAATGCACCCGGGCCAGTTTCCTTGCTGTCTCTCTCATACCATACTTATTCCCACATCAGACTGTTTGATCAGAATAAAAGTGATAAAATACATGGTGTGGATTATAAAGTGCTCTGAAAAAGTTCTGACTGGTTAGCTAGTTAGCTCCACAAATGTAGGAACTTTATGATCTTCCCTTATGTACAGAATGTGCATGTAGTAAAAATTAATAAATGGTAGTTGAAATGAATTGCTGGGAAGACTCCCCAGACCTGCCTAGAAGGGGAGGAGAAATGGGCCTGAGGAGCAGAGGTTAAGAAACAGAACTGAAAACAGCTCAAGTAATAACCAATTTTCACAACTTATTAGCTCTAATGGTTGGAGAGAATGAAGTTTTTTTTTTTCCAATTCTGGTCTTACAGTGCATTACAGTCAATCCTTAATTGACAATGAAAGTATATTTATAAATTAATTAATTTGTGTGGGAATGATAGGCTCTTAATTTCTCAAATTTGCCATACTTATTATGGCACTTTTGACAGTACCTCAGCTTACCAACCCTCTCCCACTTTTCCAGTGTTTTAAAAATTCTTTCAGGTATACAACGGATATTTCAATAGTTCTGTCTACACCTGTGCCAACTACCTGAGTTACAGATCTTGTCTAGATAGCTGAGATGACAGTGTTTATCAAAGAACCATTTTCAAGAAGAATGTTTTTACATGTTAAGCCTGTTTCACATAGGAGTAGTACCCTCTCTGGGACAATAAAAAAGAAAACCAACAAAAAACAACTGTTTAAAGTACTGTACTGTGTATTTCTTTTCTGTAAAAGGGTGCTGGTTGGTTCAAACTCTTGTTAATTCCAAAACATGCACTTCTTTTGTAAAATCTCTTCATCCATATCAACTACAAAAAGCTGTAGTTACCTATTAGGCAACTTGTTCACTCTTAATTACCAAACATTTCCTTTTAGACTATGTCAATGCCAGAATCTCATACACAAACAGAAACTGAACCAACCACTGCCAAACAAGTTTAAGTCTTTGACAGTGGACAAAGTATGGTCACTTAATGGACACTTTATAATTTTGAAGCCCATAATATTCTGTCATTTTGTGGCTTAAGACTTAAACTGTTAGACCTGATCACTATCAGAAACTAGAAAGTATTGACCATTCTAGTAGGGGAGAGCAAAGAATCAGCTTTTTGCTATATCTAAATTTTCAGTATGGAAAAACTAAACTAAATACTTCTGAGTTACCTGTGGCCTCAATATATCTGAAACTAGAACTAGATGTGCAGCTGTTAACCAAATCAGTATTTTATGCTTTGGGTTTGCAAAAGCTAGTGCTAAAAACAAATTAGCCTTAAAAAAACCTTTAGACACTTGACAATCTACCTTATAAATTGTAGATAATAATTTAAATATTGAAAGAGATACTGAAGCAAAAAAACTTGAAGAGGAAATGTAAGACATTTCTTTCTCCATTTTTAGGAACCTTGAGCTAGATGTCTAAGACATCTTAATTATCGCCTCTCTCAATTCAATTCAACAAACATTTCTGAGTACTGTAATAGTAAGGGACTGTAGTAGGTCCTGGGAAGGTAAAGGTGTCAAGTCATTCAGTTCAGTTACAGTCCTCAAGGGGTTATTTTGTAGTGGTATAAGACAAGTACACAAATAACTAATTAAAATTAGAACATAATAAGTGCATAGGATAGTGGCTGGATACCTAGCCTAACCTGCACCCATAAACAATCTGCAATACAAGTGTCATCTGTCTTTTCCTTGAAGACATTCAAAAAGGGGGAACCTATCACTTCAAAGGCAATGTATTTCACTCTGGGACAGGTTATAGCGGCAACCACACTGGCATACCCAGGATGGCCGCTAACACAGGTTCTCAGATCTGCTTTACTAGGAAAGATAGTTGTTTAAGGGGTCAACAGTCTTTTTAAATTATATTCACTAGTTTCAGGGGAAAAGTCAGCACCCTGAACTTCAGAGAAAATACAGAGAAAACATAAGCAGAGAAATAAAGACGAAAAGATAGGGCTCGGACTGCCTGAATAAAATCAATATTGATATACATTTCACATACATACCTGGATCAAGAAAGCCTTTACATCTAGAGCAGTTGGGGAGCTCTGAACATGTGGCCACTCAGAATCTCGACCAGGGAATCCCAAGATCCTTCTCAAAAGAGAGCCCCCACAACAAAATACTGACTCACGAGTGTGTATATATGTGTGCGTCACGCGCGCGCGCACACACACACACACACACACACACACACACACACACACACACACACACACACACACACACACACACTTCTCAGAGCCAGAAAGCATCATACTACTTTTCACTCTGTGCCTAATTAGAAATTAGCAAAAAGCGTGAAAGCCTTCCTACAAACAAGCCTCCCCTAATTAGGGCTCCATGTGAGGTCTATTAATGGGTGGGAAAGATCTTATATCCCACTAACTTTACATAGCTCTAACTGTTAAAAAAGGTTTTCCTTACATAAGCCTAAATTTGTCTTTTTGTGCTATCTTTTCATCACCAAGCAGAAAAAGCCTAATCCCTCTTCCACGTGAAAGTCTTTCACATACTCAGACAGCTAGATCTGTTCCAATCCTCTATGCTAAAGACTCCCCATTTCTTCAAACAACATTCATATGACATTCTGTCTTCCTCTGGTGGCTTGTCAGATCATCAGTCTCCTTTCTAAAATGTGGTGCCCATAACTAGACGAAACTCTTTGTAAGTGGCCTGGCCATCACAAGCGGGTACAGAAAGCACAGGGCCATCATGTCCTTATTCTTGTTAGCTACACTCTATCTTTCGCCCTAAGTGACTTTGTCTACAAATTTCCCTATCTCTGTTTAGGTGGTTATTATCCTTCCAGCCACACAGGGATGCAACTTCAGAGCCATCTTTCATTTCTCTCTCCCCCATATCCCAATCAAGCACTAAATGGGAGTCGTGATGTCACGGTTCTCCCTTCTTGGAAGTCTTCAAGCTGAGACTGGATGATTGACCACTTGTTGGGCATGGTCAGATGGTCACGGCTGTCTCATCATCTCTCCAATATATTCCTCTCCTTTTCATACACAGAACCACAAATTTAGCCCAAGAAGCAACTTCTGAGGCCTTTTAACCTAACCACTTCATTGTGAAGATGATGAAACTGATATGCCCAAGATTACAAAGGCCAGGTCAAAGACAAGATGACCCCACATCCTCTAACCCCAGCCCTAGACCATGGCCCACTTGTGTCTGCCCAGGTTCACACCCTTAAAGCCTATCCTAGATGACTAAATCAGCCACTGACGGGTATCTCTACCCCCAGCCTCTTCACTCTCCACAAGCTGTCAAAGCAATGTCCCCATGGCACAGCTCTGGCTTCACCACTCCCATGCTGAGAAATCTTCTGCAGCAGCAATCTCATGACCACTCAGCATTTAAAGCCCTCCACAATCTGGCTATAACCTACCGTTCCAGATTTATTTTCTATTATTACCCTTCGAACATTTTGCACTAAATCTAGGTGAGCACTTAATTATGTTCTAATTGTTGTGGGTTAGTCTTGACCTTCTAGGATTACTTCCATGATATGCTAAGTTCCTTGAGGTAGTTCTATTTTATGCCCCCACAGTATTATGCTGTAGCAAGTGCCCAAGAAAAACCTTTAGATTCACTGATTTATAATGGAGCTGAACATGACTGTTTTTACCTAAGTATACTTTCTTATTGCCTAGTAAGTACTTAAAAAATGCTTGTGGATTATAGGAAATCCCAATGTGTACCAAAAAAATTCCAAAAGGGAAATAAGGAAAAATAATGTAAATGAGATCTAAAAAAATAGTGGCTTGCTTTTGATTACTAAACTGCTCCCTCACCACAAAGCTATGTTCAAGAAGTTTGTATAGAGGCCAGCAGCATATTCTCCGTTTACAAAAGTAGAAGACATCTGAAAGTAGTTAACACTGTGCTTAGAAATCTTGGAATTCTTTTAATGTTCTCTGATAGATTTAATATTGTATCATTATCATGTAAATAACATTGGTTTTCAAAATCTCAAAGGTTCTTTTTAGGTTAAGATGAAGACCAAAAGAAATTCCAAATTAATGAGTACAATTTGTAGTCAGCATATCTAAAAAATATCATTTTCATTCTAAGCTGTAAATTGGCAATTCTATTTCTCAAAGTATTTTTTTTTACCTTTTTAAAAATTTATCCTTTTTTCTTAATTATTAGTCCAATTAAGAAAATAAAATATAATTTTTTTGATACACTATTATTTTTTTTTTCATAGATGTATGCTTTAAAACTTAAGAAAAAAAAATCTAAATTAATATATTTGGAGAAGAGGTCCATAGGTTTCACCAGTCTGCCAAATGGATTCACAAAAAAGGTTAAGACCTCCTGATCTAGACAGACTTTCTCACAGAAAGTGAAGCTATGGAAGCTAAGTAATTACATGATTAGGGGAGGAAGGAGAAGAGTCAATATTCAAAAGCAAATCAACCTCCAAATCTACCAGTCTTCTTACTGTACTACTTACTACACAGAGCACTTAACCTAGGTCTGCTGCTAAACAAGAACAGCCAAAACAGTCTTAGTCACAAGTGCTTGTTTTCTTGCTTCTTCTTGTCCTTATGACCTAATTGTTCATCATGGGCACTGGCACAAAAAAATGAATAACGGGAAGAGGAAGAAAAAACATGACTTAATATTACAAGTGGACACAACTTTACATGTACTTTATTGAGACAAACCAACAATTAGCTGATTGTGTCATGTACAAGGCACCTGGGCTAGATGGCCCACCTGGGGAGGGCACTAGCCAGACAGAAATTTGTCTGAAAAAACTCACTGGGTCAACAGTGTGATGTGGCAAGCAAGGAAGTTACTGTGACTTCAAGCTACATTAAAATTTTAGAGGCACAGATTCCAGGAATGAAGTGATGGTCCTGTGGTACTCTGTCCTAAATAAAGTACATGAAATTTTATATTCAGTTGTAGGTGTCACATTTTATGAAGGACACTGATAATCTGGTGAACTTCCAGAAGAAAGAAACTTTGATTATGAAAGGTTTGCATTCATGCCGTAGGAGGATGGTTTGAAGGATTTGGAGATGCTTAGACACCAGAAGGAGACCCAGAGGACATATGATTTATCAATTATTTGAAGGGCTATCACATGAAGGGAGATTCATATTATTTTCTGCCTCAGAAGGCAGAACCAGGAGCAATGGATGAAGTTAAAGAAGTAAATTCAGGTTTGACATGAAGAATAGTTTCCTTAAGTTAGAGTGAGTCAAGAGTGGAATGGGTTATCCTTGGAATGAGTGGGCTTCAAGCAAAGACTAGATTGCTCAGGCATGCTATAAAGAAAATCCTTCATTATCAATTAACAAGTTTTATTAAAACAAGTTTTATAAACATCTTACTATGTGGTAGGTACCATGCTAGACTCTGGAGGCACAAACATACTCACACAAAAGGTCCAAACAGTTCTTGCCCTTAAGGAGATTACATTCTACCAACTGGTTGATTTTAAGTATATACAAAATAAAGACAAGCTCACTAGGGGTGGACAGGAGTATGAACTGAGCTGCCAGCGTGGCAGGCCTGGTGGCATCTGAACTGTCTGAATTCTAGAGAGGAAGGTGGTAGGGAGGGCATGCACTCAAGGTATGGATATCTTGGGTGATTCGATGGAGTCAGGAGATGAAATGTCACATGGCAGAGATGACCAGAAGGCCGCTTTGGCTGGACTACAAAACTGCATGAAAGAGAGCAATACTTAAAAAGCCTGAAAAGGTTTTAATTTCAAAGATTTTATTTTAGAAGTAAGAAGTAACAACTAAAGTTTACTAAGCTGAGGTTGACATGGTCATATCCCCAAGCTTTAGGAAAATCTCTTTGGCAGTTGTGTTGAAGGACGGGTTGCTGAGGAGGCACCAGAGGGAAGGAGACCTATTAGGACATTATTGCAATAGTCCCAGCAAGAGGTGATGGGGGTCAAACTATGTGGAAAGAGGGGGACAGAGATGTTGCATTGGTGGAAATCCTGAGACTTGACAAGAGACTGGATATATTATGTAAAAGAGAGTGAGTAGCTGAAAATAACTCTTGAGGTTGTGAGACCTTGGAGATGGTGGCACCCTTGGAAAAAAAAAAGATGGAAGCAGGATGAGATGGAGAAGAAAGATAATAACTTCTGTTTCAGATATATGATCATGGATTTGGAGCTGTAGGGGACCTCAGACAGCACTTAATCAACCTTCTCATCTGACCAGTCTCAGAGATCAGATGACTTCCTGGAAGTCACACAGACTGTAAGCTGGGACTCAGGACTTCTGACAGAATTCAGGCCTTTTCCCATGTGGTTTCCCTGAGGAACATCTGGCTTAAAATGCCCATTAGGGAGCTAGTAATCCAGGATCTGAGATTAATAACAGGGCCGGTTCTATTCACCAGGCAGTCACGTACATAAAAGATGACAACTGAATCCATGAGAGTTGAGGGGTTCACCAAGAAAAGGTAGAGAGAAGGGAGCCCAGGACAAATTCGGGGAGGATGAAAGTGTATACCCAGTTAAATAAGATGATCCAGAAAAGGAACTTGAGAAGAAACAATCAGACAGACAGGAGGAGAGCCAAGAGAGAATCCAAGGAGGAAAAACCATGTTGCAGGAGCGGGTAGAAAATAATGTCAAACTCTGCAGAGAGGTTAAGAAGGACGAAAGACCTGATGTGGTGAAGAAGAGCTCACTGGCGACTGGAGAGAGGTAAATTTCAACTGAGGGGTGAAGCTGGAGACCAGGACGGAGAAGAGGAAAAAGAGGATGAGGTGGAGAAGGCGATGAGCTTTGCTACAGTTTGTCTGGAAAAGGCAGCAGAGATGTGGTAGGACGGCCCGAAAGGAGGGTGTACTCATACTCAAAGGAGGGAAAAGAACACTAGGCACCAGGGAAGGTGAAGCAGGGGGGAGACTGGGACAGAGAACGAATACTGATCCACCTAGCCAAAGAAAACTGGAGATGAGACCAAAGGCACAACTAGGGGCTTGGTCTTGGCTAGGAGAAGGGCCAATCTCCTTGCATCTCCTCATGAGATGCTGAAGTAGAAAAGGGGGAATAATGTTAGGTACAGGGTTGTTTGGAAGGGTGTTGGGATCCCTCCCAACTCTGAAATTTTGTGATTCTAATTCTAGCATTCAACAAATAATTCAAATTCTGGCCAAAAAAGGGTACTGCACAACACCAAACCCCTTAACTCAAATCCCTTATTTTACAAAAACAGGTTTGTCAGGGGACTCACCCAAGGTCACACACCAAACAATGCAGTAAAGTAGGCACAGCATCTGTTAGCTATCTACCAATCAATACTGACTAAGAAGCTACAGGGTGTCAGGCACTGTGCTGACTGCAGAGGATACAAAGAGAGGCAAAAGAGAGTCCTTGCCCTTAGAGAGCCTGTAACCTAACGGGGATGCAAACAGACCCATGTGAAGAACTGCACATGGGACTGATGGGAAATGATTAACAGAGGGAAGGTCCTGGAACTGAGGGCTGGGCAGGGCTTCCTGGAGGAGGCGGACTTTTAGCTTGGACTGAAAAGAAAGCTAGGAGGTCGGCACCCAACCGGGAGGAGGGAGAGCCTTCCAGGCCTTGGGAATGGCCAGAGAAAATGTCCTCTTGAATACGGCACTGATGAACACATTGGAAAAGTACCTTCTTACGGTAAGTGGTGAACACTATTGGCAAGACAGTTAAGGCAACACTATATAATCTGTAACTTCAAAAAATTATCAGAAGTTATTGGGCTGAAGGGAACCCTACTCACGCAAACTAGGTTCAGTCAATATTATTCAGTTCATTCAATGACCAGTCATACAGAACTTTTATTCTAGGCATATTTTCTTTTACTGTAGAAATATTCTTTAGAAAAAATTATTTTTACTGTCAGTTCAGCAAGAAATTAAATAAAAAAAGAATGTTTTTCCTAGCTTCAACTTATTATCTACTTGATATGGGTGTAATTATATAATTCTAATCTTAAAAAATCAATTTGTATTAATTTACAAAGTAGGCTTTCTAATTACAGCCAGTAAGTAGTTTAATGCTATTTTTTAAAAAAAATTTCAAGGCTTCAGTAGTCAATTAATTTAACAACTATAATGTAAGCCTTTAATTCACAAAGTAAAATTCAGTACTTCTTACAGCAGAATAAGATGCATGTCTTAAGATAGTATATGCTGGCAGCACATTATTGCTATTCCTTAGTACACAATTTCACCACAGAGTTGTCGCAAAACTGAAACCGATAAAAGGATGAGGACCCAAAGGCTACTCCTTCAGAAAATAACATTTTAGAAAAGAATGCAGAATTTAGAAACATCTGGGCAACAACAGCTAAAGGTAAGTCATCATGATATCCTAACTATTTAGAAGGATCTAGGAAGCAAAACAAATGTTAAGAATATGAAATGGGTCTGAAAGATGTCTGCCATTTTCTTGGTGAAGGAAGAGTTCCATAATTTATTTTAAGAGCAAATTTTCGTTATGGAAGACACACAGAATCAGTATAAACAGAATTTGGCCGTTCTATGTATAGATCTGCCAAAATGAATGGTTCATTCAATCAATCAATAAGCATTTCTTAAGTACCTATTGTGCCTCAGGCACTAAGTGAGATGCTACCAATAAACCAAACCCCAAAGGAAGGTAAAGTCTACTGAAATTTTAAAAAATCAAATGCCTGGTAAAACACATTTAGGCTGAAGCCACTAGAATGCTCAGGATTCTAGATGTCTTTTAAAATCAAATAGTCCACAAAGCTATAAATTCCCAGTAAACATTTTTAAGGATATATTAAAATCTTCTTATATTTCTTATTTTAAGATTAGAAGGTACAAATCTTATGAATTAGAATGATCCCTCTGAACATAATTATCTTTAATATTAAAACCGTAATTTTGAATACTATTATTCAAATGCTAATTTTGGTCTAAACATGAACATAAGATTTTCAAACTACCATTGCTTTAAAACACTTCTGATTAAAATTGTGTGTGTGTGTGTGTGTGTGTGTGTGTGTACAGATATATAATTGTATGTAACTTCCCAAAGGTAGCATAGTGGGCTGGGAAAATTCCCACCAAGTTAATCTGTACAGACAACAGAGGAATGCTGCATATGGCACTGACACACTGAGACAGGTAAGGATTTTGCCACCAAAGATTTTATAACACTTCTCATATACAGTCTCCTTCTCTCTTCTAATGCTGCTTCTGCTGAGGTGCAGGCCCTTGTCACTTCATGCCTTGACCACTGCAACAGTCTGCTGGTTGGCATTCCTGCCTCAAGTCTCTCCTTGACCCAGTACAACTTTTGCTCAGCTCTCTAATGGACCTTCCCACGCTATCCCTCCATATCCCAGTCAATAACCTGCGGTGGTTCTGAATCATCTCTGGAATCAATTAGGAAATCTTTTGTTTGGCATTTAAGGTCCTTTGAAACCTGGCCCACTCCTACCTGTCCAGTCTTCCTTCCCTTTCCCAACCTACTCTGCAATCCAGTGACACTGGCCTTGCTTCTATTCCTCACGTAAGACACTGTCTCTATACACTGTAACTGATTGTCCTCTAGTCCTAAAATGTCCTTCTTGCTCATCTCTGTCTGAGTTTCCTTTAAATCACCTTAATCCCACCTGCTACAAGCAGCTTTTCCCAATTCCTTTTAATCCCCATGCCTTTCCTAGGCTGGTTTCCCCCAATGCATCCTGTAAACATCTTGCTTATTCACAGTTATCTGCAAGTTATCTAACAGATTGTGAGATCTTGGAGTGGAGGAGGTATTTGCACCTTCTTTTGAATTGAGGCCTGGGGCCTGAAGTGAATATTCTACCAACCAAGCAACTGGAGAGCTGCCATTAGAGACCATGTCTTTCTACATAAAGTCTAAATGTGCCTCTCACTAACTTCACTTGGGGGGGGGCGGGGCGCAGAGGGAAGAGAAAGGAACAAGTATTTATTAAGTGCCTACTATGTGCTAGGCACTGTGCTAACCTTTTTAACAAATAGTGTCTCTCATAAAGTTGGGGTCTTAATAGTATCCCTGACTCATCACTTACAACATTCAACTTAGAAGGGACCTTTCCAAGCCACTTAACAGAAGAAGAGACTAAAGCATTCGAGCTTTCATTTGCTCCATGCTTTCAAAAAATTTTTAACATGTTTTTTGGAGGGGAGAAGGTAGGGCAATTGGGGTTAAGTGACTTGCCCAAGGTCACACAGCCAGTGTGTCAAGTGTCTGAGGCTGCATTTGAACTCAGATCCTCCTGACTCCAGGGCTGGTACTCTATTCACTGTGTCACCTAGCTGTCCCCATACACTCGCTCCATTCTTAACACACAGATAGAGAGCCAGGATTAAAGCAGAGGTCTCCACATTTTTCAACCTGTTTTCTCATACTGACCCCACTGCTATCAATTTGTTGGAATTTTAGATTCCCTAAAAATCCCACTGAAACATATGTGTAGTTATTATTTCCCTCAAATCATAAATCTAAAGATCAAATGAGAGAAAACACCCTTAAATGCATCCTTAAAGCTACACACACACCCCCACACCCACGTACACTCTATTATTGTCAATCGTTCAATTTTACATCTATCACATAATTACTGCAGTTATCATGTACTTATTTAAATGGGAACTGATTCTAATGGATTTGAATACCTAGATTTTTCAATACTTAACATTTTTTAACTATATTAAATGGTACAGAACCTGGAAATCTAACACGTTAGGGTATTTGTTATAAGATATAGAGATTTGAATAATTTTAGAAGCAAAATTCTAATGGAACAAAAATTCTAAGAGTAGATGATAAAGGAAATGTTACTTTTTTTTCCTCTTATGGATATCATTCATGCTTAGAAACTGAAGGTAAGAGGCCCCGGACACCCAGCATAGCAGTGTGACCCACCAGGCAGGCCCCCGGAACCGCGGTGCGACCCAACAGGCAGGCCCCGGACACCCACAGCAGCAGCACCACTCAACAGGCAGGCCCTAGATACCCGCAGCGGCGGCGCGACCCAACAGGCAGGCCCCGGACACCCACAGCAGCAGCACCACCCAACAGGCAGGCCCCAGATACCCGCAGCAGCGGCACGACCCAACAGGCAGGCCCCGAACACCCACAGCGGCAGCACCACCCAACAGGCAGGCCCCAGATACCCGCAGCGGCGGTATGACCCAACAGGCAGGCCCTGGACACCCACAGCGGCAGCACCACCCAACAGGCAGGCCCTGGACACCCGCAGTGGTGGTGTGCCAAGAGCCCACTGGACCAGGCCTGCTGACCTGCCAACCACAAAGCGCACTCCCAGGCCTACCACCATAGGGCGGCAAACAGACTGAGCTGGGGACCAAGATGACAAACTGAACCCCGGATGCTCCAATTTCCCCCTCTAACCCAAAACTACAGTAATTATTGCCCCAGAGGAAAATTTTAAACAGTAAAAGTTTAGGAACCCCGGAGGAAGTGCATGGCTAAGGGCCTGCCTCAAAATGGGAAGAAAGCAGAAGACAAAGACAAAGACTCTGGAACCCTATTACAGTGAGAGGGAGGAATCAAACTCAGAAGGAGAGAGTACTGACTCCACACCTGCAGCTGAAGCCTTAACAGGGATTATGACCTGGTCTCAGGTACAGAAAGCATTCCTAGATGAGCTCAAAAAGAACTTTGAAATCCAGCTTAGAGAGGTAGAAGATAAAATCAACACCTCTTACCAAAACAAAATGGCAAAATTAGAAAAACATTACAATGAAGAGAACAGCTCCTTAAAAAGTAAAATGTGTGAACTAAAAATGAAATCTGAGCATATGGAAAAG
>CM053586.1:328907602-328966840 GCA_028646515.1 Pseudochirops corinnae
GATGGGGGAGGATATAGAAGAGAGCTGATTGGGGGAGGGGGTATATAATGGGATCACTGTTTTGAGGTGGTGGATAGGGGAAAGACAGGGAGAAAATCTGTAAATCAAAATCTCATGGAAAGGAATGAAGTAAACTAAAAATAAACAAAAATTAAAAAAAAAATAACAGTTGGACCCACTTGAATAGGCCAAGCTAGATTTAGTTTCTGCTCATGCACTGAATTCAATATTGTAGGTTTACTTGGCCACTCAAGCAGTTAATCCCAAGGAACATCTAGTAAAGTAGGAAACAGAATAAGAATATATATACGAACAGAGTCAAAGAAATTACAGATGAGAAAATGGCTGCCAAACTGGATAAAGGAGCTGCTTCAACATTTGTAAGAAATGCTTTTTGGCAAGTCAAACTAGAAAAAGGATCAAAGTCTTCAAATAAAGGAAAAAGTGAATTTTTGGTTTTGTTTGGTGAATCCTGAGAATCCATATTAGCTTTTGGCCCCATCCTTCAAAAAATAGGTAGAAAAAGGAAGAAGATTGTATTGAACTTCAACCGGAGAAATGAGGCTTAAAAAAATTTTGGTATGACATTTTTCCTTGAAATTTGTTACATAATGTGAGTCCCCTACCCCGATTTTAATTGATTTTTCTAGTTCTTAAAAATTTGAAGTTTCATATCTGTATTTTAATAAGTACTAACCTGTAAATTTTAATATTTCATCTGTTTTTGTAAACATATTTTCTATTATATTGCTCTTATGAATTATATGAATTCTGTGACTGAAATTCAGTTATTAGTATATCTGTTTTCAGTATATTGTGCTAAAAAAAGGATGAAGTGACTAAATATTTATTTATAGTACAATTATTATGGTTATACCTTTTTGTTTCTTTTTTTTTAAATAACTTTTAAAAAATAACTGAAATATGATATTAAAATTTAAAGGGTCATATATAGCTTACAACTACAATGTACATTTAAAAATAAATGGAAATATTAATTTAAATAAGGATTGAGATTTCATACTGAGGACTAGATTTTGGGCAATGAGTCACAAATTCTCTGACCTGAAAAGAATCCCAGATGTCATCTACTTTCAACACCCTCATTTTACTAGTGAAGAAACTATAGCCCAGAAGTAACTCGTTCCCAGGCCTTTACTCTAAACTATAGGTGTGGGGAAACTGTGGCTTTGAGGCCACATGTGGCCCTCTAGGTCCTCAAGTGTGGCCTTTTGACTGAATCCAAACTTCATAGAACAAACCTTTGTTCTAAGATTAAAGGTAGTATTCATGTTTTGTGTTATCTTTATTATGTAATGGTTATTTCAGAATATTTCCTACTTTTATAAAGGCTGGAAAAATAAAGGTAATTATTTGTCACACATAAAAAAATAAGATATAACATGATAGAGGGGATCTTTGGGAAAATCAGTAAAGGCAGAAACAAAAATAATATTACCACTGGTATATTCCACAGACCACTTGAAAAAAAAAAAAAGTAGGAGTTCAGGAAACAAGTCGCAAGCCTGGTAAGATAGAATAGTGATAGTGAACTTGAAATGTTCAATTTTGGGATACCTGTGGGAACTCTAGTCCTTCTACCAAAAGCAGAAACACTAATACATGTTTGACTTGCCTTCAGCCTACAAAAAGTGAGTGATAAAGGAATGGCCACTCTAAATATAATTCTCACAACAGACATGGCCTGGCTTCTGAAAAGGAAATTATAGTAACCTAACAAGGTCCAGATAGAGTTTTCCTTGATTTCTGCTATCTTTATGGTCAAATTAGAGGGCTGCAAGATTGAAAGTAACATTAGGAAAATTTGGAACTGTTAGAATAGCTTGATTAAGGAACAGTCATGAGTAGTTTGATATTCAATTGGAAGGAGGTCTCAGATGGGGTGTTTTGGGGATCTGTCTTCGGTGTTGTGCTGGTTAACATGAGATCAAAGGATTAAGAGCCAAAAAGGGCTTAAAGTTTTCTTCTCCACTTTAGAGATGAAGAAATCTTAGCCTAAGAGTGTAAGTGACTTGTTCAATGTTATACATGTAGCTCTTCTAATTCCAACTCCAGTGATCTTTCCACTGTTGCTTTTTTTTTTTTAATCAATGGTAGATAAAGGTATAAAAGGCATCCTCATAAGCTATGCAGATGACAAAACTGGGAGGGAGAGTTTAACATTCTGTGAACAGCAGAATTTATCTAAAAAGTTAGAGATTTTAGCAGATTGCAAGTTTGGTGAATTCACAATGTAAAATGGTAGCTAAAATAAATAACGGAAACTTAGGATACAATGTAAGGCACAGTTGTCCAAAGCTAGGGAGATGACAAGTCTATCTTCTGTCCTGGCTATACTACAAATAGAATACTGTGTTCGGTTCTAGTGGCACATTTTATGAAGGAAAACCAATAAGCTAAAGAAGATCCATAAGAGCAAACAAGATGATGCAAAGAGCTGAGATCATACTATGAAGATGGGCTGCAGGGTGTAAGGATATTTAGCTTGCAGAATAAAAGCCTATGGGGGGTAGGGACATGATCGTTTTTCTCAGTTACCTGAAGGGTTGTCACTTGGAAGAGGGCTCAGGCTTGGACTACATAGTTCCGAAGTCAGAACGATGCTGAGGTTGGTGTTAACAAAATCCTTATCAGAACTATCTCAAACTGAAATGAGAAGGATGGCCAGAATGTGTAAAGGAGATGGATCCCTTTTCAGATGCAGAATGGACTAGATAGTTTCTGAGGTCCCTGACAACCTTGAGATTTTACAATTGCTCGAATTTAGGAACTTCTGAGAACCCAATTTGCTACTATGAAAAAAATATTAAATGTTGTAAGAACCAAGAGAATGTCCTTTTAGTTTTCAAATATCCTTATTTATGATAAAGGAAAATGAACTGATGTTTTAGAATGGTTAGGTCTATGAAATATCCAGTTGAGTCCAGCTGGCTGCAGTTACATTTTGGAGGCATGTGAACATTCATTCAGTAGCAAAACAGTAGACAACAAATTGGTTGCTAAGTAAAATTAACTCTTTGAAGTATTGTCCCTTTACTCTTGAGCTGAAAAATTTTAATTTCTGGAACCAATAGAAATTATTTATTACACATCTAACTTTCAGCAATTTAAGCTTTTTTTTTGGTCATTTTCTACGTGTATAGATAATGGCAATAAACAGAATTTCAGTGTCAATTGCAACTATGACATTTATTGTGTGACTCTGGGAAAGTAACAACCTCTAAGGGTCTGTTTTCTAATCTGCAGTGAAGTGGGTGGATCATATGCTCATAAAATCCCACCCAGTCCTAAATCTCAATCCTATTAACAACTGCCACTGGATGGGAAAAACGGGTGCTTTTTTATGCCTGCATGGGCAAAGCTATTGACCCTGCTAGAAATGGATCATTTTAACTGCCTGTTGTATTTCTTTAATTATGGATAGCAAGCCTTGAAATATGTTTCATGAAATATAACAAAGGACAAATGTCAAAGTACTTCTCTAACCTCAACTGAGACATTACTTTCTGCTATAAAAATCTTCAAATGCCAAATTCAACAGCTCCTGGTTTTAAACCAATAAACAAAATTTTTCCAGAAAGAGACATTTAGTAATGTTCATCATTGTGAAAGACACAGTAGCAGTAGTACATAAACTGGTGCAAAGAATCAGAATGTTTGAGACACTACATAGTAATCCTAACACGAGAGGGGTATGGTTCATTTTCTTCATTTGAATCCATAATAACACATTCACTGATTACTCTTTGCTTCCATATTAAGTTAGAATAAAAGGAAATGTTCTGTCATCTTTGGAATTTTAAGACATACTCAGTCACTGCTTAGATAATTTCAAGAACCACTCACCCAAAGTTCTCAACATTTAATAGACCCCCAAATACCTTCATAGCAGGCAAATACCTTCATAGAAAGCACTTAACATTCCTGACACATAGGTGGGAGAATTCTTAGGAATTATCACAGTATTTACTTTGGTTAACTATAAGTTAAGGTTATACTATAGGGATCCATTTGAATTACATTTTTTAATATATTATGTAATTACAATATTCATGAGTTAAAGCTTTTGATCCTTGATACCAGCTCTAAACTAAAATATTATGAAATGTTTAAAAAAATCACAATTATTACCTTTTTGTCACAGATGTAAATAACGTCACACTTCAGAAATAAATATAAGGCTCATTTGGTCAAAGGTTAACACAAAAATGAACTACATCTACAGCTTTCCCAGTATCTACTCTTCACAACAGATACCATTTACAGTATGACTTTGAAAAGGACAAAGAATATCTGTGATCTTGTCTGAACAACCAATAAGTATTTATTAAGCACCAACAAGCACAAAGAATGAAACAATCCCTACCTGTCAGAATCTTACATTCTAATGGAGGAAACAAGATGTGAACACACACACACACACACACACACACACACACACACACGATAAATAAAAAGTGACAAATACAAACATATACTAGTTAAATATGAGGTATTTTGAAAGGGAGGACACTAGCAGCTGAGGGGACCAGGAAAGGCTTCCTGAAGAAGCTGCTGTCTGAGCTGGATCTTAAAGGAATTTATTAAGCTGAGATAAGAAAGCGAGTGCACTACAGCCACGTGGGATGGGAAGTTCAAAGGTATGGAGATGAGAAACAGAGCATCCCACATCCCGTGTATAAGCAAAGTATGAGAGGGACAGTGGTGTCCAATGAGGCTAGAAGTAGAAGCTCAACAGAAGGTTTTCTGTTCTATACTTGATGCCAAAGGAAGTCACTGGAGTTGATCAAGAAGGAAGTTATATGGTCAGATGTAAACTTAAGGAAGGTGACTTTGCAGCAGTACGCAGGATGGACTAGTAGGGAAAAGACTTGAGGCAGGGAGGTCCCTTAGGAGGCTGCTGCACAGTCTAGTCTATAAGCGATGATGGCATGAACTAAGGCGTTGGCTGCCTGGGTGGCGAGAGGGGCAGATAGAAACAGCAAGATCTGGCCACTGATAAGGGATGATGGAAAGTGAAGAGTCGAGTATAATAATATTGATTATATTCCAGATTATATATCTGAAAGCCTGAGAACATAACTGAATTGTGCCCTGAGTTTATTTTAGCAACGAAAATACCAGTGATAACCTCCCACATTATTTCTACACCCTGGTAAAGCTACAGTCACATCCACAAAAATAGATACCAAATATATTTAAAACCTGTTAGAAGAGTCAACCAAAAAACTGGGAAGGGTAAAACCTTTAGTACTTTATAGATTCTATCTAAAGTGACTTTCCAAATATAATTATCCCCTTATCAAAAACTGAAGCCACTTTAAAAAAAATAAATACATTGTGCCTTATCTTGGCAAACTTTCTTTCAACTTTGTTGATTTTTCTCTCATGTACTCTGTTGACTTTTATTCTTCAATGTAGTCGGACATCAAATAGGAGGGAGAAAGCACCAATCAGATGGAAAATAAGCTTTATGAGGGGAGGATGCCTTGGTTCAATGAGGGGTGCTATTCAAGGTCATTAAGAAGTTGAGATAGAAATGGGCTGCTTAAGCTAGGGAGCTTTCTTTCACATTTTGTCTGTAATGGGTTGTCTGTGTGGCTGAGTTATTTTCAAGTTTTGTGAATTTTTAGACACTGTAAACTGTATCAAATGAACAAAGCAATATTCTAAAGAAAACTTTGGGGATCATCTGCATCATTGCTCACTTGCTGACCATTCCTCCTCAACATTTTCTTCTCCCTGGATTAGGAGCCATTGTACTGAGCTTGGTTCATCCCTCCTACCTCTTCAACAACTCCTTCTCTATTCTTTCCTTCTCAGCAATATAAAGCACAAGTTCATCTATCAAAGACCAGGGAATGCAGAGCAGAGCCCAAGTTTCTAGAAAGCCTGAGGAAGCCCATTCAGTTTTCAGATAGCTCTAATGCGTAAGAAGTTTTCCTTTACATTAAGTTTCTCTTAATTCCCAACTAGTCAACTGATTGATAAGGAAGGTTTTTTTTTTTTTTTGGAGAGGGTAAGGTAGGGCAGTTGGGGTTAAGTGACTTGCCCAAGGTCACATGGCTGGTTTTGTGTTAAGTATTTGAGGTCACATTTGAACTCAGGTCCTTCTGACTCCAGGGCCAGTGCTCTATTTACTGCTTTTAAATATCTACAATTCACTGCATGTAGCTTAGTCCTTCAGAACTAAGCAGAACCTTCACATTTTTGAAAACAGCTATCATGTTTCTTCTGAATCTCTTCATGTTAAATTCCCAGTTTTCTAGCGTGAACATGTGATCCCTCACCATACCAGTGACCTCTGCTGGTCACTTTCCAGTTTATCACTATCTTTCCTAACACAATGACCCTCAGATCAGTATACGACATGTCAGTATACAGCATACGGCCCCCAGAGGTCTGACTAGGCCAGACGACAGGAAGAGTATCTCCCGGAAATTGATTTTTCTCAATGTAACCAGACTGCTTGAGTTTTTTGAGCTGCAGACTGTTAAGTCACTGAGTTCACAGCCTAATAAAACCCCCAGTTATTTACCAAATGAAGTCCTTACTAATCATGCCTTATATCTGTGAAGTAGATTTTCTTAATATAAATATAATATAAAATATATAATAAAAACTATTTTTATGCTTATTCCTATTATTTCATATTATGATACAAGCCCATGTTCTGGCCCATCAAGGGCTTTCTGTTATCCAAAATGTTACCTGTCTTTTCCACTTCTGTACTATCTGCAAATGTGATGTGCATGCTGTCTAAGCCTGTAAGCAAATAACTGACAAACAAGCCAGGGCTGAACACAGATCTCCGGGGCACTGTATCTAAAGTTCATATTCTTTATCTTTTCCCACAATAACATGAGATTGTCAAGAGTTCTGCTAAAGCTCTAAATAGAAATTTTGTGGAGAATCCATTCAAGTCCACAGGTCAGTTTTCTGTTGTTGACTTCATCCTTTCATTCTTCACCATCTTTCAGAAGTCACTGACAATGGCCCAGCAGTTACACATGCCAGCCCTTCCAGCCCTCAGATATTCTGTACGGGCCCAGCTAACTGAATTCTGTCTGATACAACACCGGACCTGGAGGCAGGAAGGCCTGAATTCAAATCCCACTTGACACGTAAAAGCTGTGTGACCCTGGGCAAGTCACTTAACTTTCATCTGCCTCAGTTTCTTCATGTATAAAATGGTGATAACAATAGTAACACTTTGCCTCACACACTAACAAAAGACATAAGCAATGAACTTGGCCCCCACCTCTCAGCCCAATGGGACTGAGAATCTTTGCTTTTTTGCAGTTTGGTCTGTGAATCACTGAAATGAAAATGAAAATAGATCAAAGTATAAATAACAGTTCTGGAATTTATCTTCAAGGAAAAGACAGAAATAATTTCAGCCCTTCAAAGCATTCCACAATTAGACGAACATATTTAAATGTAATTCATGCTGGTCAAACACAAAAATACCTCAAGTTAGTCTAAACTTAGAATCAGGAATGTATAACAATGCAATCTTAGGTTTGGATTTGAAGAGACTATGGATATAATTACAAATATATCGGCCTCTAAGTGGCCTTTCTTGCCTCATGTTTCCTCTCTGAGTTGCAGATGGTCAGCTGAATTGTTTAGAAACCTTTAAGGATAACCCAAGGTTAACATCTTCCAACCTAATAATGTACCTTGAAAATTTAAGCTTCTTTAAAAAATCATTCAATTCCCAATCACCCTCAGATTGACGCACAGCACAGGTGGCTGACGAGTTTTCCCTGGGATTGTCCATCATAAGGTCCCTTCTGAGGAAACTGATTATTAAAAATGAAAGTGCTCTCTTCTTCAATCGCTTCGCACAGCAGAGAAGCCCAATCTGGGCCTACACCTTGAAGACCCAAACTGCCCTGCAACATATAACCGCTGGAAAACGAAAATACCCTGAGCAAACTCTAGCTTTGCACTTGGCAAACTGGAGGGATTTCTTTTAATTGAAAATACCGTCCGTCAGGAATTCATGACCAAAGCCTAGTACTATCTAACAGGGAATGTTTATTACTTTAAGATAACAGCACAGAGTAAAACATTAATTCCCAACCCTCTAAAAGTAGATCTCTAATTCTAGCTAAATAATTCATGGACCAGGAGCACAAAACAGAGGCAGAAGAGTAAGCAGTGTAAAAAACCCTAGCCTTGAGGTCAGAAGACCTGGGTTCTGTTACTAACTGGGGAAGCCTCAACTTAATCTGCGTTGTTGCCTCCTCACTTCAAAGATGGGGAGAAAAGCTTCAAGGAAACCACTTTTTCAGTCAGAAGGAACTATCTCAATGTCAGCTTTCTTTATATTTTAAAATGTAAAGGGTGGTTCCCTGAAAAACAAACCCACATACATTTCAAAATACGGCCCACGTATGAATTGAGTGTGCTGGTATTTTTGTTCCATGGGAGTTTTATTTTTTTTAATTGGGGGAGTAATGATAGAGATACGCTTCCCTGCTGCTCTTCTTTCAAGCTCAGGAATAGATCCCCATATTTTATCTACCAATATTTTCGTTACAGTAACCATGTTAGTGACTAGCCTGCTCTTAATAAATTGATGTACTCAGAAGATCGAACCTGTTTCCTCAGTCATTTCATCTTTCACCTGCCAGTTTCCAAACATTATTAGTTCTCAACAGGTCTATTACTATGCTGTTTTCACTGCTGACTTTCAAATGGGCTGAAGGAAATGCCTGGGAGCTGAACTTTCCATATATATAAAATGATCATGAGGCAGAAATCCTAACCAGCTATTAGGAAACAGAAAACAACTTCTTTCTCAAGTAGTGGTTCTGATATACTTAATACTTAAAAAAAAAATACCTACTCGTCATGTTCTATCCTTTCAAATATCCCCTTTTTATTTTTTTAATTTTTAAAATTTTTTTAAAGGCTCTCTCTTTATTTTTTGGAGGGCAACTGGGGTTAAGTGACTTGCCCAAAGTCACACGGTTAGTGTGTGTGTGTGTGTGTGAGAAGTGTCTGAGGCCGAATTTGAACTCAGGTCCTCCTGACTCCAGGGCCGGTGTTCTATTCACTGAGCCACCTAGCCGCCCCTCAAATATCCCCTTTTTAGAGACTGAAATTCCTATCTAAGTAGTTTCTTTTTCTCTTCCTCTTTTGGAAGTCTAAATAATTATAAGTCACAGAATTTTACAAGCATTAGATAAAAATCTTCCTATATCATTTGATAACAAGACCTCTAAATAGTTCTAACATTTGGACAAGGCAAATAAAAATTAAAAAAAAAAAAAGGATTACAAAAAAGTTTTCAAAACAGCTAACACTGGAACAAAAGTCACATATTAATACTGAAAGAACTGCTACCGGATCTTGAAACCTTCTCAAAAGTAAAATAATGTAACAGGAAAATTTGAAAACAGTCTCCCCCCTGCCCTGCTATTTTAGTACTTTGACATTTAATTCTACTTCACTGAGTCATTTACTATGAAGGAAAAGAGAATAAAGATATATTTATCTAGTTGGCAGAACTAGAATTTCAAAAACATAAAGTTTTCCTTTCATAGTTTAAAGAAACATTACTTTTCATATTAAAAATGATCTCTAAGTTGTAGGATCCTAACAGGATACAGATTTCTGGTGGCAGACCCAAGTAGTAAAAAAAAATTATTATTTCAGAAAAATGGAGAAGGTGGATGGGGAAGGTGGAAACTAGTTGGTTTTTTCCCCCCTCCAAGCAAATTATATATAGTCAAACATATAATTTGTGTAAAGTTCAGTGCTGGGCACTCAAGACACGAGTGCAAGTCCTTCTCATAAAGATATTTCAAATCTGACTCAAAAGATAAGATGTCCTACTCCTTCATCTCTTCTGATATCTTCTTCTTCCACATAGTTCCTTTGCACAAGTAGGAGTCCAAAGGTGTGTACAATGTTATATGTGTAACATTTTTTAAAAAATATGTGTTAATTAGTTTTATGATTTTGTTCTCTTTCCTTAGAAAACAAAAATTCTGTTATAAGGATAATTTACTGGGGGGAAACGTGGCAGAAAGAAAGCTAGAGAATCCTTAGAACAAATTTCACCTGTCATATGATTTTCCCCAAGGACCTCAAGTAGTCATGCAATTCAAAATCTCCAATAAAAATCTCCCTGTGGATAATTTCTACCAATAAAAAAGCTATAGAAGATTTCTGAGCAAGGTAATGACATAACGAGAACATTATTTTAGGAAGATTAACCTGGCGGGCATATGTAAGATGGATTAAAGAATAGGTGATTTGGGTCTGCACTAGGACGCTGGCCAAGATAATGGAAATGAAGGGACAGAGGCGTGGGACCCACTTCCAAAGAAAAATCACCAGGACCTGGTGACTATTCAATCCATCTCAACTTATCATCCCTTTTCAGAAGTTTCAGAGCAAAGTCCCCATTCCTTCACAGCTAACCATCAACAACTATAACACACAAGCCATTTGATCTTACTTAACATTCTGCTAAAACCCTACTTTCTATGGCTTATCGCGCTATGCGAGAGTGATGCTGGATTCTCAAAAGCTTGCCACGTGGAGTGCAAACTCTGGCAGGTCTGAAGCACATGGAAAAGGCTTGGCCTGGTGAAGCAGTGACGGACTAAGTGAACTTCAAGGCGACTGACAAATATTTGTATTAGGCTTCCATCCAGCCACTAAAGTCATTTTCCTCAAATGCAGGCCTGTAAAATCCACGGCCTCAACTCAGTAAACTACTGCGGCACCCTATCGCTCCTCCAGAATCACAGGCAAAGCTCACAGCTCAAAGCCCTTTATTAGCTGGTCTCCTCCTACCTTCCCAGTCTCTGCACACTTTACCTCCCCTCTTCCCCCCGCCAACTCTTCCATCCAACACCGGCCTCCTGGCCATTCTACAAACAAGACGCTTATCACCTCTCAGCTCTGGGCATTTTCAGTGGCTGTCTCCCATGCCTGAAAATGCTTGCCCTCCTCTGCTCCAACTACTGACCTCCCTGGCATCTATTAAGTCTCAACCAAAATCCCACCTTCTACAGTAGGCCTTCCCCTCAATTCCAGTGCCTTCTCTCTAATAATGAATTCCTATACAGATAATCCTGTATATACCTTGCTTCCCACACATCTGTTTACTCAATGTCTCTCCCATTAAATGGCAAGCTCCTGGACAGTAGGGACTGTCTTCTGCCTCATTTTGTATTGCCAGTACTTAGCACAGTGCCCAGAACATAGTAGGCACTTAATGTTGACTGACTGATTAGGTATCTATTATATGCTAGGCACAGTGCATTCAAATGCAATGAAATAATCCCTACTCTTGAGAAACTTTCACTCCAACAGGGATGCAAATACATATATAAATGCATCTCTAAATATAAGTAAATATGACTAGTTACATACGAGGTAGTCTGAGAAGTCACTAGCAGTTGTGCAGACCAGAAAGGCTTCATGTTGAAGGTGATGTTCATGACCTCCCTTGCAGTGGAGGGAATGCATTCAAGACAGAAGTAAGCTTCTTGTGAATAAAGACTGTTTCCTTCTTGTATTTGCATCCCCAGGGTCTGGCATATAGCAAATACTTAACAAATACTTGCTGAATGATCTGATGGGATGTAGCCAGGACCTTGTAAAGGTTGGGAAACAGGACAAAGAGGGTCATGCATGAGGAAGAGAGGTCACTTTGGTCGTACTACAGAGTATACACGTATGGAGTCGGACAGTGGTAATGAAGTTTGCAGCAAGGTGGTTAAAAACTTGAGTAAGCTCAACAGGGGCATATCAGCCTCCTAGAGGTGTAGGAAGTCACTGAGGTTGACTAAGAAGGAGCTTAAGATGGTCACTTGAAGTGTGGAGAGATTTGAGGCAAGACTAGGCTGGGCATAGAATCAAGAGTTTTGTACAGAGTAATCCCTGACACCAATGTTGGTGGAAGCAGCATTGACATCCAAGATCCATAAACGGTGCTCTATTAGACAGTTCTGCCCAAGGGAATCTGGAAACTACTGTAGTTTAAATTTTAAAAATTGTTTAAGTCCTGGTTATAATCTTGAAATTTTTCACAAAGATGTAAAAACTATGAATGTCAGAGGAATTTAATATCAAATATCAATCAATTAGCAAGTACATGTTAAGTATCTATTTTATGATCAGCCTTAGCTTACTCCAAAATCTACTTAAACTATTTTTTTTAATATTTAATTTTTATTTTATAGGAACTCAATATTTTAGAACTGTAACACCTGATGCTCTCTCTCTTTTCACTCCACACACACCCACACCGACACACCCAGGTCAATCTGTACAAATAATGAAAACCTTGAAGTGGCTGAATTATTGAGATTCATACTACATATTTCGATTGGGCTGGAACCAATTAGTGTATTTTAAATAATTATAATTTTGAATAATGCAAATTTGAATACATTACCATTTCAGGGAATTCACTGACTCACACTAATTGGGACCTAGCTCTATGTACCTGTGTGCAAGTGTGAACCTGATACTATTTATTAATATTTCTATGAAGGCCAGAAAATGTGTGACTAGAAAAACTACTGATGTTAATATAGTTCTGGGTGGCTGGACTTAGAAGCATCACAATTAGGAAGCATGCAAATCCATGGTTCCACTCAAAAAATCAGACTTGCTATTTCTTTACAAGAGGGACACCTAGTGGTTAACCTCTAAACATGCCTAATAAATATCTCAGTTAAAATATTACAACTCCATTTATAATTTATGTAAGATCTGTAAACATTTATTTTCCAAAATGATAGCATGCAAACACATGTGCATGGGCACATTTGTGTGTGTGTGTATTCCATTTTAATTTATCAACAGACTTTAACTCTTCCACAATGTGTGGATAAATGTTTAGTTTTCTTTTTTATAGGTTTATTAATATAAGAAAATTTCTTTTGGAGTCCTCAAATTTACAGTGCTTAAAAAGAAAAAAAATCTATAGCACTTTCCACAATAGTAGAAAAAAACACAGAATCCAGAATCAGGAGAACTGGGTTAAATACCAGATCTCTGTATGACTCTGAACAAATCATTATAACACATTTCACCCACAAAGTGGGGATGAAAATACTTCATACTTTACAATACCTAACAGGAGTGTTGTCACTAAAGTGCTCTGTCAACCTTAAAAATATTATTTAAATGTGAGCTATTGTTATCAATTATTGATGGTTAGGCAACAGGAAATCACTGAGGGATTTGGGACAGAAAGGTGATATAATACCAGCACAGAAATGTAACTAATTTGGCAGCACTAGAAGATATGGACCGAAGGGAAGAGAATGAATGTGCTAGGCCATTCTTAATAAGGACTACACAGAAAGCTGACAGCAGAGTGAACAGGAAGGATGAGAAAAATGTGAGATTCATTGAATAGGCACGTAATTCTTGGCAACAGACTGGATAATGGAGAAAAGAATCCGGATAAGTTAAAGTTTTGAATGTGGGTGACTGGACCAAAGGTTGTAGCACTGATAAAAAAGAGGTCAGAACGAAAAGCATGATGTGAAATATAAACTGTTGAGAGAAAGGATTGAGCCTTGTTTGATTTTGGTGCATCCCATATACCTTCACACAGAATGGGCACCAAATGTTTGTGGAAACAGAAAACGGGAATTAAATTCATAAAGGTGACAGATAAGACTAAAAAAGTCACAAGAATGAAGGCCGCTGCCAGGAGGGCAAGTATAGAGAGAAAATGAGATCAAAGGGTCAAGGGAAAGACCAAAGCTAATGGCAGGGAAGAGCTAACAAGGTCAGCCAAGGCAACAGCAGGAGCAGTAGAAGAGGACAGAGGGAGAAGCAGAGGGCAGTGTTCCCCAAACCCTGGGGAAACATATGCTACAATAAAACCACCTTTAAGGTTAGAACAAAGCTGATTCCTCCCAAGATGCTGTTGAAGGGGCAAGGATAACAAACAGGACTTCAGCAAAGTGTCTATCCAAAGTCCTGCTATCTTTGTGAAAGATGGAGATGCGAGCTCAAGAGTGACGCAATAGGGTGAATTTGCAAATGGCTAAATGACCAGATCCCAAGGAATCATCATCAATAGATCAGTGTAAACTGGAAGGAAAGAGGCTAGTGGAATGCCTCAGGCATCCGACCTTAGCCATATGCTGCTCAACATTTTCTAAGTGATCTGAATAAAACACAGATGGCATACTCAACAAATCAACAGATATCAGAAAGACAGGCTAGATGTTCATCAGGATCCAAAAAGTTGTGGACAGGACAGAACACTGGGACAAATCAAATGAGGTGAAATTTAATAGAAGAAAATGAACAGTGCAGCATTTGTGTTTAAAAAAATCAACTTCACAAGGATAAGATGCTAGAAGGAAGCTTAGGAAGCAGACTGGAAAAGATCTGGAGTTCTGAGCGGACTATAAGCACAACATGTCACATGTGCAACAACACAGTCACCACCTCGTTTGGGGGGCAGAACTAAGAAGAAAAGAGTTGCAGGAAACAGCGTGGCAACATCTCCTCCCCAAACCACTCGAAATAGATCCAGAAAATGCACCAGACTAAATCCCGAGGGGGAAATCCAAAGAAAAGTCACAGTGAGCCATCTGTTCATCCCCAGGTCAGCACATGGAGATGGAGAGGTTTGTGGATGTGGTCTGGCCAGGTGTGTACAACGAGGAGCACTCCAATGGAAGGAGAAGTTGTGCATCAGGGCAAGAAAAGGTCCAGATCCATACTGGGGCATCCCCGGACCCATACCAGGATACCACAGGTGAAAAATGGCAGTTTTGTGACCCATTACCCAATTCTGGGTCCCAAATACAACTGGGAAGGTACCTGGGTGCCCAGGTCCACCCTATAGAGGTCTCAGGCCATAGGCAATATGTCCATAGAATGCAGCAGTGGTGTGGCTCAGGCCTTAGGTCCAATTTCAAACCTGCAGACGACCAGCTAGAGAAAGAATCCTAGATCAAAGGGGTGTCTGCAGTTTTGGCTCTCTGAACCAGCAGAGCTTCCTGGCTGGCTGACTGACAGGGGTTCTGTCAGGGAGCATTCTGAGCACTATTGCTCAGACCCAAAACCCACTGTGCAGAGTTCAGACCAGAGAGGGGAGTGATCAGACTTTGCCTTGGATCAAAAGTACTTTGGCATAATGAAAGCTTGCAAGTCCCTAGCCTGAGTCATCACTGAGATCCTAGAACCACACAACATTCAACATCCCAAGAAAACAGCAACAGATCAGCCCAGATTTTCCCTATAAAAGTGGATAAAACCTGGCCTCAATATCAAGTGTGGGGCCAGAATCAATGTAGGCCAGAAGATGGACAAAAAAATAATCCCACAATAAAAAGCTATTACAGTGACAAGAATGTTCAAGACACAAAACCCAGAAGAAGAGAATGACTCCAAAATATCAGTAAAGAAATGCCTCAAACAAAAACAGAGTTTGGACACAAATTCAATTAGAATTCCTGTAAAAGATAAAACAAGAGTTAAAAACATTTGTCAATGAAATGAGAGCCACAGAACAGAGAATTGGAAAAGTAATTAATATATCATCACAAAAGGTAGAACCCCTGCCAAAGCAACAAACTCCTTTAAAATTAGAATGGATTAAATAGAAGTCAATGACTCCACGGGACAGTGAAATAGTGGGGGGGAAAAAAAAGAAGCTATTATCTTATTGCAAAAATAACTGACTCAGAAAACAGACCGAAGAGGGAAAATTTCAGAAGGACTGAACTACCTGAAAGTCATGACTAAAATAGAGGTTCAGAAATCATATTTCAAATTTTAAAAGACAAGTGCGCAGATCTCTTAGAACAAGAGGGCAAAGGGCAATTAGAAAGAATCCACTAGTCACCTGCAGAAAGAAACCACAAAATGAAAAATACAAGAACATTACAGCCAAAATCCAGAGCATCCAAGTCAAAGAAAATATACTGCAGTCAGAAAGAAATAATTTAAGTACTGAGGAGCCACAATCAGGATCACCCATAATTTAGCCAACACCAATATAAAGGAGTGGAGAGTTTAGAATATGAAACTCCAGAAAGCAAATAAAGGATACTTACAGCCAAGAATTAGCCAGTAAAACTGAGTGTAACTTTACAAAGGATAAAATGGATTTTTAATGAACTAAGAGGACTTCCAAGCATTCCTGATGGAAAAAATCAGAGCTACATGGAAACTTTGCAGTTCAAAAGTAGGAGTAAACAGAAACATAACAAGATACACACAAGCAAACAAAGATAAAAGACAAAGCCAGAAGTTGATACGCGTTCCTCATTAACCTTACCACTAAGGGTCATACTGAGAGGCTAATTAGGTAGAAACCCTGGGAGTGGTTGTTACGGCTTGTTAGTCTTAAAGGGTGGAAAGGAAGGTGAAGAGGAATACCTGGGGAAGCAGAAAAAAGGTTAGGGAGCACAGACAGACATCTATACAAACAAAGAATAAATGGTGGGTGGTGTAGGGTGAAATAAGCTGAGCCTTGTGAACATCATTCTCATTTGAACTGGTCATAGGAGGCTAAGCACACACAGCAGTGCACAAAAACACATTTCACTCAATAGGGAAACAAGAAGAAATGGGAAGAAGAGGGAATTAGAGGGTAGATTATGGGAGGGATCAGTCCTAAGCAAAACAAACTCTAAGCATGTATGAAAATACTTACAACTTTCTGAGGTGGTAAAGTATAGAAGCTCATCAAGGGGTACTCCTTAACTAGGGGATGGACAGATTACAGTATATAAACATGGTAGAATACCATTGTGCTATAAAAACTGACGAAGGGACAGGTTTCAGAGGAACCTGGGGGAAGGTCTCACAGGTCTTATGCAAACTAATAAAGAGTAAAGTGAACAGAAGCAGGAAAACGATTCGTACAAAGACAACAATAAGGTAAACACTGACAACTCTGAAAGAATGAGGAACTCTGATGATGTGGGCGTAATGACCCCCCACAACTCCAGAGGACTAGACATTAAATACCCCACCTCCTGAAAGTGAGGTGAAGGGACTCAAGAACACACAACGAGACAAATATATTTTCTGGACGTGGCCCACGTGGAAATCTGTTTTGTTGGACTATACTATTTATAAACAAGAGTTCATTTTTCCTTTGTTCTTTGTTCTCAATCTTACTGATTGAAAAAAAAATTTTTTAAACAAAAAAAAATGCAATGTGCTCTTGGGTTGCAGAGGGATAATGACTATCTATACTAAGAGAGGTAATGAGTTCTGCTTTAATCTGCTCTAGTAAGACTAGATCCAGGGTAGCAGGCTCAGCTCTGGGTACTATGTTTTAGGGGGGACACTAACAAGATGAAAACCAACCAAAGCAGGATGATCAGACTGGTGAAGAGCCTTGAGGACACACCGTATGAGGACTGGCTAAAGGAAACAGGGATGCTGAGTCAGGAGAAAAGTACGCAGGCTCACCCTAATAGCTGTCATGAGATGATTAGGGGTCAATCTGTGGATCCTTTACTGGATCATCACCCATTACTCACAATGACTGAAAATGAGTACAACAATCCAAGGCTCTGTCCTAGGCACTCTTCTCTTCATTCTCTCACTGGGGACCCTGTCAGCTTCCATGGGTTTCATAACCATCTTTAAGGAGATGACTCCCAGATTTACAGAACCAGCCCAAGTCTCTCCTAGGCTCCAATCTGGCATCGCCAAGCGCCTACTGGATATTTCAAACTGAATATTTCAGTCATCCCAGACTCATATCTGAAGAACTTATTCTCTTTCCTCCCTTTTCTCTACTCACACAGTTGACCTCTTGGGTAAGGGCCTTGCTGTCCTTCATTTACACCACTGCAACAGCATCTTAATTGGGTTTTGTCTCAATTCTCTTCCTTCTCCAATCTGTCTTTCACAGAATTGCCAAAGCAAATTTCTGAGAAAGTTACTCCCTTTTTCAATAATGCTCCAGTGGCTCCCTATTACCTCTAGAATCAAATATAAACTCATTTGGTAGTTAAAACCCTTTACAACCTGGCTCCAACCTACCTCGCCTTTCCAGTCCTATTATACAATATTCCCCCTCATGCACTCCACAGACTAATCACTGCTCTGCTCACATGTGATACAACTTACAGTGTTCTTGCACTGGCTTCAAATGTACTCCCTCCTCCTCACTTCTCATTTTTAGAATCTCTAGTCTTCCTCAAAACTTGGCTCAAACACAATCCCTTCTGTAGGAAGCCTTTTCTGATCTCCTGGCTGCTAGTGTCTTTCTCTCCAAATGACCCTGTGTACGTATTTTATCCATACACAGTCTCCCCCATTAGAAGAACTTTCACTTTTTTTTATTCCCAGTACACAGCACAAGACTTGGCATAATAGGTATTAAATAATTAGTAAATGTCTGAATTGGGGTGGCTAGGTGGCACAATGAATAGAGCACCAGCCGCCATTGTCAGGAGGACCTGAGTTCAAATTCGACCTCAGACACTTAACACTTACTAGCCGTGAAACCTTGGGCAAGTCACTTAACCCCAACTGCCCTACCTCCCCCCTCCAAAAAAAAACACCACCCAATAAATAAGTAAATAAATGTCTGGATGATTGAACTGACTGGAAGTGAGCAATGAGGGAAACCTGGAGAAAGCTAAAGACTCAGATCTGATATAAGGAAAAGTTTCTTAACAATTACAGCTGAGATACTTGGGGAGGCAGAGGTTTCACTTGCCCTGAATAGGTATTTAGGTGAAAGCTAGTGACTTGCTGGGTATCTTCAAAATGATGTTAACAGGCTATAACACAGGCTGAATCTAAAAATATCAGATTTAAGAGGTAAACAAAAAAGTCTTATGCTTGTCAATCTCATTTTTTGAACCTAAACATGTTTCTATTTATCCCTATTACATATAATGCTAATAGATTCAGTCCAATTGCCCAGCTGGGAAATACCCAACTAAGCTTTTACCATAACACCTACAGCGAAGGGGAAGAGCAGATTCTCGCCCTCTCCAGGCCCCACTCCCCTTTACTCGAGGCCTTTAAGCAGCGTGGAGAACCATTTGTTTGGTAAGGAAGCGATATTACTTTCAAGCATGAATTAAGCTAGATGGCCTCTGAAACTCTTAGGACGACGAAAAGGCAGTTAGAGGAGACAGAGACCTCAGAGAACAACAGAGGGATGGGAAAATGATTATGGAGGGTTGAAGAAAGAGCAAACACTACAGAAGTGGTGGCATTCATTCAAAACGACTGACAGCAAACGAGAAGCTTTAACTTTTAAGTAAGCTGCTACACATAAGGCACTGTGCTAGGGTACTGGCCATCCCAAGGTGAAAAAGATGTATTCTGTAGTCAAGTTTGCAATGTAAGGGAAGAGGAGATACAAGCACACAAAAATATGAGACAAGTTAGAATGTGAGAGAGGGTCTCACAAAGTACTCTAGGAAAATTCAGAGTGATCACTTTATTTAAAAACTTTTATTGATGTGTTCTGTCTTTACATTACAAACATTCAGAGATGGTACTCCTACTTAAGGAAACATCTTTCATAACAATGTAAAACAGTTAAGTAAAACTAATGACAGAGTAACCACAACTGAAATTCCATGCAACATTTCCCATCTGTAACAACCCAATTTTCTGTTTTTAAAATACTAACAGAAATCATTTTCTCTCTCCTGGAAAAAATAAGCAATTCAGAGAACAGACAGGTAGACTCCTTTGCTCTGCTATTCTTCAAGGAAAACTGTCCTTGGGGAGAAACGGAAAGGACTAGAGAAAGAATTCCGAAGATATCAATAGAAGTTATTTTGATGAAGAGAAACAGGGGAACAACTTCCTAAAGCGAGGCTGTTACTTAACAGGAAAGACAGTGAATTTAAAGAGTAGCACAGTCCTATAAATGGAACCATCAAGAGATGAAGCCCAGAATGAGCTAAGGAAAAAAGAGTTTTTTAGATGAGCTGAGAAGGCTGTAGCTCAGGGATGAACATGAGCAACAAAAGCAGAACTACCCCATCTCAACTGGCTTTGGTTTTCTCTTCCATGGACAGTGACTGTCAAGACTGGGAAGAGACTGGGATAGAACAGTTAACAGGGACTTCGTGGATAGCATCAAGCAGAAGGCAGAAGGCTAGATATCTAATAACAAGGAAATCTCTTCCCTTGATGGGTTGGACTAGATGGTGGTTGAATTCTCAAATTATGCCATTCTGTTACCTGAAATAAAAGATAAGTGAAGAGCTAGGAAGAAATCACCTCACTCCCCTCAAGGAGGTCAAGTCACAAGACCTCAATGATCTGGAACCCAGGTACTAAGAATTGGTCATTAAAAAAAAAAAAGACCATGGAAAATAGAAGACATCCTGAAGCAACAAGTAATTGCTCTCATTTAAGCAATAAGTAATTGTCCTCATTTAGAAAAAAAAGTGAATTGTGTTTGGCCTATACGGCGTAGGTTGATAACCCTGTCTTGTGTGCCAGGAAAATTCTAAAACACAACATTAGGAGGACAGTTTCTGAGAACTCAAGAAAGAGAAGCTATAAGCAAAGAAAGTCAACATGGATTTACCAAGAACAGGCCATGCTAGACCAACTCCATTTTTCTTTTTGACAGTATAATTTGACAGTGAGGTACACATATATGGATTTCAGGAAAACATGACAGCCTCATGCTAGCCTTCTGGACCAGGGGGAGAGATATGAGCTGGATTTAGAATTGCTTGAAAGACAAGATCCAAAGAGCAATGAATCTTGTCCCCAACACCTATGCTCATAGTAGGAAATGTCAACATTATACACCGCTCCCTTATAAGTATGTTAAAATTCCAGTTCAAAAAGTACTCAACTCCCATACCATGTTCAACAGCACCTCAGCATTACCTAGCACACAAGAATACAGTCATGGTCTTTCCCTTGACTGTTATAACCTACGTTCGACAACTTTGAAGTTTTATTAATTGCTCATGCTCTTTTCCTACCTTAAACCTACTTAAGTCTTCATTCTCACTGTGATCTCCAGTCCTTCTACCTCTTAAGTACTTTCCCAGGTCAGCATCCTTGTTGAAGCCACAATCTTCACTCTTCCTAATCTCAGTATCATGGTGCACCAATTCAATTTTACATTATTTTGTGCACACCAATTTCCTGCTTCTTTGTCTTATTGCCTCTCATACCTTGATA
This sequence comes from Pseudochirops corinnae, assembly GCA_028646515.1. NCBI lineage: Eukaryota > Metazoa > Chordata > Mammalia > Diprotodontia > Pseudocheiridae > Pseudochirops > Pseudochirops corinnae. The sequence continues at coordinate 328,928,771 of CM053586.1, forward strand.
AAGCTCAATACAGAAACACTTACACCAGTTCCTCTGTTCCTACTCACATGCAGCTGACCAGAGCTGGAGGAAGTCATGAAACTACTGGGTTCACTACCCATGCAAGTTGTCTGATCTCAGCTGGGCCCTCACTACATCAATGCAATGCTTCTACACCCCTTTTCCTCACCGATTCCTACCTTACTCAACAAAGCTATTCCACACCTTCTACTTTCTCAAGCCTCCCACACCACTTCCTCACCCACCTTCTCAGGTGAGGACTTCACAGGGCAACTTAAAAAAAGAAAAGAATAAAAAAAAAAAAAGAATAAAACAAGGCCATCCGAAGAGTCCTCTTGCCAAGGACAATGACTCTACATGTATCTTTGATCCCTTGGCTTCTGTCTTCTTCAGCAAATTTCCTTCCTATCACCTCTTACGCTAAACTTTAATCTTTCCCTAATTTCTTATTCCTTCTGCTGCCTAAAAATATGTTCAAGCTTCCCTGATCCTTAAAATCCTCAACAGATTCTACTGTCCTTCCAAGGTCCCTCCTTTATAAAATAAGGAGATTTGACTGCTCATCACCTATAATGTCCCTTTTGATCTATGAACATATGACTTCTAGAGCACTTAACACTTCCTCCTGGGGCAAGTGCAATTCATCTTCACAGTCTATTCATTAGTGTGCTAAAGAACAGACTAGACCTCAAAAGAAATTCATTAAATAAATACGCTAATTTAAAACATTGCTATAGCAACTAGATACTTACTTCCTATCAAATACTGTAGTATTTTCTCTTCTTTTGGTGAAGCCAATTGGTAAAATTTTTAAGTCAATATTATATTTCCGTGCTCGATTTTTCATGTAATTTAGCTAATAAACAAAAAAATTAAAATTAAAATCAAAGAGCTTAAGGAACTTCAAAACTGAACTAAAATTTTAAAAAATTATCGAGAATGCTAAAACGAACTCTCAATTACCTAAGAATCAGTAGAGTCCACAGATATTTTGGTTTCTTTTTGCTTGCTACTTTCCTTTTGGCCACTTCTTATTAGCACTTCCACTAATAAACCAAGATCAAGGAATAAAACAAACTGAAACCGGTCAGTTTTGCTACTCTTAGCTCTCAGAATAATTCTGATGAGGATGATGAAGTTATTTCATTAAAATTAGCTGATATAATTCATGTACGCTATGTACTCAAGGTACAATAAAACTGTTTTATTTTAGTAATAATAATTCATATTAGCATTTTTTTCTGATAAAAGTGAGAAAACTAATGTATTATCCCAATTTTATAAATGAGATAATTGAGTGTCAGGGAAAATGACTGACTTACTCAAAATTACATACCTATTATCAAAACCAAAACTCAAACTTAAATGTTCTACCTCCAAAACCAGTGGAGTTTATTGTTTTAACGTTATTAAATGTGAAATCCCATATTCAATACTATTTATTGGACAACAGAATTTCAGTATGAAAGAGGTATCATAGGAGTACCTGGAAGTGGTATGCTTTGTTTAATTATATACGTAACAAAAGTACTTAGTAATAGTAAATGCCTTTCACCAATAAAATGAGTTGTTATGATTCTGAATTATTCATGGCCTGAGGTAACACCAGAGTAAAATTTAGAATGGCCCTCTCATTAGTAGTTTAACAGAGTAAGCATGTGTCATCAACATTCAATAAACTTGCCAAAACTGGTGGTACCATTACTTTCTGTAAAAAGCCAAAGACCCATCTGGATTCAGAAACAACTACTGAAAAGTAATAATGACCGTGAATACTAAAGTATATTAAAAAATGAAAATCCCATTGTGCAGATAGACAGTAAAGTGCTTTGTAAACCTTAAAGATGCTATATCCAAGTGGCCGTCATACTACTTTGTAGAAACTTCAGGGCCAGGGACAACAAAATCAAATGAATCACTGAAAATTTTTTTCACTACCTACAGTGTAATTTTTAATTTAAGAAGTTATGTGTAAACTTTAGGCCTTTTATTGTTAATCTTATCTTTTCAATGCTCTAGTCCATTAGTGCCAAATTCAAATAGCATATCACTAAACTGTAATATAAAGATCCCCAAGGGCTGCATATCACATATTAACATTACCTATGTTCCGCTGTTTTTATTTATTGTTAAATATTTCCTAATCACATCTTAATTTGGCTTAGGCTTGAGTCTGATACCTCTACTCTAGCCAATTCTCTAAGAATGAAATGTGTCAGCCTGAATTGCTAAAGAGTCCAGCCACTATCTCTAAGAGTAATCTGATTTTTAAACTTAATGTTACATAGTTCTAAAGAAAAATTAAAATGTAATACTCCACAGTAATCTTTCTTTCAGGCACTATGCACACTAACAACTCTCTAATGAATTTGACAGTCCAAGAAAAACAGTAATAATAAAATTGGAAGAAAAAAAATTATTTTTCAAAATGTATTTCTAACTATTCAACTAGAAAAATGAGTATTTGTGTTGATCATTTCTGAACACATTTTATGTTCACAGAAAGTTATAATGATAAAATCATTATAATGATGAATCGCAATGATGAATTTCAATTTTATAGTTATTTTAAGGGAAAACTTTACAAATCTGGAGCATATAGCAGTGGAAAGAGCACTAGATCTGCAGAGGATGCAGGTTCAAATCCTGGTTCATCTACTTATCACCTACGTGATCTTGGAAAAGTCAACTCTTATAAGCTTCAGTTTATTTGTAAAATAAACCAACTCACTTGAAAGGTCTCTTTTTGTTCTAAATTCCACGCCCCTATGAAAATGAATTCGATTTAATACTCAATTGCCGTGGTTACCTTCCCTTAAGCTTTTGTCGCGGTCGCTGTTGTTTTAGGTCTGTTTGACTCTGAGACTCTATCTGGGGTTTTCCTGACAAATATACTAGAATGATTCACCATTTCCTTTTCTAGCTTATTTTACACATGAGAAAACTGAGGCAAACAGGGTTAAGTGACTTGCCCAGGGTCACATCTAGGAAGTGTCTCAGGCCAGAGCTGAACTGAGAGGAGTCTTCCTGATTCCCGTCACAACTCTAGATCCACTGTGCTACCTAACTGCCCCTCCCTTAAGCTCGTTTAAACTAATAAGCTTATTAAGAGAAACGAATACTTACAATTTTATTTGTTGAGGGTCTTTTCAAGAAAATATCTCTAGCAATGTAGTCAGCTGACCTTCCTACATCTTCCAAAAACCTATAATCTAAATTTTTCAAAGTACAAAATCAGGTGACACAGATCAAAGGAAAAGATAGATCTATTGGTTATAGATAAGATGGGATATTCTGCCTTACCACTTAGAAGATTGATTTCAGTAAACTGCTTTAATGAGACAAATGCTGTCTTCTCTCGAATTCCATTGCATGTAAGCTCTGTTTTGTGTTTCTTCACACACGCTAAACTGAAAAGGCAACATACACAAACTTGGCATTTTCATTTAGAAGCATAAAGGGCACACACAGTAGGAAGAGCATTAAGTCTATTTCATACCTGCAGGAACATTTCATACAGCGTGGACACCTGTACTTTGCTTCTTCTGTACCACATGTTTCACAGCTAAAAGAAACAAGAAACAAAAACCCATCAAATATGTGTAATTCTTAAAATCACCAAAGTCGTAATCTACTTGTAGACAGATAACTTTACACCAAGATCTTACAGACTTCTACTGATTCAGGCATATACAAAAGTAACGCTTTGGTTAAAAAAAAAAAAGGGAAAAAACCTTTATGGCAGCTCAACATTCTCCTCTCTTCATTCCCCTCCCAGCTCTGCATTGGGTTTTTTCAGGGACTTGGCCACCACACTTAACTTCTGCTGTCTCTCACCCTGCTTGCTGCCTTTCCCACTGGTCAGAGCCTCCTGGTACTTCTGTTTGTAAGAAAGAACCCACAATGATTGGCCTTCATTGCCCTCCTGGCTTTGCTTCTGACTTCACAGACATAAAGTCTAAGTAGACATTCCCCATGTGGATACCACATCTCTCTCTTCAGACCCCAGCTCCCTTTTGTGTTGTCTTCCACATTTAGAAGTTCCCTGAAGGCAGGGAGTGTCTTTTTTTTTGGCTTACATTTATGTCCCTAGGGCTTAGCACACTATCTGGCACACGGTATGTGTTTAATAAGTGCTGTCTTAAATCATTATGGGGGAGCTCTTCTCAATTCCAGATTTCCCCTTTGTCAGCCTGCTAGCACTTACCAATCTCCTACTCAATGAAAGGTGTTATGTTGTGCTGGGGATACAACAAAAGACAAGACAGTCCTTAGTCTCAAGGAGCTCACAGTTTGACAACATGGGAGACAACATGCAAGCAACTATGTAAAAACAAAACAGTATAAGATAAACTGGGCATAACCTCAGGGGAAAAAGATTAAAATTAAATTCTGCAAGTCTTCTTGCAGAAAGTGGGCATTCGGGGATGCCAGGAGGCAGATATGAGGAGGGAAAACTTTCCATAGACAGCGAGGCAGCGAAAATGCTTTGGATTGGGGTGGCTAGGTGGTGCAGTGAATAGAGCACCTGTCCTGGAGTCAGGAGGACCTCAGTTCAAATCTGGCCTCAGATGCTTAACACTTACTAGTCATGTGACCTAGGGCAAGTCACTTAATCCCAATGCCCTACCTCTCCCCTCCAAAAAAAAAAGAAAGAGAAAATGCTTTGGGTCAAGAGACAGCATCTTAACCAACACAGCAAGGAGCCCAGTGTCACCAGATTACAGGGTTATGTGTGGATGGGGGTGCAAGGTCTAAGAAGACTGGAGGCAGGTCACAGAGGGCTGTCTGTATAACCCAAAGAGAAGATTTTATATTTGTTCCTAGAAATGACAGGAAGTCATTGGGGTTTATGTAATAGGGGGACGTTATGGCTAGAATTGAACTTTTAAAGATCCTTCTGCATTACGGATGGACTGGAGTGGGGAAAGATTCGAGACAGGAAGACCTATGAGCAGTGTATTGCAATAGTCCAGGGATGAAATGATGAAGGCCTGTGTCAAGGTGGTGGCAGTGTCAGGGCAGGAAAAAATGTGAGATGACAACTGACTGGATATATAGGTGGGTAAGGGGAAGGAGGCAAGAATGATTCTGAGGTGCCTCGGAGGATGCTGGTGCCCTTCGCACTAACAGGGAAGCAAGTTAGGAGGGGAGGGTTTGGAGGGAAAGTCTGGTTTTGGACAAGTTAAGTTAGAGATGTCTACAAGACACCCAATTCACTATTTCCAATAAGCAGTGGGAGGATACACTGGAAGTCAGGAGAGAGTTAAGGCCTGGGCAAATAGATCAGAGAATTGTGTATTTAGAGATAGTGGTTGAATTTGTAGAAGTTGATAGGATCACCAGTGAAACAATAAAGAAGAGAGGAGAGCTCAGGACAGAGGCTTGGAGGACACCCCTGGCGAACCGGCATGACCAGGATGAAGATCCAGCAAAGAAGACTGAAGAGGTCAGACAGGTAAAGGAGCAGAACCAGGAGTGTTACAAAAGCCTAGTGAAGAGAGTATCAAGGAGAAGAGGGTGATCAACAATGTTAAAGGTGGCAGGTCAAGAAGGGGAAGTGAGAAAGGACAGTAGATTTGGCAGCTGAGATCACCATCAACTCTTCTGGGAAATTCTCCAATAACAATCAGAATAAAAGTACTACTAGTTTATGTGGATCAGGGAAAAGCTATCCACTTAAGTTTTCAATCCTCTACTGAAGTTCATTATGGAAATCAGATAACGCTTCCAATTTTTATTCTCTCAAGATACTGACTGAGCAGCACCATACAGAAGGACTCTAGCTCACCTACAAGTCCAGAGTTAGAAATACAGATCAAACTTTCCATGATGCCAGGCTTGAAGCCAAATTAAGAATTTAACAATACACTGCTGCTAATGTAGGAAAGATCGATTATTTCCTTCTCCCTTCCAACCACTCTGACCTAATACCTTCAAATGTATTTCTAGGTTTTTGTGGTGTTGACAGATGAGCCACCTGTTTTCTGGTCAATAAGATTCCCTCACCTACCCCCCATCATTTCCTTTTTGTCTCCTGTTTCACTGCATGACCACATTCCATTACTTCCAGTATTTGTGATTTCATCATAACTCTTCTACAGTTTAGTAAATGACCTTTGAAGTTGCTGTGGCCAAAACATTTATCACCCTGTGGGCCAACCTAAATAACAAGCCTCTTTCCATATTAGCTAGACTGGTCCTCAGACAAGCCATACACATCCACATGGGGGACCTGACAAAAGATCACCCAACTCTGCTTAAAAACTTTCGATGAAGGTGAACCACCAACCACCTCCAGAAGCAGACAGCCCACTTGTTAAGAAATTTTTCCTTATATCAAGTCTAAATTCTCTAAATTTGCCTCTCTGCCATTTTCATTAGTTGTTCCTTGTTCTGCCTGCTGGCAGAGTGGTATCAAACTCAAATAGAAATGTATCCCTGAAAATCACAAACTGACATTATCTCTGTTATATCACATTCTTTGTTTATTTTGTTAAACATTTCCCAATTACATTTTAACCCAGTACAAGTAGCACTAGGGAGTGTTGCTGGGGGCAATAAGGTTGACACCTCAGCTCTAGGGCTCACTGTGGGCAAGGTACATCACTAAGGATAACTGCTCAAGGCTGCTATCCATTTTACAGATAAAGAAATTGAGGCAGACAGTCATGAAGCCTATTACGCCCAAGATCACACAGCTAGTAAGTACGTGAGGCTGGATTTGAAGTCAGGTCTTCCTGACTCCAGGTCCAGGACTATCCACTGTACCACCCAGCTGCTTATCTATTGTAGATTAAATTATAATCAAAGATGATGAATTTAAATAAAAGTCTATGTAGAAATGTAGGTATATTTTCATCTATAATTAACCCAGGCCCAGACTACAGATTCTTCATTCACCTCTCTCCACTTTGAAAGAAAACACAATTAACATAAGTCAAGAGAAAATCTAATTAATTCATTTGGCCAAGACATGCTCTGACTTACTTCCAATCCTAGTCCTTCTCCATCGCACTCTTGTTCTTCTCCAATCCCAATTCCCCGTCCAATATCGCTACGGAGCCCAACAACCCAGCAGTGGCTCCAAGACCCCCTGGAGCCCCCTGGGTGCTGCAACCCTGTGCCCCTGTGCGTCCAGCCTGAAGCAGCTCTAACGCACCTCACTTCCTGCAGGCACAGATTCCAGCCTATCCTACCTGGACATGGCCAGCTTCCGCTTGTTGCCCATCCGAGGCTCTCTGGGCAGCTCCCCGGCCTCCATCAGCTCTGCTCCGTCCATCGTGCCTTCCTTTGGCCCCTGTCCAGACACCATTTCTTTGCACCCTGGTCCATCCATCCCTCTCTTCCCTCACCCAACACCCAAGCACCTCTTCAACTCCTCTCGCCCCTTCCATCTCCATTCCACCCAATCTTCCTCCTCATCCTCACCTCCACTCTACCTACCTCTTTCTTCACCTCCACTCCATCCACTTCTTTCTTCACTTCCATTCCTCCCATCACCTCCTCCTGGACGCTCACCCCATCCACCCTCCAACCCTCCTCGATTTTCACCCCGTCCATCGGGTCTTCTTTCACCTCCTCCTTCACCGTCACCTCTCCCATCACCTCCACTCGGCCCATTACCGGGATACCCTCCTCCAACCAGCCCAGCATCTCCTCTTTCGTCTGGAGTCTGCCCGCCACCTCCTCCTTCACCTCTACTCCGTCTGCAAGTTCCTGCTTCACCTCTGGTTCATCCATGACTTCCTGCTTCACGTCTACTCCCTCTACTGACTCCTGTTTCACGTCTACTCCGTCTATGAATTCCTGCTTCACCTCTGGCCCGTCTATCGTCACCTCCTCCGGCTCATCCATCACCTCCACCTTGATCTGCAGCCCGTCCCACTCGACCTTCGCCTCCACACACCCTGCCAGCTCCAACTTCACCTCCAAGCCTCTCCCTTCGGGCTCCAGTTTCAACTCCAGCCCCATTTCCTGGGCCCCCGGCTCGCCCACCCCGCCCCGCGCTTCGGCCATGTCTTCGCGTCCCCTCCGGGCCCCGCCCCCCGCCCCGCAGCGCCCCGGGCAGCCCGGAGCCGCCTAGCGTCCCTAACCCCGCTGCTGCCCCGACAGCCCGCGGCTGGAGAGCGAATAAGCGAGGGGGCGAGAGCTCCAGCCCCTAAACCTCGCGCTGCCGGCCACGTGACGCCGCCGGCCACGAGCCACCACTCGCTCCAGCCGCCCGCCGTAAACCGCACTCACCGCCCGAGCAGCGCCGCGCCGCTTTACGACTTTTTCCCGAAGCGAGGACGGCTGCGCGCGCGGTTTCCTAGGAAACGGAAGGCGACGAGCCTGCGAGAACCACCTTGGGGCGTGACTTCCTCCTCATTGACCCTATAGGCCTTAAGTCCCGCCCCTGCCTCCCGGGCTTTCTGGAGAGTTTGGATGTCTTGCTCTAGCTTACTCAGACAGTCGAATTTGAACCTAGACCCTTAGTTTAGTAGTTAGCTAGATTCATTAGATAATTCATTAGAACTAATTAAAATTGGAAGCTGCCTCATGCCCTGCCCCTCCCCCCCATACTTCCCTAGGCCTCTTCCTCCTCCTCCCCACCCCTCCCAATTCGGACCCGCTCCTGCCACCCAGGGCTCAGACGGTCCCCTTCTCCAACTGGGATCCAGACCCCTCGGACCACTTCCTGTTCCCACGCGGGCCCTGGCCGCAGTCGTCAAATCCTGCAAGAGAAGGGCCGGCTTGCCCGGGCAGAGGGCGCTTCCTCCCCCGGGAACCCCCTCCCTTCCCCCCACCAGCTGGAGATCAATAAACAGCTGCCGAGCTAGTCAGGACCCTCCCTCCTTTATGATGGGGTTTCCGGGGCAGCCTAGCAGCCTCAGGGCCGCCTGACCATGTGCTTTCCCTAGTCCATTCCGCCATTTTTCCCCTGGAAAACATGGGCCATTGTCCTGCCCTACGACCCCCCTCAACACCCAATAACTTCCAGACCAAAGTGCGCCTCCCTGCCACCGCGGCCCCCCGCCCCCATTAGAACTTACGAGCCTTGAAGGCAAGGTCTATCTGGGCTTTTGTACGGGTTTCTGGGTACTTAAGCACTGCCCTCCGCAAGTGGTTAAGTGCTTTTTCATTCATTGATTCACTCATTCTCTCCAGTTTCTCTTCTGGAAGAGAAGATGCAAACCTTCATTGGAAAAGGCAGCTTCCTCATCTGTGGGTCTTGAATATCAGAAAAAGTATGGGTCTAGGCAGGCCCCATCCTCCCATCATATATAGACCAATCAATAAGAATTCGAGATATTGAGAACCCTTGTACTATGGAAGTATCTGTGGAGAGGGAAAAGAGTGGTTGAGAAGAAGAAAATTCTCTGTGGATTAGTTGCCAATTTTAGCTAGTTTTTGTTAAGTCCTAAGTGGAGACAAGATAGATATTCCAATTTATTCCACACTCACACATTGCTGCCAGATTAATTTTCCTAACAATATAGCTCTAACCCAGTCATTTTGCTTTTAGAACCTCTAAGGATTCTCAGTTGGCTACTAAATAAGATCTATTTAGTATAAGGGTTTGGTGAGGTGGAAAGAACATTGAATCTGGAGTCAGAGGAATTGACTTCACATTTTGGGTCTGCCATTTACTACTTATGTGATTTTAGGTAACTCACAAAAAAATGAGGGAGTTGAAAGAGCAAGAAGGATGTTCCATGAAGCCTCTATTCCTGATGACCCTCAATAGTAATGACTTTTCACTCCCAAGACCTTTTAGATCTTTTGAAATAGAAACTGTTAACTGATTCAGCATCAGAAACTGACATTATTTTATTGGTTAAAATTTCAGCTGTACCCTCATGAGCAAGGGAACTTTCCATCTGATTTGCACCTAAAACCTTCCATATGTATTGTTTTCCCTATTAGAATTAGAGCTCGTTAAGAACAGGGACTACCTTTACTATTAATATGCTCAGTCCCTACCATAGTGCTTCATACATAGTAAGTATTTAAAATAAAAGCATTACTGATTCACTTATCTTAAAGATATGTGTCCTATTTTCATAACTAAAATTACAGAAATTGCATCAATTTCCTCACTTCTGCCTCCCTACTAAAGTCCCATGCAATGTGGCTTTGGACTACAAATGTCCATTGAAACTGTCTTTTCCAAGGATACCTGGTATTGCTAAACCTAATAACATCTTTCTAGCCTTAATTCTATCTGAATTCTTTGCAACATTTTTGGCCACCTTCCTTCCTCCATACTCCCTCTCCTTCCTTGGTTTCTGAGATTCTTTTCTCTAGTTCTCCCCCAACCTATTGGACAGCTTCTTTTCAATCCCTTTTCTGGTTCAGCATCCATCTCCCACCCCTTAAGGCTAAATGTTCCCCAAGGTTTATTCCTTTATACTTTTCCCTCTGCAGGTTTTACCTTTGATCTCATCAGCTCCCATTGATTCAATGTTTATCTCTACACAGATGGATCCCAAACGTGTGTCTGTGTGTGTACACCGTTGCACTTCAGTACTGAATTGCAAAGTGTCTGTTAAACATTTGCACCTGGATATTACATTGTCATCTCAAACTTAAAATATCCAACATCTAACTCATTATCTTCTCCCTTCCCCCACTTTAAGCCCAATCTTTCTTATAAATTTTTCCTTGTTTGGAATTTCTGTTTGGGACACCACAATCCTTCTAGTCACCTACCGAGCCTCAGAATTTCCTATTCTCCAGTCCTATTCTCTTTCCCTATAGCCAATTAGTTGCTAAACCTTATCCGTTTTATCCTCTCACCTCACCACACCCTTCCTGGCCAATATATCTCACATCCAGCCCCTTTTCACCACTCACACAGCCATCACCCCAGTTCAGGCCCTCATCACCTCTCACCTGGACTATAACTGGTTTCTTACTGGTCTCTCTGTTTCCTCTCTCTCCTCACCCCAATCTATCAATCCCAAAGCTACCAAAACACTTTTCCTAGGGCATAGGTCACTCAACAGTTTTTGGTGGCTTCCTGTTGTCTAGCGGATAGTATCCAAATTTCTCAGCAGAGCATCTGAAGTCCTGTACCATCTGGTTCAGCCTACTTTTCCAGAAATGTTTCTTAGTACTCTTCACATATTTTATATTCCACCCAATGGTTGTTTTCCGTCATGTCAGACTCCTCATGACCCCATCTGGGACTTTCTGGGCAAAGATACTAGAGTGATTTGCCACTTCCTTCTCCATGTCATTTTACAGATGAGGAAACTGAGGCAAGCAGGGTTAAGTGACTTACCCCAGGCCATACAGCTAGTAAGTATCTGAGGCTGGATTTGAACTCAGGAAGATGAGTCTTTGTGATTCCAGGCTTAGCACTCTATGCATCATGGCACCACCTAGCTGCCCATATTCCAGCCAAAGAATTAACCAAATTCTACATTCCAATTCTGTGCTTTCACGTAGGTTGTCCCATATGCTTGAAATGCATTCTCTCCTCACCTTAGCTTTTTAGCATTTTTAGCTTCAGTCAGTGCTCAGCTTAGGCATCACCTCCTAAGAGCTCAGGTACCACTTCCTGATTTCCCTCCTCCACATTACCTAGAAGACTAAAAGCTCTTTGAAGGCAGGCACTTTTCCTCGGTGTCAATAGCTCCTAGCACTGTGCCTTACAAATAGTACACTCTTAATAAATATCTATTGAATTGAATTAAATGGAATCATCATGTATTTTTGGCCATTTTGCCATTGTTGAGTGGGGCCCTTAGTGCCTGGAGTTCTTACCATTAGTCACAACTTTGGGTTCTAGGATTTATATCCTCTGTTAAAATTATAACCCTCTCTTCTGGGGATTTTTCCTTACCTTTTTTTTTACTCAATATAATGTAGTCCTTGTTTTGCAACTTCCTACTTGTTTACTCAATTCTTTCATTCTCTCTGGTGGTTTTTCCATGAGGTTTTCCTTGTCATGAATTATTTATTTTTCTGTCTTTTTTTTTCTGTTGTTGTTCTTTTACTTTATGTAGCTTATTTCTCACTACTTTGAAGTGATGAAGGGATCTTGACTTAGCCACGCCATCTTATTTAGCCATGCCATCTTATTTAGCCATCTTGCCAAAAGTCTCCTTTGAATTAACTTTTTTGGCTGGCATCATGTGCCTTTGGCTCATATTGAGCGAGCAGATACTCAGACCTTTCTCAGATGAATGGCTTTCTAATCGTATTTCTCTTGTCTTCTGCTCAATGGAGGTGGAGTGGCATTGAATAGAAACTATAACGACTTCACCATTTTGACTGTTTGACTCAAGGGAAAAGAGTGTGGTGTATGGTGGAAAGACATGGGTTCTGAAGTCACACAAATGGGTAGAATCCCAGTTCTGTGCATTTCTAAATGTGTGACTTCTATGGACCTCAGTTCCCTCATCTATAAAACAAGCATTTAGATTACATGATTTTTAAAGTCCCTTCCAATTCTAAAGTTTATGATCCCACAAATGAATGAAAGAAAAGGCATTTGTTAATAGTTTACTTTGGGCAAAATACTGTGCTGTGTACTGGGGACATAAATAAATAAGCAAGACAGTCCTCTTTCTCAAGGAGGGACTAAGAGAGGGAGACAATCTATACAACAGAATTCTGATTATGGATGAATGGAAAAGTCCAGCAAGAGGGCAGTTGATAAGACCTGGTCCTCTAAAGTGTGATGTTGATGGGTTGATTGTAAAGTCAGGCATTCTAGAGTACTTGTGGAAGGCTCTGGTGATCTAGCTGACAAGTAATACAATTTGTCTGGAGCGTAGTAGGGAAGTGAGGCTGATGTGCAAACATATCTTCTTGAGCATCAATTATCTGATGAAACTGTATCTATTTCTAGCATTGAACTATTGGACAGTGCAATATGACATTATTTTTCAATCTGAAGAAGGTTATAGTTGAACTTTTCCCTACCGTTATTATATTCTCCATCTTGGCTTATTCTGAGGGCCAAATCAGAAACTGTAGAAAACATTCAGGCTGCCATAAAACCTGAATTTCCTATGCAGTGGTTGCATTTGTGTCTCCATCTTGTTTTGACAACATGTTGGGGAAAAAAGTTAAGAAATATCCATCTAAAAATGAAATCATAAGTAGTTACATTCCCTTTGACCATGTGATGAAAATATACTGTCATCACACATATAATAAATGTCATCTTTTCTTTTTAAATAAATGTCATCTTAGAATATTTAATTTATGGCTGTTATTTGAGGAGTCTTATGTTCTAATTTTAGTTTTTTGACTAACCTACGTTAATAATAATTGTTGGGAAATGTTAATATCGATGGTCAAATTGATAGGACTCCAAGAAATTCTTATTTCCCTTGTATTGATGGAAATCCATATATGCTATATCCATTAATAAAGTAAATCATCTTCATGAAACTGATCTGTTAGTGTTTACTTTTGAAAAAAAAAGGGACACCTTTTTCTTACATGCCAGATATGAATCAGTCCAGATATGCACACCCAACAAAATCACTTTTAACGAATTGTTATTGGAATTATTTTTTATACTTTTGAGTAGACCTGAAGGCTCTGCCAGAGTGCCAGCTGAACTTGCCCATAAATTTCTGCCCCCTTGAGGTAATAATAATGGCGCCGTTTTTCTACTGTGGCCCTGAGTCACACAAGGGCTTTGAATCCAAAGCACACAGATTGCATAATCATGTACCCAGTTCTAGGTGACAACGACTTCATCACACCTATTTACAGCCAACGACCTATAAGGTCAGGGGGAAAAAGTTACACTTGGTCCTTTCACAGAAATGCGCTGCTCTGCACATTGAACGTGCACTTTCTTCTTATTTGCAAATGCTAAACACTGCTAAACACCCACTCTGGGGTGGGAGAATTAAACTTGGGCGTTCATGCAGGATAGGAGATGGGCACCAAGGTCTGCCACTTTATCATACCTTTTCACTGGCATTAGTGATCACCCTGGTCTTTGATTTCTTGCATCCTCTGGTTACTCAAACTTATCAAGTAAATATTTTGCCTCCTACAAGAGAAACTAAATTTTTGTGATCCAGTCTAACTAATAAAGGAATTCTTTACTTCTGGGTGTTAAACCCTATAAGTATTTATTATAGCATCATATGTTCAGAGCCAAAAGGGACTTTAAATATTATTTAGTCTTATCTCCCATCTCTCTCCCACTCCCGTTTTATAGATGAGAAAATTGAGTCCCAAATTTGGGGAGTAAATTGATCCTTTGGTCATACCAGTACTGTGTAGCAAAGCTTGGATTCAAATCCAGCTCTTTTGACTTTAAAGCAGCTCTCTTTCATAGAAAATACAATATTATTTTTCTGCTTACTGCCTTTACTTATAAACACATTAGATTTCATAAAATTTCAGTTCCTTTAGCAATAGAGACACCCAGACATTTGCAGGAAAAAAGATAGTAGCCACATTTGGGTAATGAATAGGTGGTTAATAAGATGGGGTTTATTATTTTGGAACAGCACAAGAAGGATAACCATCTATCTGGGTGTTGGGGAGTGAACTGGTAGGGATGGTAAGAATATAAATCGAACCTGGAGTCTCATAAATACAATCAAAAGAGCTTTAAATTGGAAAGGAGAAAACTTTCCACAGCTATACATCAAAATAAATATAATTGGGAGCTGCTGTAATGTAGGAAGAAAAATAGAAGGAAGATCCCCAAGGATTCATAAAAGATAATGAGAACTGACCTTATGAGTCAGCATAGAATGTCACTGATCTAATTCCCCATATGTGAGAGGTTGGGCAGAAGAGTCATGATAACATATAATGAAAGTGCCTTATAATGATTTAGAGTGCATAGACATTATATAGCTGGTTCTAGTCTACTAAGCATGTAGTGGATAGCAGCTTCTTTTATTGACATAAATAGTGGAGACAGAACTTTGGGAGTTCTTTTTTTGGTCTTTTCTTGGTTCTATCCCCCCTCTTAGCATGACTTCTACCTGGTCATTCACATCCAGTGAAAGATAATGTTTTACTTGGGAAGGTGTTGGGTCCTTTCTTTCTGAGGTGACATGTGACCCCATCAATATAGGTTTCAGTGTTTTAACTTAGTCTTTTTTTTTTTTTTTTGCTTTTTGGAGGGGAGAAGGTAGGGCGATTGGGACTAAGTGACTTGCCCAAGGTCACACAGCTAGTAAGTGTGAAGTGTCAGAGGTTGGATTTCAATTCAGGTCCTCCTGACTCCAGGGCCGGTGCTCTATTCTCTGTATCACCAGCCACCCCTTAGCTTAGGCTTTGTTCTTTTGTTTGTGATGAAGAAGACTAATTTAACTTCTATGACTGTGAGTTTTTAAAGGTTAGGAGAGTGAGCTACTCACAGCCTGGGAGTCCATGCTGGGTTTATAGCCATGGATGTCCCAAGGAGCAAGGAGTAACCTTTGGGATTCAGCATATCGGTTGCTGAGATGAGGATTCATCCAAAAATGATACTGCATTTAGAGATGAACTTTGGGTACCAATGTTATGTAGAAACTGCATTTAGTCTGAGCCCATTTTCCCCAGAAACTGAGGTGGTATAGGGGAGAGCGCCCCTATGAGGTTGGGGGGAATTGTTTATACTGCTGTTCTGGCTATAGTTTCAAAGTAAATATCCCTTTGTTAAAACGAATTGTTGTTAATTAGTTTCATAGAAATTGCCCACTATATGCTTGTAGTTTACAGTGCATGTGGGGTACCACATGGGAATTGGGGCTTTACACAAAGGCATTAGAAATATTCCAACCCCTTAGGGATACCACTAGGACCCTAAGGGGAAGATGTAGCCCGCTCCTCTCTAGGGGCGTAAGTCCAGAGAGCTTACTCACTACAGACAAAATTGAAGAAAAGACCAGTGATAAAACTCTTGGCCTTAGATGTCTATGCAAAAATTCATAAAGTATAAATAACAAGCAAAGTGGACTAGAAATCCTGCTGAAAAGTGGAAAATTTAATCTCATAGATAAAGATGAGACTTGGTAAGAAAAGACATAACTAAAATATGACTTTAGAATGGTATATCTTATTTCAAAGCAACATGGTAGATATAAAAGGGTGGGTGAGGATAGAAACCTTAAGACACCCAGGTGAAGAAACTCAGGAATTAGATAGAGGGAAGCAAAGTAGGGGAGCGAACAAGAGGAAACTTCATTTTGGATTGGAATATCACCAATAAGGGGGACTAGTTATAGGGACATAAATGATGGGATCTTTGAATGGGGGTGGTGTAGGAAATGACCACTTAAAACTTGGAATCAAGAAGGAAAGGTAAGTTGGGCACAGTCTGACATGTACCCTGGATTTTAGGAGAGCAGATTTCTAATAATTCAGAGAAGGATAAGTAGTCTTATTTGCCTGAAAATTCTAAAGGGAAAATGATCCCAGGAGGGATAGGATGAATGAATGAAATTCTGGCAACAGAAAGAGGATCGATGAAGAGTAAAAGTTAGACACCAGTTTCTTGAGATATAGGTTCAGAATTCATCAATGAACTTAGAATTAGAAAACTCATATAAAGGAGATGGAAAGAAAGGTATATATGTAGCCTCTGGGGCAACCCCTTTCACACAGGGACTTGCATAAATACTATTTCAGGTTCAGGGCACATTGTGATTTTGAGAAACTGGGAGGCCATGGTCTTTGAGGGGGCATCACACAATAATGGTGCAGGTAGGTGGCACAGTGGATAGAGTGCTGGGTCTGGAGTCAGGAAGACTCATCTGACTGAGTTCAAATATGGCCTCAAACAAAAACAAACACAAATTTAGAAATGAAATATGACACCTGTAGAATAGGGCAGTAAAAGAAAAGGGATAAATAGAGTATGCAGTAAATTCATCATTGCTTCAGCAGTTTCTCCAAATAGCCACACTTCAATCATTTCCTACTGGATTCTTTTAATAAGTCAAGTGGCCATCCAGGAAGAGGAAAAAGAAAAGGGAAACCTTCAGCTGCTATAAAGCTTCAAATCATTCTCTGCCTTCTGCACCTTGCAAGACTACCGATCCAAGCCATGGCAAAATGACTTTTCCCCAGGATCTGTCCCTCACAAAATCATCTGTGGCAAACTTGGCATCAAGAAGTGTACATCAAAATTCACTTCCAAACGTGGAGGATTATCTTATTGTCCCAGTTATTTGTCTTAGGGTACCATCAACGATATTTGCTTGATGTTTCTTCTACAAAACACTGTTTTTCCATCTCCGTGACTGAATTGCTAGAATGCTTACCTACCTTCTTCATCTCTCCCTCCAGTGCTTAGGACAGTTCCTGGTATATAGTAAGCATTTAATAAACACTCTATTCATAATACATATATACTTATGTATATATGTATATCCACATTGTTTCTCATATTTAGCAGTCATTTTTGTGCTACTTGTCAAGTGAAGAAACAGGTGGCTTTAATCACTGTTGGAAAACCTATTGCCAATCCTCCCTCACTTTTTGGTGGCCTTGGATAGAGTTGCCAGTAACGGTAATAATACTTTTTGCAAGCTAAACTTCCTCTGCTCTCTTGGAACAAATTGCTCTGATAATAATTATGCAACTGTCTGTACTGTTTCCTCCCCTTTCCTGCATTCCAATAGATTGTCTTTCTACCTGATAATAACACGTCCTTTAAGGTGAATGGCACATGGTCACCTGTGAATATTCCCCCTTCTCCATTTGGTTCTCTGTTCTTCTATTCTGACCCTTCCTTTGAAAGGTATTGTCTATTGGACTGAAATTGCCACAAAATGCTGCTTGTTATGTGTTGTCTTCCCTCATTAGAATGTAAGGTTCTTGAGAGTAGGAACTATCTTTCTTTCTGTTTTTGTATTCTTGGTGCTTATCGTGGTGTCTGGCACATAGTAGGGCTTAATAAATGCATGTTGACTTGTTGGCTTATTGTCTGTGTAACCTTTGTAAGAAGGCAGGTAGGTGGCTCAGTGGATAGAATGGGAGGCCTGGAATCAGAAAGACTTGAATTCAAATATGACTTCAGACACTTACTAGATGTGTGACCATGGGCAGGTCACAACCTGTTTGCCTTAATCCGCTAGAGAAGGAAATGGCAAGCCATTCTAGTGTACTTGCCAAGAAAACCTCATGGACATTATGGTCCTTGTGGTCATGAAACATCAGACAACAACAACAACCTTTGTAAGGAGGGTTAGACATGGGGGCACAAGTTCAAGTTAAAACAAGGTTAACCCTTTGTTTGGAGAGTCACTTTCCAGAGCGTGGCTCCCTATGCTAGTTTAGAATCAACTTACCATTTCCTTTTCATTCAGTTTCTGTAGTTATTTGAATACTAGTCAGTTGATCTGGCTGGTCAGAGATTGCCCCCTGTGCTCCCTTGAAATCAAGGTTGAAAATTCCCCCCCAAATGACAGTATTTCCCCCTTTAGTGAGGACAATGACCTCTTTGGTCACATTCTTGTTTGTACAAAGATTAAGAACAGACTTTGTATTTCTGCCAATTATTTACCAAGATATAACAGACATTTTTTAGTTGAACATATCTTGTCAAAGTACTATATAAACATATCATTAATATGGGTTTTCTTGCTGAAGACAAAGATGGCACTCCTTCCATACCTTAGTAGATGATTTCATGAGTTGTTGTAGCCACAATAATGTGTCACCTGATGGCCAGCCTTTTCGTGATGAGCCTTCCATGCTTGGCTAAGATGAATTGTCCTTTGATGACAAGCCTATTGGCAAGCTTTAACTTGAAGGCTTTTTAGCTCGGTAGGATTTGCCAGAACTTGGGTTCCACTGGCATGGTTTTTGGGACCAGAAGATCAACTTCATGCTAAGATTATATATCAGAGATGGTCAGTGGGTCTGGAACATATATTCATGAAAAGACATGGTAACAAAGGAAGAAAACACTCCATCAACAAAAATGGTTTGAAGAATTATTTTTATTATATTTGGGTAAATGTGACTTACTGGGTCTAAACATATGTTAATAACATCAGAACACATTTTCCCAAATACATAAAACGATCATCTTTTTCTTGTGCTCCAAGTCAACATTTTTCTGGCAATGAGAAAAGGTTATGAGCTTTGTAAACCTGTTTTGAATAGTAAAAGCCCATCTTTTCTGAGACATTGCTTTAAAGCCTGGAAAGGTGAATTCTTTCAGGCCCAAATGGATTAAGAAAAAAAAAGTAAAACAGACTCAAAGAATGCAACAAAAACATGGAATTTCTAGGATGCAAAAATATTTATGATGGTTATAATTTAAAACAGCAGCAACTCAAAATATATGCTGTATTAACAATTTCCAAAAGTTATAAAAACATATATACAAAGCATCATCTCAGATGATCATGGATACTTAAAATAGTTAACTCTAATTCAGAAACTATAAACCCAAACCTACTACTGTATGTAGCTGTTCTGAAGTATTTTTTACAATGGTTTTGAAAATAAAAACAAAATGAAGAAATTCCCCCAAACTTTCCTGCACAAGATACAATGTGCTAATCCCTAGTCCACATCCATAACAAAAATTTTTTTTAAAGAACAAGGATTTCACATAAATAACATTTTTCTTAAAGCATGTGACCAGACAAAATAAGTACTAACAACCAAAACATATCTTGATGTAACCAGTACATACAGCTTTAAAAAATGAGAACAGCAGTGATGGGAACCAAATACTCGATACTAAAGCCAGAAGCACCTTAGGTTTCAACGAGCACCGTGCAACACAAACAGGCAACACATGAGAGGTAGTGTACCCTTAGCTAAGATGTATGTGCCCTCTAGGGACCAGAATACAGCTTAGTGGTGGGGAAAATAAGACTTAATGAACGGTGGCTTAATTTATTCTCAGACAGAAACTATTGCACATTAGGGAGCATTAGCCAGTATTGCTCCATAGTACTGCATGTCTCCAGCTGTCTGTAGGGGATCTTTTTACAGTGCTGTCAAATAGGTTAAGAACACAAGAGACCCTGAAGAATTCCATAATCAAATATAAATTTCAGTCCCAGGGAATTCTACAAGAAAGAATTGATCAGTATATATTTCTTAAAAAATTAAATATTTATCAATATCATAGTCCTTTTTTTTTTAAATGCCTTTTCTCCTTCTTAGGAGGAAGTCTTTTTCTTCCTGAGATTCTTAAGCTATAGCCAATGCTTTGTTTCACACATTTCCCATTATTTTTAAAAAGGTGATCTTCATCTCTATGGTTTTTTTTTTTCTTTTGCAACAATTCCCTGGCCCTTAATCAGGCTGAATCCTGAACTGATTCAGAGTCCTTAGAGAAAGCACACAGAACTGCTTTCAATGTAGTGTTTCTGTCCCGTTTTGAGATGAGGAAGTTTATGTACTTCAATCACTGGGAGCTGATTAGGGTCCTGAGTGTGAAAAAGGAATTTTGCTTTATGCCAGCTGCCATCTTGAATCTGCAAATACACACAGAGACAGGTTTTCATATGCAACTGTTTTATTAATAATTAACATCAGCAGATAGAGACTTCTCTATATTCACTAAATGGAAACTGAGATCTGTTGCTTCTTCTCTAACCTTCACTGTTTTCTTTGCTTCTCACCTTCATACACTCAGACCAGCCTCCAACTCTTGCTTTCTGGTCATTGTGGAGCTGACTAGAGAGGAAGAAAAGGCCTCTGCTTCTCTGGGATATTTTTTTATTCTAGATGAAAAGCTTCCCTGACTGCAAGCAAATTTAACTTTCATAGTCTTTCTATGCTTTGGAAGCCCTGAAGTCACCACAGTCATAGACTTTGTTAATCATATATCATATTAAAAAGAATTTATTTTCATAGATTCCCCCAATTGTTCATTCTCCCTTCTTGATTTTTATATTAAACACTCATCTGGATCTCAAATACTTAATGATATGGCTGCGATTATAATTCAGTGAAAATAAACTCAGAAGCGAATAAAAATGATAAGCCTAATTTCCAAAGGTTAACTTCATTCATTCAACTAAACTATATGCAATGAACTGTGTTAGGCACTTTGGGAGTTACCCATAAGTGTGAGATATGGTCCTAGACATTCAGGAAGTTACTTATAATTGGGAAGATGAGATGTGCTCCTAATTAACTATAATGAAAGGTAGTAAATGATAAAGCTTGTCTGTGTGAGATAGACAGATAGTTCTAAATGAGGTTAGAAGTGGAAGAAAAAGCATTCCTGGTTGAATTGACCAAGGTAAGTAAACTTGATGCACAGAGTAGATTTGAGCTGGGATAGAAGTTCAGTTAATAGAAATGTAACGGAAAGCATTTCAGGTAAAGGGTTGGACAGACACGAGCAAAGTCATGGAGTAAGGAAAGAACAAGATACACTATTATAACATCCCCAGGAGGTTAGATCTGGAAGAGAAAGTAGAGGTCATCCAATACAAAGCCCTCATTTGATAAATGGAGAAACCAAGACCCAGGGGGTGATAAAACTTGCCCAGGTTTCCAATGATTGTGGAAGAATCGGGATAGAATTCAGGACCCCTGATTCTCAGCCCAATGCATTTTCCACCATAACAAACTGTATAATACAGGAGGCAATGGCTGTATAGTTCAAATTTTATAATATACATTTCAATAAATCACAAGACAGTGTCTGAGGGACCCTCGGTCAAATCCTTATCTGACAGGTGGTCATAAATTTCTGTTTGAGGACCTATAGTGATGGGGAATTTACTGTTTCCAAGGTGACCCATTCCATTTTTGGCAAGTTCTAATTATTAGGATGTTCTTTCATATATTGAAATTGAAAAGTTTATGGGTTATAAGTTATTTGCATTAAATAAAGGGAAAAACACATGCCCAAAATACTTCATTACTGGAGTAGAAACTCATTGAAGGTAAGTACTATGTTGTTTTTCTTCATCGTCTCCCTGAAGCATAACAGTTCCCTAAACAAAGGAAGAACTTAATATTTATGGAATTGAATTGAATTCAACTGTTTCATCTACTTGAAGTCTGACATTAAATTCTGATTCTTCTAGTCTAGAGAAAAACAAATTCCCCTTGGTCACAATACAATTAA
The DNA here is from genome assembly GCA_028646515.1 of Pseudochirops corinnae. NCBI lineage: Eukaryota > Metazoa > Chordata > Mammalia > Diprotodontia > Pseudocheiridae > Pseudochirops > Pseudochirops corinnae. The sequence goes on from CM053586.1 coordinate 328,950,786, forward strand.
ACTAAAAGAAATGAATTTCCATACATCTCATGTTCATACTAATTTTTGAAGTTGATGACTGACCCTATTTCAGTGTAATTTGAATAGTTCTAAAAATATCATTCCATTCCTTCCTTACCTTGCATTCATCTGTAAGCACCTTTGGTTCAAGTAAGGTGTTTTCTTCAAAGACCTGGCCATTCCACCCCTTGAAACTAACAGGTAATCCTGGGGCACTAGTCCTTTGAGTTGTCCACACTGGTGTGTTCAGACAATGAATAGTGATGATATGGGTGGCTTCTGAGCTCAATAAATGAAGGAAGTTCATCTGGACTTTCCCAATTCCAAACTCCAACTGATTTCATGAAAATAACACTGATGTTAAGGATGTGGCAATTGAACAATTTTTTTTTCTTATAATAAGTTGGGGATAAAAAAAAAACAGCAGATATGATCTATTTCTTCCAGTAATTTTATGAAATATGTGATTATAATTCACAATGGAATAATTTGACATTCAGGCAATTATATTTTTATATACAAAATGCAGTGCTGACTTGCTATTGATTTCTTAAGATCTCTTCCCCTCCCTCAAAATCCAAATCCCACTTCAATTAATTAACAAGCAGTAATTAAGAACTTACTAAGTGCTAGGTACTGTATTGGGCTCCAAAGATCCAAAAACAAAAATGAAACAGTTCCTGCCCTCAAGGAGCTCACTTTCTTCTTCTTCTTTTTTTTTTGGAGAGGGGAAGGCAGGGCAGTTGGGATTAAGTGACTTGCCCAAGGCCACATGGCTAGTAAGTGTTAAGTGTCCAAGGCTGGATTTGAACTCAGGTCCTCCTGACTTCAGGGCCAGTGCTGTATTCACTGTGCCACCTAGCCACCTGAGGAGCTTACCTTCTAATTACAGCATGTACATACAAGGTGTTCCAAAAGTCTTAAGTTTCAAGCTTCAATATGCAGTTTTAAGCTTCAATATGTCAAAACTGCACCAAAACTTTGTGATATTCTATATTTAAGAGCATACACAATTCATACAAAATAAATGCAAGGTAATTTTTTGGGGAGAAGGCAATAATAGCTTGGGGAGAAGAGTGGTCAACAAACACTATAGAAAGCTCAAGCTGAGTATTGAAGGAAAGCAGAGATTTTAAGGGGGTAGTGAAGAGCAAGTACATTCTAATATGGGAAGCAACAATGCAAAAGTACAGAGAAGAAGACGGCATGTCTTGTGTAAGGAAAAGCAAGATAACCAGTTTGAATTTAGCCACTGTTTTGTGTGTGTGTGTGTATATATATACATATATATATATATATATATATGCCTCAGACACTTATTAGCTGTGTGACCACTCAGTTTCCTCATCTGTAAAATAAGTTGGAGAAGGAAATGGAAAACCCTTCCACTATTTTGCCAAGAAAAAAACAAACAAACCCAAGTGGGGTCATGGAGAATTGGACATGACTGAAAGGATTCAACAACCACAACAGTAACAACAACAACAAGAACAACAAGAATGACCACTGAGTTTCAGAGTTCGAAGAGAGCTCAGAGGTCACCAAAACCAGAGGTATCAAACAGGCAGAGACAGGAGGCCAACAAACACTCCCAATTACCCTCCATAAACAGATTAAAATGTAATTGGGAAATAGTATGCAAAATAAATAAAAACACAGGAAGACATAGATAACAAGTCACTATGTCACCGCAAGGATCCTTATTGTACCAATAAATGGTTCCGTTTCTATGGACTTTGACACCACTGACTTAGATCAGTCCTGACTTGGGATTCCAAAATCTAACTGAAACTGATCTTTCCATTGTTATCTGCTTCTGGCTTACATTGCAGAAGGTTGTGGAGGAAAAAAATGAGAGAACGAAGAATTTGAATAGAATAATAAAGAGAAGAAAATTGTCTGGGTGAGTTGGAGGGCTTTGGACTAGTGAATTTGGTCAAAATTTAAATTTGGGGAGAGAGAAATTGAAAAAATTTTAAAGAACCATCTTCAGGCCCAGTTACTGCTCTAGAACTTACTTTATAGTGTAGAGAAGTAGGTTTAAAGAGTTAATTAGGGAGAACATAAAAGTATGAAAGAGAATAAAGGAAATCCTAAGGACTTGGGAAGACTGAGAGTCAACTTATGGATAAGATGTTTGGAAAGACTTTGCAAGATAAGAAAAGCCAAGTGACATAATTAGAATGTTCACCTTAATTGATTGAGTGATGTGTAGGGTAAATTGGTGAAAAGGGCAAGGCTGGGCCTGGGTATAAGGAAGGCTCTAGCATTCTTAAGACAACGGAAAGGAATTTGAATGAAATTGTCCAAAAAGAAAGTTTTACCCAGGTGCTTAGGGTAGAGGTGCAAACATCCAAATGAGTTTCAAGAAACAAGGTTGAAAATCTCATCTATTATGGATAACTGAATCAGTCAGTATGTGGCATTGTGCCAAACACCAGGATATAAGGAAAAGTAAAAGGCAGGCCCTGCCCTTGAGGAAATCACCGTCTAAAGAAGGGAACAACATGTAAACAGCCGTGTACTCTATTCACCTAGCTGCCCCAGGGGAAGTTAAGAGCCAAAGTTAGGCTGATGTCAGGAGGGACTTATTTACAAATAAAACTATTAAGTAGTGGAATAACTTGCCTCAAGAAGCGGTGGTTTCCCTTCCTTGGAAGTCTTTAAACAGAGGTTGGACAATCATTTTTAAAGTGTGTGATACTGGGGATTCCTTTTGTATAAAATCCTTTTGTATAAAATCCTGTTGTAAAACCCTTTAGAACCTGGTGCCTTCCTATCTTTCCAGTCTTTTTCCAATTTGCTCCTCTCCACATACTCTACAATCCAGTGATTCTAGCCTCCTTTCTGTTTCTTAAATAAGCACTCTGTCTCCCTACTCTACATTTATTTATTTTTTATTTTTTGGCAACACAGTACATTTTCCCTGGCTATCTTCTATGCCTGAAATTCTCTTCTCCTATCTACCTCCTAGCTTCTCTGGTTTCCTTCAAATCTCAAATAACATCCCATGCTATTGCAAGAAACCTTTCCCTATCCTCTTTAAGCTTAGTGCCTTCCCTATGAGATTACCCTCCAATTTAATCCATACTAGCATGTATGCATATGGCTATTGCATGCTATTTCTCATTAGAATCTGAGTTTCCTGCGGGCAAGGACAGGTTTTTAACCTTTATTTGCATCCTCAGTGCTTAGCACAGTGCCTGGCACGTTTTAAGTGCTGAAGAAATGCTTATTGGCTATTGATTGTCTGGCTTGAGCTAGATGGCTGCTGAAATCTCAACTGTCAAATTCCACGATGTGTTGTAAGGGAGTAGGGTGGGGAGCATGATGCAATCCCCCATATGGAAGAGGCTGCAAGTCTGCTTCCAGAAAACTATGATGGCATGTAACAGAAATGCCCTGAATTGGAACAAGTTCTGTAGATGGTTCTGGTTTGCTAACTAACCATGAGATGAGGAAAAGAACAGTTAAATGGTTGTCTAGTTGGATCGGAAGTGCATTCCAGAGGCATTAGTTAGCCAGGGCCAGTCACTGGTCTTTGACTCTTCTCAGACTTGTTAGTGCCAGAGAAGCTAAGAGAGAGGCCTCAGGCTTACTGTCCATGATCCTGATGTTGCTTCTGTCTCTGTTGGGTCTATTCTTTTCTTCTTTGAGGTAAAGGAAATTAGAGAAAGCTATAACCTTGTATACTCCAAAATGTCAGGCTAGTAAGCCACAGGAGGTTTGGGAACTGGAGTCCATGTTAGTATTTTTTGGAAGCCAAAGATGGAGGAATTGGGTCTAGAGTCACCTGCCTGATCTAGCCCGGCAGTAGTAGAGATAAAGACTGATCTATCCATCAGTCATATAGCTTTTGTAAGAGAACTTCTTGGGAGCAAATGCTATTAGGAAACTGTCTTAAGGTTGAGCTCACTTTCCTGAAGTAGTAGAGGTAAAAGTGTATTTTCAGGTATTGGCAAAAATGTTTGTACTTCTGTTCTTGCTATGTCTTTGTAGCAATTATCTCTATAAAAAAGCTAATTGGTGTTAAATGGTTAAATGGAATTGGGCCACTAATAACTGTTGGCTAACAATGGGGGAACCCCCCCAATCCCATAGGGGTACCTCTAGAACCTTGAAGGTTAGGTGTAGTTGGCCTCTCAAGAGGTGGTGAATTCTCTCATCCCTTCCTTGAATATTTACAAATAGAGGCTGCATGAGAACAGCCATACATTTTTTGCTGCATGTGGTTTGGGATCCTCTATCCCCATCCTGCTATACACGATGACTTAGATAGACTTCCAGGGAAGTAATCGTGGTGACGTGGATAAGTCAGAGGATAAATCACATTGACTTAGCACCATCTAAAAAGACAACAAATTCCCTGAATCCTTCTACTCTGGCTTTTGAGGGTGAATAATGGAGATATGCTTTGTTAATTTTTCTCAGTGGAGCATCCTCCCAAAGTATTGCAAGGTCATTATTAGGTCTCCCTTTTCGTAATTGCTAGGGAGAGATATGGGCTGCACATTTCAGTTTGGAAGGAAAAGCTTTACTTCTTAATGGCCATACTTTTTCATATTTCTTTCCTTCTTTCCTTCCTTCCTTCTTTCCTCCCTTCCTTCCTTCCTTTCTTCCTTGCATCCCAATCCATAGGCAGCAAAAATGTAAGGTTGGGCATGTGCCAAGAACCTCTCTCCATCTACTGTCTTCTGAACAGACGAGGTGTGGTTCCCCTTTATAAAGTGAGGACTAACTGGGCACAGTATGGATTTTCTTGACATTCTACTGTCCTATCCCATCCCTATCCAACCCCCACACTGTTCCAGACAAGGTCTTTTGTCTGGCACTGATCAAATCCATAGCTTTGTCACTATAGTCCACAGTAAAGACCAGTCTTAGTGCATAAGGTTCTCTGTAAAGACCTCCTGGACAAGCAGGTTACTCTCTCTAGGTCTTCATGCAGCCATATTTGTCCCTGTGTGTCTGTTTGCTACAGACTAGCTCCCTGTTACTTTCCTGCTTTAACTGACACTTTAGGAAGTACGGAATTCATGCACTTGAATTCTTAGTCTTTCCACAGGAGAAAGTGTCAAAAAGGAGAAGTTCTTCTAAAGTTGAAGAGGTCAGAGAGAACAACTTTGGAGGTAGAGGATTCAGAGTGGAGACAGAAAATGATCCTTAGGGAAAGAAAACTTGAGAGAAGAGTTCCTACAAAATGGAATGATAATAATAGAAATCTATGCTACAAGAGGAAATACAGGTAGACACAAAAAGGAAAGCTGGGATTGCACCTAGGCCTGGAGAGAAGGTTGCTCATTTACATAGTTTTTACAGGAAATCATATGCACTTACAAGTTGGAACATGTACATTATGGAGCAACTTTACGTGTGGACTATACTGGTCCAAAGGGAGGGTGTACCTCTGTAAGAATGAAGGGTCATTTGATGCTCTTCAAAAAAGGGAGAAGAGTTTCCCTGCCTGTCAAGATTCTCAGATCACAGACCATTCTGCTTCTTCTTTCAGGTTAAGTAAAAACTGGCAATTTTGTTTTGTTAGTCTAGATGTGCTTACTTGGGGCCCTTTGGGGGAGAGACACACCAAATTCTGATGTTCCAAGGGGAACTCTTGAGAAAACAAGCCAAAGAGACTGTTATTGAAAGAGGCCCCTAAAGATGAATTTGGTATGTTATATCAGGGACCAGGCCAAAAGAATACAGAGATGATATATTTCCTCGAAGAAAGACTTCTCTGTCAGCATGAAACTCAAATATCTAGCCACAGGAAGTTCTAGAAAATCCATTTATAAGAGAGATAAACATAGGATTTGTTTTCTCAATTTAATGCAAACATATTAAGTTTGGAATTTAGCTTTTTCCTTCATAAATATTTTTAATATGTGGCCAAAGGTAGTGTAGAGAATCACTGATATCTTTAGAATAATTAATTTATAGCTAGAAGGAAAATATACTTAAGAAAAGACATAGTATTTAATGCTATACAGAGAAGGTTAGTTTTTGCCTTTCATTTTATAGATAGTGTTCAACATTAGCAGGTTTTGTGTCAAGATTCTTCTTATAATGACATCAGTATCATTAAAATTTATGTCATTAGTCACTGATGATGGGCTCTGTAGCTGTTCCAGATTTGACAGAGGTATATGTGTATATGAAACACATTGCAAATATGTTATATGAAAAGAAGCATGGGGTAGCAGATAGAAGGCTGGTCTTGGAGTAAGGAAAAACTGGGTTCAGGTTTTGCTCAGAAATGTTTGATGATCATAATTAACTTATTTAACTTCTTAGGACTTCAAGGAACTCTCTAAGACAAAGGGGCTTCAACATGGGAAGTTTCTCCAAAACGACAACAAAACACACATATATGCTTGTGTGTATTTATATATGTATACACAAGTGTGTATACATGTATATAGATACATGTGTGCATAGACAATTATCTATAAAAAACATCTATATATACACATGTGTATATACACATATGTGTGAATTCATGCATGTACACAGAAATATTTATTATTAAACACCATCAATAGTTTGCCAAAAACATAACTATATACTAAGGATTTTTTTCACCTAATTGGAGTTTTACTTCTTATGTGGTTGAGATGATAGAACTTTGTCTTCATTTACAATTAAGGATCATTATATCTATAATATCTGGATATTTGAGCCTGAGAACAAGTCTGGACATTTGTTCTAGAATGCGAGACATACCTTGGTCACAGATACAGGAGACAAGCACGTTTGACCACCAGCACTGAAATTGCAGAAAACCTCAATGGCATCTGAAGGACACCCAAGATTTGGATCAATCCAGTATTTTCCTGTCAATTAAAAAAACAAACAAAACAAAAACCTGAGTGAATTAAGTGTTAAACTAAAATGTATTTGAAACATTCTTGAAGATTGTTTGGAAAATGTTTTTCATATATTATAGTACAGTCTTATTTTTTTCTGGGAAACTGTCACATTCCAAAAACTTCAATGTTCACAAAAATGAGAGAAGGTACTACTACTAAAATGAGTGGAGAAAAATCATCATAAGGAACCAGAAAACAGTGTTTTTAAATAATCTCCATCTCACCAGAGATCTTAGAGAGTAAGTAGAAGGCTTAGAACTTGCCTAGTCTAACACTCTCATTTTAATATATGAGGAAACCAAGCCACAAAGAGGTTAAGTGACTTGCCCAAGGTCACAAATATTACCAGTAGAGCCTACACTAGGACCTAGGTCTCTGGATTTCCAGTTTAAGTCCTTCCCGTTATCCCATGCAGCCTGCTAGTAGAGTGAGCTGTGATGGCATGTTTGGTTTTAGACCAGATCATAACATTGAATGTCCTCAAAGTCCCAAAGCTACAAGAAGCTTTAATATTTCAAACTTTAATAATTTAAGCTTAAATAGCTTAAAACTGCGCTAAGATTTCTGGGATATCCTGTAAAGTTGAGGAAAGACCATTTTGGTTAAAAATATGAAGTTATTTTTGTAAATCACTAAGACAAATATATAAATATTTCTACTCTAAGTACAGCTAATAACATGTCAATAATAGTTACTGTTAAAAAGCTTGTTTCTATAAATATCTCAAGGTTTAGAAAACACATTTTTCACAATACCATGAGGTAGGCAGTAGAAGTGCCATTAATTCCATTTTCAAGATGAAGAAATTAAGAGTAAGGGAAATTTAACAAGTTGTCCACATTTACACAGCTAATAAAAGTCTCAATTCAGATTCAGCCTGGGGGTTCTTGACACCATATCCAGCATCTTCTACTATACTACGTTGCCTGGCTATGAAAGAATTCTTCATGGGATTATAGAAATTAAAAAAAAAAATCTACCAGTGGTAAAAAATAAAAGGGAGGGGGGAGCTAGGTGGGGCAGTGGATAGAACACAGGGCCTAGAGTAAGAAAGACCGGAGTTCAGATCTGACCTCAGACACTTACCAGCTGTGTGACCCTGGGCAAGTCACTTAACCCTTGCCTGCATAAAACTAGAGAAGGACGTGACAAACCACTCTGTTATCTTTGCCAAGAAAACCCCATGGACAGTGTTCACGTGCTATTATGGCCAACAGGTAAACGAAAAGTAGGACATGACTGAACAACCACAACCAGTGGTAAAGGGACTCATCATCTAGTGTAGTTTATACATGGACAAAGATTCCTCCTATCACATACTCAAGAAATTTATTTATGAGGTAGAACTTACAACTTCCTAAGGCAATCACCTACATTTTTGGATTGATCTAATTGTTAGGGGATTTTTCTTCACGTAAAGCTTCTGCAGCTTCCATCTATTGGCTCCAGTTCTGCCCTCTGAGGTCAAGGAACACAAATCTAAATCCTCTTTCACAGGACAGTCCTTTCAATATTTGAAAACGGTTTTCATATTTTCTCTGTTTCTCATTTCTAAGGTTAACCTACTAAGTTCTCTCAACTGGTTCCATTCTTTTGGTCACTCTTCAGCTTGTCAATCACCTTCATAAGATGTAGCACCCAGAATGGACCACAGTACTCCAGATGCAGGCTGATGGATGTGGAGCATAGTGGGGCTAGAAACTAAGTAGTCCTTTACCTTATATCACTCTTAAGGTATCATAAAATTACATTCATTTTCTTGGTCACCATATGATGTTAATACTTCATAATGAGTGTGAAGTCTCCCCAAATCTGCAGATCTCTTTCATTTATAGCTCTTGACCCATGCCTCCTCCATCTTGTACTTGTGAAACTGACTGCTTAAACCCATGTGTAGAACTTTACATTTATCCCTATTAAATTTCATTCCATTAAATTTGGTGAAATCTTTAAGGCTATTTTGTTTAAACATTGATTGTCACCCAAGTTTGTCTATTCTTCCTAGTTTTGTGTCATCTGAAAATTTGATAATCATAGCCTTTGTGACTTTACTCAAGTTATTGATAAAAAAAAAGTAGCAGAAGGCCAAGCAAAGATCTCCAGGGTGCTCCAATGAAAACTTTTTTCCAAGATGACATGATACCATTAATGATCTAGAAGATTGTATAGATAAAGAAATCTAGAAGTTTTTTTTTTTTTGCAGCAAGTTCTGGTGACATGTACTTTCATTATTTTTTTTTTAGGGAATAACATTTTCTGCCAGAAGGCTCTGAAATGGCCTATAAGATAATCTCTATTGTCAGTCAAATTTAGGAAGTAGGTGAACTTTATCTTCCATGTTCTTTTTCCTCATCTCACTCCCTTTGGTAGTATTTCTACAAAGGTAAACACACATTGGGAAGGAATATTTTGATAGATGCAAATATGAAAATGGATCCACACTATAGAACATTTTTGTCAAAATATTTGTTTCATGTTGGCAGATTGGGCCTCACTGAAGTTTCTGCCAAAATGATTAATTAGCAGGTGTTCCAGCTTCAGATGGAGAGCAGATTTGCATATGGCACAGCTAGGATGATGCTCTCATCAGCGACTGCTCACCAGATGCCTGGGACTAACTACATTTACCAATGATACTCTTTGATTTTTCCTTACCCATCACATTAGCGAAGATAGGGATCCATCTCTGAGATTTCTTTTTTAAAGGAGGACTGGATTGAAGAATGCCTTAAAGGACCAAGCCACATCAATTGACAAAGTGCATTTGCATGTTCTAGAGCTAGTAGGATGATAATTTTTATTTAAAAATAAAATTATAACATATGCTTGTTATTATTTGCATTTAAAGTACATTGCACAGATATGAGAAATTATACTAAATTATAGTAAAATTATTTTTAAAAAGTGTCACTTGATTCTTCTGTCGTTAATTAGCTCTCTGTGTGTCAGTTAGCCTCTTTTTTCTCTCCCTCATTCTCTCTTTGAAGCAAAGGCACAAGGAAGATGCTTCTTGTATTTGTGAGTGGCAAGGAGTCTGGGAATTGGCCTGAGCAAGTGAAGTTGTTGGGTATGGTGCCTACTAATGAGAGTAGGTTCTCTTTTGAAGGTGGACTTGTGAGGCTCCTCATTGTCATACCTCTCATTATCTAGGAAGAGCATCCAGGTGAAAAAGGGAGTATCTTTTCATTATGTTAAAATGATATTTTCTAGGGTAGAAATTAATATTTGAAAACAGGCTATTTCAAATTTCAAACCCACCAATAAGAACATTCAATGACATCATGAAATTGAGTATACCTACCATTTGACACTTTGCGTTCACAGTTAAGCAAATCTCTACAGATGCGAGCTGGATTATCTCGTGTGCCAAGAGGATTCTTGATGCTGTGTAGTAAATTACTAAGATAGTGCAGGGTTTTGAATATTTCTGCACTGTGGTCCAGTAAAGTCACTTCGGTATTCTGGTAGCTCTGCCAAGCCACCACGATGATCATATTAATGTGGAGTAGCCATCACAGAAGATTAAATCCAATGATTAGCACATACCACAGACGGCAGGAAACATGTCCATAGCATGGAAAAATCATATGGAAGGCAAATGTAAAGCAGAAGAAAATTTAAAAATACATGGATATGTTTTATTAACATCTACCTACATTAAAAAGTTGAAATGCCACTTCTTTCCCTGCCCCCTCCCCTTCCCAAAAGATTTCACTTTGTATATTTGCAAGAAATCTAAGACAATAATGGAAAAAGGGGGAAAGTACTAGATCTACTGTGGTATGTTCTTTTGATCCTTTATTGTCTCGTAAGTATTTGATTAAGAAAGCCAAGAAGCAATGATGGCCAATTTTCTTTTTAGGAGAATAGCTAACTCTTTTTACTACCTTATTCTAAATTCCTCAATAGTAAATCATTGAACAATGTAAAGACTGTGCTTGAAAAATGTTCCCTTAAAAAGCATCCTCTGTATACATTTGTGTTTAATCATGTTAGAAACAGCTAAATTTTTCCATGAAAAAGCAGTCTCATATTTTTCAATATGTTTTAAATACAATCTTTGTGATGAAGCCACATTTTGGCCTCCTAAAAAATAACTCTCTGTAATTTGTATACTCTGCATGCCAATGTAAATAAAGCAAAATATATTACCTCCATCTGTAGTGCAGTATTTGATTCAATCAAGGCTTGAATAGCAGCATTGATATCCATTTGTTTCTGCATAAAACAAAATCGTTTCAGATCAGCAACAAGATCAACATGGAGTACTCTTAAGAGAAGGCTGTAAATTCTTAAGGCAGTGCTGTTCCAGGATACCAGACATATTATCTGATGAGGGTGTAGGGGGTGGTGGTTTATAGCTTATGGTTCAACAGTTCTTGCAGACATTGCCTGGCTCTCCTAAAGGACAACATGCTGCCTTCATTCAAATCTCAAAGGTCTCTTAATTAGTGCAGAAATAAAATCACAGCTCCTAAATGAAAACCTATTTGTCCACACTATATGAAAATGGGGGAAAGAGCTACCCAAGTGGAAGCTGAATGAAATACAATCCTCATTTTAATGAATTGTAAAGTGAAGAATAAATAACTTTAGTACCTTTTAACAGTTGTATTCTTGGAAGGAAAGTGGAATAAAATAATACTGTCCTAAGGTAGTTACCACACTAGTTTAATCTGATACTTTTGTGGTCTTAAAAACAATTTCGGTAAGTAGGAAAATGTGCCATTACTCCCAAAAGAAATAATACAGAAAGAATTCAATCTACCACTATATTTAACAAAAGATATTTTTAGAGAAAGACTCAACAGAACCGTTAGTACAACTCAAGTCTTTCAGCAATTCTTTTTTTTTTTTATAATGGGATGAGAAACTAAGATGGTAAGGAAGGAGCTGTGAATTGGTAGAATATCCTGAGTTAGCATACACCCAAGTAAGCCAGTTCTTTTACTTGGTTTCATAATAATCAAATTGCTTGTCTTCTTGGAAACCCACATGATGGAAACTGCTTTCAGCAATTATTTCAATTTATTAGTAACTTTTGCTACTTAAACTATACTTTCATTAATCAAGCATCTCAGTAAATTGATTGAAAGATATAAAAAAATGGATTTCTGGAGACCCTAACATGATGTTCTAAGCTGGAGTGTTGGTTGGTAAGTCTGTCTCTTCAGACTAATTTAAACCTCCTGACTATTAAGTCAGTATGTGACTCAGGAGATGAAGGCATACCTAGAGTTCAGCCTCTATAAAAGGATGGAAGAGATCATGGAAAAATGGTTACCAGTAGCAACATTTCTATTATCCAGTTTGCTCTTGGTTCTCATGAAGGAAGCATAATTGTGAAAATGATGTTCTATAGAAATTTACCTTTAGAACTGGTTCTTACTCTATAGGACAAAGAAGAAGAAGATTGGCCCAAGATCCAGTGGGAATTATTGGTATAAATACATCTAGGATTTCTGACGTCTTAGTCATATTTATTCCATGAGCCATAATACTGCTCTCTTAAGTTGGTCTTTTGCTACTACATGAAAGATAGCAGAAGGACATGTGCCCATTCATTTCAAGGTCCAAAGCAAAAACCTTCTTCACTTTGACTAACAGAGTAGGAAAATATATGCAAAATTTCCCAAGTGGGAAAGCCAAATAATGCCCCAAAAGCTGACATTTAAAAGTGTAACATTCTACTATACACTTCTGAGATGATACATGATCTCCTGAAACTTGTTTTCTCTTGGAAAGGAAAGGGGTACAAGGGAAGGAAACAAATATTTATTAAGTGCCTACTATATGCCAAGCATCTACTTTAAAAATAATATCTCTTAAGGTCAGTATAGTATTGGAAAAACAACAATATGGGTAATGTACATAAAGCCAGAGCACAGAAATAGGGCTCACAGGAAAACTTTTTTTTTTTAAATATGAAATTATTTTATGTACTTTAAAGATCATGGAACTTACTCGTGGTCCTGGTGCCCCTGGTGGACCCTGAAAAACAAAACAGAGATTTTATTTCTTTTTTATAGAAAATTTCTCAAACTAAGTACATGTGTGATTTTCAGGGGCAAGCCCATTTGTAGGTAAACTTACAGGTGGCCCAGGATGACCTCTTGGTCCTTGGGGACCCTGAAAGAAAGATAAAAAACAGAAAATGAATACTTTTTGCTTAGGGAGAAATAATAGAAGGCAATCATTTTTTCTTCATAGGCAGCCAAAAGAAAATTGCAAAATCGATTCAATGCTTTGAAATAAATGAAGGGCTTTTTCTTGTCCTTTCTCATAGCTTATATTCTATTGCAAAATCCCTTAATTTGGATAGCTGACTTTTGGAGGAGGGCATTTCCTCCCTTTAGTGAATAAGCTAAATACACAGACACACACACAGAGACACACACACACACACACACACGAAGAGTGAGGCATGAATCTTAACCATACCAGAAAACATAGCTAGCAAACATGGTACTTAAGGTGATAGCCACAAAATGATCCTGAGGCAAGAGCACGAAAGGCATCTTTAAATGCACATTTTAGAACTAATTCTTTTGGGGGAGGGGAAGAGCTCCTGGGGGAAGATTTTGAACCTCAGAACAGAATCCTGGGGATATAGAGAGAGATTTCTGGATTCCAACTATGTCTCAGGAAGCCCCTGCTAGGGAAGGGCAACCTAGAATTAGGCAAAGAAGCAAATTACCTGGGACACAGGGGCGGAGACAAGATTCAGGGAATGCAACATCTGTTAGCTTCCTATTTTAACCAATTATTCTTGCTAACTAGGCATAACACTCAGTAGCTTCCTCCTGTTGAGTGAGTGCATGTGTTGTCAGTCACTAACTCTTGGCATCTTGTGGCAGAGCTACAACTGTCCTGCCCCTGGTTACAACTTTGTCCGTTGGGGGAGGGATGAAGCTTGGCCTCTTTGTTTTCAAATTTTCTGGAGGTTCAGAAAAAACCCTGAGGCAATTTGCATGGTTTTGCCCTGTTGTCACAGAAGAAGGCAGAAAATAGAAAGTGTTAGTGCCCTCTAAACCCCCAAAAGACTTATTGGGAAATTCCTGTTGAGTGACAGGACACTGCTCAGATTCTTGGAGAAAAGGGAACACATGGAATGAGTGTAGTCTATGCTAGGTACTGAGAGTGTAAAGAAAAAAGCCAAAACCAGTTCTTGCTCCGAAGGAAGACATTCTAATAGGCGAGACAGTATGTCCAGAAGCAGGCGTGCACAACATACATACAGATTTATGGAAGATAACCTTAGTAGGGAAGGCACTATTTATTAACTAAGGAGAATCCAAATTTGAAATGGCCCTTCTGAGCTTGGGCCTGGAACAGGAAGATCCAAAATAGACAAGAGACATTTTGGTCCTGACCATTTAATTCCAAAGAGCTATTATAACTAAGTACATAGTTGCTCCATATTTCAACTGTTGAAGGGCTGGCACCATCTTGTGGGAAAGAAACCGAACACCAGGAAACAGAGATAGTTAACTAGACAAAGACAGCAACAGAATGACAGAGTGTCAGTGGGGAAGACTGAGTGTTGTGACCAGAAGCCTCAGCAGGAAAGCTGAGAATGAAACTCTAAAGGAATACAGATGAAAGGAATATATAGTACAACCAGGAACCAGAACTGTATAGGGATGTGGTAATGACCACAGGAGTAGAGAAGGAGTTGGTTATGTAGCAAATGAGGAGCAGAGATATGCTAGGGAAAAGAAAACTTGTATCTTGTTCACCAAGAGGGCCCTATTTAGGGGAATACTATTAAGTGCAGTATTAATATAGTATAGTATGCATAATTAATATTAATTAATAATTATATAATATTAGATATGATTAATAATTATAATTAATTAATATAATTAATAGAGTATAGTAGATATAATATATACTATTATTGCAGGCCCTTGGAAGTGTTTGGAAATAGTGGGGCATTTCTGGAATTCTAAACAAGCCTAGAGTTCTTTCCCCTTTGGGAGGTGCCACCACTAGGCGTAACAAGGACCGTGTAGGTACCTGGTGAAAGGGAAGGCCCAGAGTAAAAAGAAATTGGGTTCTCAATATGCTCTTGGGTCCAAGGCCTTCCTAAACCATTTATGAACTAAGTAAAACCTGTTTTGTTTGGTGCCTTGTAAATCCAAGCACTTTCAGTGAAGGGGGTAAAGGCCACTCTTTGAGGAATAAATGCTCGTGTTCCCAGATGGATCAGGGTAGTAGATCCAGACTGGTGAGAGGACTGATTTAATGGTTAACCTTTGGGAAGTTCCAGGTACTGTCAAATGTGGGTAGTGACAGAGGAACCAACAAGAGAGATGAAGGGACTTCTGATGGTACCTAATTGTGTCAGGGAGAAGTCTTTGAGACTTTGAGAGAGATAGGGAGGGAGAGGGAGACAGAAAGAGAGAGAGAGAAAGAGAGAGAGAGAGAGACAGAGACAGAGACAGACAGAGACAGAGAGAGACAGAGACAGAGACAGAGACAGAGAGACAGAGCGACAGAGAGAGAGGGAGAGAGAGAGGGAGAGAGAGAGAGAGAGAGGAGAGAGAGGAGAAAGAGAAAGAGAGGAGAAAGAAGAGAGAGGCAGTAAAGACAGAGAGAAAGAAGAGAGGAGAGAGAGAGAGAGAAAGAAGAGAGGAGAGAGAGAGAGAGAGAGAGAGAGAGAGAGAGAGAGAGAAAGAGAGAGAGAGAAAGAGAGAGAAGAGAGAGAGAGAAGAGAGAGAGGGGCTGGGTCTGTGATTTTATTGATGTATAGAGATCTCACCACCTATTTCCTGCTGAAATTGGTTCTGATAATTTTTTTTCTTCTTCTATCATTAAAAAATTTATATAGCATTTGCCTGAATCCTTTGAAGATGAAACAAATTACACTTTGACTTTTTTTTTTGCTGGGATACCTTTTTGCTAACAAGACCAACTTTTACTTTTCTTGACTTTGTTTCACTGATCTTTGCAAAGTTCTTTGCTTCATCTTGTGATAAAAAAGTAAGATTTTTGCTAGTCAGAATATTTTGTAACCTTTCAAAATGCAGTCTGCTGACAATAAATCTGCAACTAGTAATTTCTCTCTCTCTCTCTCTCTCTCCCTCCCTCTCTCTCTCTCTCTCTCTCTCTCTCTCTCTCTCTCTCTCTCTCTCTCTCTCTCTCTCTCTCTCTCTCTCTCTCTCTCTCTCTCTCTCTCTCTCTCTC
>CM053586.1:328966940-328985716 GCA_028646515.1 Pseudochirops corinnae
TTTTGAAAGACTGATTTCAAATATAGTTCCCAGGCAGGCAGAAGGATAGGGGAAAGACAGGGTCAGAACCGCTGTTAAAGAAAATCATTTTGGCAGAAGTTTAGAATAGAAAGTAAAGAAATGTTCCGCTCTTCCTCCCCTCTTCCCCCTCCCCTTCCTCTCCTCCTCACCCCCCTCCTTCCCAGTAACCAAAGGAGAGGAGGAGTCACAAATTAGCAGTGGAAAAGACCTGTCTTCAATCAAGATTAGGTTACATAAATGTCAAATTACAGAAGGTGTGAAAATTTAATGTTCTTTCCAAGAAAATTCAAATTTCTTTGGTAGCCAATGAGTTACAACTTTCTTTGTATTTTTCCTGTTACTGAATAACACAATAATCTTATTATAACTTGATTTTTAGAACAACGAGGCAATCTAAATCCCTAAAACAACTTTCCAGAAAATTTGACTGAACATTGTATTTCCAATATTTCTACAAAGAGGTAATATATCTCAATTTGCTTTGATTCCTAAACTCATTGCTAATAAAATCCTGTTCAAAAAGGACCATTTGTAGTATCATTATCTGAGACAGACCCCTCGGGGATACTGTATTTCGAAATACATTAAATCTTTAGGAGTCTTTAGTCAATTAATTATTTAAACAATCACTTTAAACACAAACCACTTTAAACACAATTCATTTACAGAATGCATTGAGAAGTCCCTAATGATGCTTTAAAAAATGCTACTGTTTTTTTTTAACCCAACAACAACATAAAGTTAATTGGAAATTTTCATGAATTAACTTAATATTCCCCAGAAATTATAAGTTTATCTTTATAAATTAACATAAACTCTAACGAGATTAAAGGAAAGAAGTAACAAATGCACAAAAATCAGTTCTTTCACATTAAAAAGATAATAAACTAATTATCTTATTGTTTCCATTAAAATTTTTAAGCAGCTAACTAAATTGTTGAAAGTAAAGGCAAAGCACCTAGTTGTTCTTAGGTATTTGGTATGAAACTTTCTAAATTGAAACAAATATAGTATTCAGCAAAAAGCTGCTATATAATAGCTTAGAAAATTATACTTTAGTGCCTTCTTTCTCATTATCTAATCAAATGATCTTATCCTAGGCCTCCACTCCCAATTTTGTGCAGGAATTTTTTTCCTGGTTAATTTTTCATTATTGATAAATGATATTAAATGGTTGAGAAAAGGAAAGAGAATCTCTGAGTGGGAAGAAGACTATAAAGGTGACCTAATCTTCCATATACTAGGTGTTTAATAAGTGCTAGTTGACTAACCAACTGTACAGTATGGCTTCTTAATTTCTGCTTTAAGTCTTCCAATAACATCTCCAATACTCATTAGCTCACAAGGCTATTTCTTCTATTGCTGTACTACTCTGTTCTTCCGTATTTAAAGTTGATTGATAATTCACTGCTTGGTCCCATTTCTGTCTTCCATATATTAGCCTTCCAACTATCTTGTCCTGCATAAATCTCCTCTTTCCTAGGCTAAAGAATACAGTATATAAGGCTCATATGAGATAACTTCCAAGTCTGACCATCTTCTTTCTTCTTTTACGTACATACTTTGCCTTGTCATTCTTCAAATATGGTGGTCAAAATTGAGCACAGTACTATATGTACCTGGATACTAGCAAGAGACTCCTAAAATAATAGCTAACTTACTATATATAGCATGTATTTATATGTGTTTATATGTATACATGTACATATATACACACATTCACACATACACACATACATACATACACATACAGTACTTACTGTATACCAGGCACTTTACAATGATCTTACCTGATCCTCACAACAACCCTGGCAAGTAGGTGCTCTCATTATTCCATTTTACAGATGGGGAAACTGAGGCAAACAGAGGTTAAGTGACTTAGTGTCACACAGCTGGGAAAGGTCTGGGGCTAGATTTGATCTCAGGGCTTCCTGACTCCTGGCCAGGCACTCTGTACCATCTGCTGGTATCTTGTTACTTTCTAGTTATTTGGAAGTAGGAGACATATTAACGCAACACTCCCATCTCTCATCAGAGTAATAGGCGTTAAAAACGAGAACAGCAACAGGCCATGTGAATTTATTAAGGAGGCACTTATCTGGAGCAGACTTATACTTTTTGGATTCAAAGTTGATCCTCTATTAATTAATAAAGGGCAGGACTCCTCTGACCTCTACATCTGGAACAGAACTTAAAAGGCAGAAAGAATAACTTTCCTCCAATTCTTTTTAAAAAATAATTTCTTTTGTTTTTAATTTATGGAATAAAAAAGCATTTACATAATATAGTATAGCAAGATGACTGCACATGAAACTGTGGCTCTATTATGTACAATTTTCCATTCCTTTAAAATATATAATAGTTATGCAAATTTCTTTTTCCTTTCTTTTTTCTTCTCTTCCTCCACCATAGAGATGGCTACCATGAAACACAAATATGGATCTGTATGTAAAATCATTCTATACATACTTCTATTTATTGGTTTTTTCTCTGAATTTTGATAGCATCTTCTTTTGTATGTCCTTTGTAGAGTATTAATAATAGTCATGTTATACTCTGATTTATTTACTCAGAATTGTTCTTAAGACAATACTGCTGTTACTGTATACAGTAATTCCATTTTTGAGAGAGTAAAAGAGTAGGCTATAGAGGCTTTAGTGAGAAGGATGATACTATACATGTGACATGGCAAACCTGAAAGAAATGGTAGAAACATAGTGGAAAATATGTACAGGGCTACTTTCTCACCCTTTGGTTCTCTTTTCTGTTGGGCGTGACAAATAACAGGCACATTTCTATTTCTTTCTTTCAATCTATGCCAGAGACTGTGTTTCTTTTATGCCTCTGTTCTCAAATTTTAGCCCAAGGCCTCATTGTTGTCTTTCCCAAACTTCATGTTACTCTTAGTCTGTCTTACAGTCACTGTTTCTGTCTTTTGACATTTTCCTTCCCCCATGAGAGACTTTTATTCTCTAGTAACCATCACCATGCAATATTTTTATCTTCTTTCACTTCTGAGGTAAGACCTACTGACAAAGCAAATTCTTCCCTCAGAATCTTAGAGTTGGAAGGGATTTTAGAGGCCATCCAATCTTCCTTCATGAAAGAACAAGAATCCTGTCTACAGCACACTCAGCTGGTGGACATCTAGCCTTGGCATAAAGACTTCAAGTAAGGAAAAAGACACAACTCCCCAAGGTGGCCCATTCAACTTTGGGAAAATTCCATTGCTTGGAAATTTTTCCCGACATGACATCCAAATCTATCTTCCTGAAACTCTCACCCATTGTTCCCAGGTATACTTCTAGGACTAAGTGGAAGAAGTCAAGTCCTTTATATGATAGCTCTTCAAATACTCATAGAAAGCTATTATGTCCCATTCCCTGTTAGTTATCTCTTGCACCTTGCAGTTCCTTCAGATGATCTCTTTATGAATGAATGAATAAAGAAGTATTCTTTTAAGCAGTTAATGTGTTATGGAAGGAACTGTATGTCATAAATTCAAAGTGGATCTGTTCAGTAGGCTACCTACCCAACATACAGAAGAAAGTGAACACAGTAGAATGGTATTCAATAAATCTAAAGACTCCAGTTAGTGAGTAAGGATTCACTCTGATAAAAACTGCTAAATAGTCTGGCAGAAATTAGAGATCAACATCTTCTATCATATGCCAAGATTAGCTCCAAATAGAAACATGACTTAGACATAAAGAGTGACATTATGAATACATTAGAGGAAAAAAGAAGAAATTGTTTTTTGCATCTATGGATAGAGAGTTAATATTGTCCGACAAGGAAAATCATAGACGATAAAGTAGACAGTTCTGATTATATAAAATTAAAAAAGAAAGAGAAATATGACTCATATATACAAAAACATAGTAGATCTTTTTGTTATATCAAAGAATCAGAAACTAAGATTTCTATTTTTTGGAGAATGATTAAATGAATTATAGCATATGAATGTAAGGAAGGAAGGAAGGAAACCAACATTTATTAAGAACCTCCTAAGTGCCAGGAATATACTAAGTTCTTTACAAATACTATCTCATTTGATTCTCACAACAAATCCGGGAGTAGGTGCTATTCCTATATTACAATTGAGGAAGTTCAAGCAGATAGAGATTAAGTGACTTACTCAGAGTAACACGCCTCTTAAGTTTTGGAGGCTGAATTTAAACTCAGGTTTTCCTGACTCCGGGCACAGTGCTCTATCTATTGAACCACCTAGCTGACTCTAATAAAATATTGCACTATTAGAAATGATAAAATGAATGGTTTCGGAGAAACCTTGAAAGACTTGTATGAACTAATACAAAACAAAATGAGCAGAACCAGGGGAGTAATTTACATAATAACATCATAATAAAGAAACATAACTTGAAAGACTTGAGAACTTGGATCAATTCAATGACAAAGAGGTCAATGATCAAGAGGAATAATGATAATAATGGTGGTGCATGTTATTTGCAGAGGTGACAGACTCAAGATATAAAGAATAAAACACATATTTGTAGTTACAGTCAAATATGGGAATTGGTTTTGCCTGACTATGCATATTTGTTGGAAGGGCTTTGTTTTATCCTTCTTTTTCCCAATAGCAGTGGATGGGAGGAGAAGGAAGGATTAGTAAGAATATAACAAAAAAGAAAATAAAGAAAAAGAAATGAGGGTTATTGAGGAATCTTTTTGTTTTTTAATACAGAGAACAGAAGGTGAGAAAGAATCACAGACAAGCAGGACAGCTTTGAAAGCTATAGATTGAATTTACTGTACACTTAAGAAGAAAAACAAGCTATCCATGATAGAGACTGGAAATTTCATTTCTAATATTCTTTTTCCTTTCCTACTGTGTATATGGAAATACTCATTTTATTTGCTGTATATTAAGTTCAAATTTTTTTTGAAAGTTGTATTCTTTTTGTTTTCAGGAAAAAGAACTTTGGTCAATGAGAAGAAATTGAAAGAGGATCATTTAGCCTTGATGTAACAAAAAAAGAATTTCCTAGCAATTAGTTTTCCAAATGTACAAAGGATTTTCTTCAGAGGTACTAGGCTCCCACTTATTTGATAAACATGCCATGGATGTCTTAAAATAAGGATTGAATGACCACTTGTGAGGCATATTACAGAGACAATCTTTTTTTCAATTATGGGTTGAACTTTAAGGGGCACTGTCTTTCTTCATTGAGACCTCCAATCCCTTTACCTCTCGATTCTTTCTCAGGTCATAACTCTTGCTCTGACTTCACTTTCCCCCTTTTCCAATAGTCATCCTATACTTAACCAATTCAACTCTACGCTGTTGTGATCTTTTTAATCCCCCTCTTCCTATTTCCTGTAGCTGTTCATCCTTTGTCAAATCCTAGCCCTACATTACTTACACCACCTGTCTCCTCCATTTCTACTCCTATGACTCTGAAAGGAGTTGGTAGAAGGAACACACATGTACTGACCGGATAGACTACAAATTTATGTTATCCAACTTCAACTGCACTCTCCCTATAGTCTTTGGTGAAGAAAGCCTTCTCTTTGCCAAGACCAGGTCTTTTACATATTCAACTGATTCTATTCTCCTCTGTCTTCTCCAGCAGATTGCATCCCTCTGTCACTGAGAAGGCACATGATTTATTGAAAAGTAGACTTGGAGTCAGAAAGACTTGGGTTCGAATTTTGCCTCAGACACTTGCTAACTATGTGATCCCAGGCAGGTTACTTAATCTCTCTGTTTCTCAGCTTCCTCATTTGTAAAATGAGATGACCAGATTTAATGACCTCTAAGCTCCTTTTTGCTCTAAATCTATAATTCTATGATGGACTCCCTTTCTCTAACCTTCAACCTCTGCCTACCTATATTTTCCCCCACAAACTCTTCAAACATACCCAAGTCTACCCCATCATAAAAAGCAAAACAAATGCCCCCCAAAAGTTTTAGACCATACTATACCATAAAGCTATCATTCATCATTCCTATTCTTGTCAGTCCAAATACTTAGCCCAAATCCTTGAAAAAAACTACAATTTGTACCTCCATGTCCTTTTTTCTCACTTCTTTTAAAACACTCAGCTACTTTATAACTCAGGTGAAAGCGCTCTCTCCAAAGATACCATTGGTTGCCAAATCTGATGGTCTTTTCTGACTTTTCATCCTTCTTGACTCCTCTGTTGCATTTGATACCTTTAACCACCTTCCTCTCCTGGATAATCTCTCCTTGACTCTTCTGATGCTACTTTTCCTTCCTGGTTCTCCTAACTGTATGATCTTTTCCATCTCTTTTGCTGGCTTTTCATCTATGTCATATTCCTTAACTGTAGGTGTTCCCTTAAGTTCTTTCCTGAGTCTTCTCTGCTATCTTTAAACTCTCTCTTGGTGACATTATCAATTCTTGTTTCTATGCAAATAACCCAAAGATTAATATCTCCATCCTTAATCTCTCCCTTGAACTTGAGTCTTGTGTTACCAATTGCCAGTTGAATATTTCAAAATGGATTTCTCAGGGTGGCTTAAGCTCAACTTGTCCAAGACCCTTTTGTCCAAAACTCTTTATCTTTTCCCCATATCCCACCCTTCTCCCAAACTTGCTTATTTATGTGAGGGTACCACCATTCTTATAGTCTCAAAGATTCAGAACCTCAGCATTACCCTCCACCTCTCTCCATCACATCACACATCTAATCTTGCCAATCTTGCCACCCACCTCTCACCATATCTGACACATTTGAGCTTTTTTCTTTATTCACACAGCTACCTTCTTAGTTCAGACCCGTATTGCTTAGACCACAAGTGTTAAACATATAGCCAGTGGGTGCATGCGGCCAATCAATAGTCCTTAGTGTGAGTTGAACCTGATTAAAATGTAATTGGGCAATATATAACAAAATAAATAAAAATACAATAAAATATTGATAATATTATATTTTAAAGCTAAGTCAGTATGTAAGCCTCAGGAATCCTCATATCTGGTTTAGTGGCCTCTGTTCCTATAAGTTTGACTGATGCTGATAGACTATTGCAACAGCTTCCTATTTGATCTTCCTATCTCAAGTCCCCCTTGACTTCAGTCTAGTCTAGAAATAGCTGTTAAAGTGTTTGTCCTTAATAGAGATGATTGTTACTCCTCTACTCACCATACTCCAATGGCTCCCTATCCATCTACTCTGCTTATTGTTTACAAAACCATTTGCAACCTGGGCTCAACCTAGCTTTTCAGCTTCATTATACATTATTACTCCTTTTCCCTCATTGTATGATTCAAACTGATCTTCCCTGGGTGCTTCCCACAGCACCATCTACTGTCTCTGCCTTTGCACTGGCTGTTCCATACGTCTGGATGTGTTCTTTCTTTTTCTGTGACTCAAAGAATCTCTTTCTTTAAGATTCACTCACCATGCTACCTTTCTACAAGAAATCTTTTCTGACTCCCCTCCCCCACTGCTAGTACTCTCCCTCTCCCTTGCATTTATTCGTACTTATTTTTAAAACATTTATTCTTTACATCCCATAAAGATTTTCTCAAGTATCATCTCAACTACTATCTTCTCTAGGAGACCTTGTCTGGTCAGCCAGCTGCTAAAATGTTTCCCTCTAAGGCTACCTTCCATCTACTCTGTATTTATTTTGCGCATACTGATTTTTGTCTCCTCATTAGAAGGTAAGCTCCTTGAAGACAGGAACTGTTTTAACTTTTACTTTGTATCCTCCGCCTATACCTGAGAAGGAGTTGATAAACATTTGTTGATTGATGGATAGTTTTCTTTGCTTAGAATTTGATTCTCTTTGAGAGCAGGCATTGCTTTCTTCTTTCTTTATTTTATTTTTAATTTATGGAATTAAACCTTGCTTTACTCTTTCTATTTGTATCTTCAGGGACTTGCACAATGTCCGCCACAAAGCATGAGTTTAGTGAACGCTTGTTAATTGGTTAACGACCACTGAAGTCTCGATCAACCATGAAATTCTATGACTCTCTGGTACTCAAGGAAAATGGAAGCATTCAAATCAATCAATTAATAAGCATTTATTAATAATGTACCAGATATCTTGCCAAGAACACAAATATTAAACTATAATGGTTTTCGCCCTCCCAGAGCTTCCTAGGGGAGATGACGTGTATGTAGTAGTTATACACAAAGTGGACTCAATATAATTTTTTTGGGGGGAAGACATTAGTATCTGGGAGTGGTGGAGCTAGGAAAGGATTCATGTAGAATGTGACACTTGAACCGAGCCTAGAAAGAAATGAGATTTTAAAAAGTGGAGGAAGCAAATTCCAGGCTTAGAAAATAGCCAACACAGAGCAGGCAGGCCAGGTTGACTCCCATCTATCTAGCCATGATTCCTGGATGGCTGTTCACCTCAGTGACAAGGGGGCCATGATGTGCACCTTCCTCTGTCCCACTACACTCTAGTGAAGAAAGTACAGATGTAGATGGGCCATGTTCTTGTTTGGTTGTTACTGGGCAAGAGAAGCATGCTTCTTCTCTTGAAATGTCTAATGAGAATTATTCTGTTTCACATAGTCAGGAAGTAAGACATTTTGCAGAGTTGTTTTGAGAATTGGTGCAGAAAGAATACTGAACTGAGGGGGGTCAGGAAACCTGGTTTTGAGTTTGGGGGTCAGCCCTACAGACCAGATGTGTGACCAAGTGGCACTTGTCTAACTTCTCTTAATTTTGTTACTTGTCAGATGGGTAGGATGAGTCTTTTTAACATCTATTTTAATATCATAGGATTCAGAGTTAGGAGTAAACTTTGGGGTTTTCTCATTCAATCCCTTCATTTTTTTCGGTTGAGGAAACTGAGGCCAGGAGAGGTTAATGGATGTCTTCAGCTTTTTGTAGGGAAGGGTTTAAACTATACAGTGCAAGCTATAAAATGCTATACAGATGTGGGCTATTGGTATTTCTTAAAGTTATATATAACTTGTTATAGGGACAGGATCTAGCCCTGTGTTTTCATTGGTATTGGGAACTCCAGAATGAGAAGAGTCCTTCAACAAATGGGAGTGAACGGTCATCCATATCTACCTCTATATCTATAGATATTTATCTCTCTATCCACCCACAGACATATGTGTGTGTGCGTGTGTGTGTATGTGTGTGCATGTATGTGCGTGTGTGTGTGTGTGTGTGTGTGTGTGTGTGTGTACTCTTGCATCCAGGTCTTCCTGGCTTAAAGTTAGTTTTCTATTTACAACCCCCTACTGTTTCTCATCTCATGCTTAGTTAAATTCAGCATGTTTTAATTGATATCACAAATGTTCCCTATTTTGTTGTCAACTCATTTCAGTCATATCTGACTCTCTGCAACCCCATTTGGGGTTTTCCTGGCAAAGATGCTAGAGCGGTTGGTAATATCTTTCTCCAACTAATTTTACAGATGAGAAATTGAGACTAACAGGGTTAAGTGACTTGCCCAGGGTCACACTGCTAGTACATTCTGAGGCTGTATTTGAACTCAGGTCCTCCTAACTCCAGGGCTGATGTTTTATCCACTGTGCCACCTAGCTGCCCTTAAATATTTCCTATACTTCCTAACAACTCAGTATAAAATGATACTAAAATATGATTAAGAACAACAAAAAATACTTTTTAAACTTACCATTTCACCTCTATGGCCCTTTTCACCTCTGGGTCCCTGAAAGAGAGAAAGAAAAGGAGGATTTGCCTGGTATGTTAGTTATTACATGTTCTTGTGGTTACAAACGAAATTTCAAGAACATGACAGTCTGTACTATTTATGTCTTTTCTACCACAGCGAGACATTTTTTTCATTAGTTTGTGTAAATTCCAGTCTTCCTTCTGATATATTTAAAAATACTAATTGATGTTCTGTCAGTCTTACTATCTCTGATTCCATATTTGACTGTGGCTCTATCTCTAAGACACCAAAATAACCAGTTACTTCATTCACTCTAGTCAAAACAGTTATTTTCATTTCCCTGGGTAGCCAAAACCTAAACTGTGGAATTCTTATTGCCTAAAAGAAAGTGGGAATCCCTTTCTCCTGACCACCCCCCCATACATATTTAAAATCTGTATTTCAAAGATATTTCTTAGGATGGGAAATACATAAAAGGAGAATTTGTTTAAAAGGGGACCTAATTATATAATGTATTTTTTTGGGTAAATCATCCTCATGAGGAGGAAGAGGAGCCTTAGGTAATCTACTCATGAGCAGATCCCAACAGATCTCTTTTCCTTGGTTCCTCATTTCTCTGCCACATACACTTTATTTGACTGATTAACATTTTATCCTTCTGTGGAGAACAATCTTTTAGTTATTAGTATGCTATGTGTACAATTACTGGCTTCATATTGATTAATCAACTTGTGAAGTATGATATATTTCATTAGATTTTCCCTCATAGACTTGGAAGCTCAGAGTGAGGAATGCTAAAAGTTTAGAGAAATGTCAATTGATAACCACATGCTTTTCTAGTTGTAAATCTATGTCAGCATTATGTTCTCTTTTGAGCCTTTCAAACAATGGATAACCTCTCTAATAGCAGAAGAATGTTCTTTTTCTTTCCTCACTCTCATTTATATGCATTTAATAAAAATTTCCAAATTATTCCCAGATGCTAATTCCTCATAGGGATTGAATCATCCTTCATCAGCATCTTAATTTTTTAAATCTATTTGTTCCCCTCACTTTTTTTCAATAATAATCAGGTCTCTTCAATCTGGAAAAAAAAATTCATTTTATTGCAAAGCTCTAATATGAATTTTTTTAAAAAAAGGTATTTGGTAACTATTTCAATGTAATTGCTTTCCTTTGTACTCCTATGTATTTTATTTTATTCATTAAAAACTTTCAGAGATGTACTCTGATCCAGTGTGGTTGGGAATGAAATTTCAGGAACATGACAATTTGTACTATTTATGAGTTTTCTACCATAGCCAGATATTTTTTCCATGAGTTTGTACAAATTCCAATTTTACTTCTGATGTATTAAAAAAAAATCAAGTTGACTTTATGTTCTGTTAGTTTTACTATATATATGTTTGCATTCAACATGGGCTTGGGTTTTAAGACATGAAAATAAGCAGTTAATCCACCTACTCCAGTCAAAACAGTTATTCCTTGCTGTTGCTTCCACTAGACACTCCATCTCCTGCCTCAGGGACTTTTCACTTACTACCCTGTCCCCCATGCCTGGAATGCTCTCCCTCCTCATCTCTACCTGCTGGATTTCATGCCTTTCTTCAAGTCTCAGCTAAAGTTTCCCCTTTTGGGAGAAACCCTTTTTTAAGTCCCTTAACGCTAATGATTTCCCTGTATTGATGGTCTCCAGTTTATCCTTTATATATCTTGTTTGTACAGAGTTTGCATTGTTGTCTCTTTCATTAAATTAGTGAGCTCCTTGAGAGCAAGGACAAATTTTACTTTTCTTTATATACTTATCACTTAACACAATGCTTGGCACAGAGCAGGCTCTTAATAAATACTAGTTGGCTGACAGAGAAGGAGTTCATTGACTTTGCCAGACTGGTACCAGAAAGGTTAAGAATCCTTCCCCTCTTGTTTCCTTAAAGTACTGTTTTATTTCTCTGAAAATTGTGTCAAACTGATTTCCCCTTATTTTCCTACAATACATCTTTCATCTTTATTAATATCTACCCAAAGTGATCTTTCCAAGGTCATCAAGGACCTCCATATTTTTAAGTGGTTTTTCATTCTTCCTTAGTCTCCTTTCTATGATGTCTTTTTTCCCTCTGACATTTTTGGCATTGCTGAATACTCAAATCTACTTGAAGCTCTCTGTCCCCATGGAGTGAGTGATATTTCACTGCTTTGGTTCACCTGCCTCCATAACTAACTCTTCTGAGTCCTTTGCTTAATCAATTTCCTCCTAATTTTTTCTAATTTTGAGCACATCCAAAGTCAATTCTCAGCTTTTTGCACACTTCCTTATATACTCTCACCTTCAGACCACCAATCTGTTCTCCTATTTTTATCTAAGGTTAATGACTACACAAGTAATGTCTCTAGGCCATCTCCTCTCCCAAACATTCTCACTCTGTTCCCACTTACTAAGTACTTCTACTTGAGTGTCCCACAGCTACTTCAAACTCCACATATTCAAAACCAATTGTATCCCTTCAACTCTATATTTATCATCTTATGATGAGAAGATGAATAATTACATAGCCTTTGATCTCAAGGAGTTTAACAGTAGAGGAGGGCAGTTAAGTTGGCCATACAGGTAAGTGTGATATAGGCAGAATCTGGTGGATGTAAAGGGGAAGTCTTTTTTCCCCTATTTAAACATTTTATTTGTTATTTTCTCAATTAAAAAGTATTTAATTCCTTCCTCTCCCCTTTCCCTATTGGGAAAAAAAAAGAAGGAAAGAAAAACAAAATGTAAAGAAGAGGTCTTGACAAAGCAGGATAAGAAATTTGAGTAGGGAGAGATCACTTTTTGGTGTGTGTATGAGGTGGGTAAGAGAATGATTTCAATAGACAGAAATTTAAATGGAGTTTTTTCATACCAGGGGTAGGTCTCAAATGGATTCCCACATATGGGACAAGATTAGGGCATTTTGGCTGGAATACTGAATATGAGAAATGAGTAGTAGTGTGAAATATGACTAGAAAAGTCAATTATATTCAGATCTTGGATGGCTTTGATGGTTAAGCTAAGGAGTTTTTGTTTTATGCTATAGGCAATAAGGAGTCACGTAAGGTTTTAGAACAGAGATACACATATATGACTGGAGTATTCAAAATATTACTTTGGCAACAAAATAAAGAATGAGATGGATTGGGTAGAGACTGGAGGAAGTTACACATTAGGATGCAATTACAGTGACTGAGGTCAGAGATGTTGAAAACTTGAGTAATGACAAAAGCAGAATTGAGTGGAGATAAGTGATAAGGAGATAAGCCATAAAAAAATTGAGGATCTGGAATTCATAGCATCATAGAGTCAGAGGTGAATTGACTGGATCTAGACACTGACTGGCTTTTGAACTTTGTGTAAGTTACACATTCTCTAGTTAATGTTGGAAAAAGTAGGGAAAGTGTTTTTGTATAAATGAAGAGATCTATGTTGATTTTCAAAAGATGTAGGATACTGCTACTGTTGTGGCTGGACATTTTAATTCCTAATATGAGTAGAACACAATGTTAAGATACGCACTAACAAAATATGTGTGTGAAGGCACAGATTTCATATCAGACTTGGACAATTTTGGGGAGAAAATTATTTGTGACAAATCATTTGCTTTAACATTTTAGCAAGTATGATATTATTTCTTTTTCTTGATTACTTGATAGATGATTATATTTAAGGTCTAAAGTTTCATTATTGTGAGTAATTGGCTGTATAAATTTCATGTATGGTCTAGGAAAATTACGTTGTGAATGATTAGTTGTATAGATTGTAAATATTGTAAATCCAAGAAGACTTGGATCTCTTTGTCAACAAAGTAGAGGGATATCTCACTTGTGTGGAAATAGCTTAATATTAAATCTTAAATTTAATTTAAATTTAACATTAAAAAGAGGTAGAGATAATTCTTTTCTTATAAAAACTACAGAAATGTAATTATAAAGAAACAAGATGGAAGATCAAGTTGAGACCTTCAAAGCTATAAGCATGATGCTAATTTGCATCTGTTTTGTGGTTCAAGAGGCTAAGACTAAGAAAATGAGAAATCATAAATATTTGAAGACCGAGGAATAACCAAAAAAGTCTGTCATCTTTATAGGGAAAATTTGAGGAGGTGTGATTTTTTTTTTTTAAAGTAAAGGGTGAATCACTGAGAGTCAGGAGGGTGTCATTTAAGCCACTGGAGATGCAGTTATGTCAAGAGAAGACACCTCAGACCAGTGCTCTTAGAACCCAGACACTGAGTTGATAGGCTCAGCTGAGTTATTCCTGATTGGTCAGAAAAAAGAACTGAGTTATTGAGAAATGCCATTGTTCACTTGTCCCACAGAGATGGAGAGGTTGCTCTCTGATGCCACCTCTTGACCAGAGAAAGAAAAGCAGAGGGGAGTTGGCAGTGGCTTTATCTTCCAGACCAATAGGAGCCCTGCTGTTTGTGATCTCTGTTCTGATTGGACAGCACATTGGATGGCTAGATGAATAACCATCTGGGCCGATCTGTATAGCTCAGAAATAGCCAGATTGATGAGTTTTGCAGTTAAGTTAAAGAGAGCTGCTACATTCATTTTTGTTGTTGAATTGTTTCAATAGCATTCAACTCTTCCTGACTCCATTTGGAGTTTTCTTGGCAAAGATACCAGAGCAACTTGCCATTTCCTTCTCCAGCTCATTTTACACGTGAGGAAACTGAGACAGAGCAAAGTTAAGCAACTTGTCTAGGATCATATAGCTAATAAACGTTTGAGGGCAGATTTGAACTCACGTCTTCCTCACTCCAAAACCAGAGCTCTATCTACTGCATCACCTAGCTTTCCACTCTTCACCATAGATTTTGAATCCGTTGATGAGTATGATCTTTATTTACATATGCATCACAATGTATTTTATAATTTACTCATTTGCTTTAACATTTTAGCATCTATAACATTATTTTTCTTGATTATTTGATAGACAGTTATATTTAAGGTCTAAAGTTTCATTATTGTGAGTGAGTGGCTATATAAATTTCACGTATGGTACGGATAAGTTAACCTTGTGAATGACTGTTTGTATAGATTGTAAAGTCATTGGTTGGGGCTCAGGAGCTAGTGTGGTGAGTAGGGGAAGCGCATTTTTTTTTGCTTTTTTTTGGAGGGCGATTGGGGTTAAGTGACTTGCCCAAGGTCAGATGGCTAGTTTTTTTGTGTGTGTTAAGTGCCTGAAGATGGATTTGAACTCAGGTCCTCTTGACTCCAGGGCAGGTGCTCTATTCACTGCACCACCTAGCTACCCCCAAGTGTGTTTTTTTTTTAACAGAGTAACTCCTAGAACCCTGAGAAAGGGTCTATCTGGCATACAGCTTGCTTTGTATAAGTCTGTTTGGCTCTCCATTAGATTGTAAGCTTCTTGAGGCCAGGGACTGTCTTTTGTCCCTTCTTGAATCCTCAGCACTTAGAGAAACACCTGGCACACAGTAGGCGTTTAATAAATGTTTGTTGATTGATGGATGCAACTGTGTGGTGGTGGTCAATGACTGGTAATTTAGATTTAGGCTGGTATCAGAGTGGGCTCAAGTGATCAAAGCAAACCCAGGGAGAAATAGTGTTTCATTTGCTTATCTGGGAAAGGGAACATACATTTATTAAGCAACTACTATGTTCTAAGCATCATGCTTTACAAATATTGTCTCAGTTGATTCCCATGGCAACCCTGGAGGGAGGTATTACACCCATTTTACAGATGAGCAGCCTGAGGCAAATAGGTTAAATGACTTGCCCAGGGTCCCATGGCTAGAAAGTGTCTGAGGCTGGATCTGAGTGCAAGTCTTCTTGACTTCAGACCCAATGCTCTATCCACTGCACCACCTAGAGGCCCAGTAGGCCTAGGGGTGAGAGGTGCAAGTCTTACACAGTATGGGTAGTGACTAGACCCCAAGTATAATACACATTTCTGGTGATACAAAGGAAGATACAAAGATTATAAGCCTGGATGACTAGTGGTGCTATTAAGAGAAATAGGGAGGCTGGCAAGCATCTTTGGGGAGAAGATGCTGAGTTCAGCTTAGAACATGCTGAGTTTGAGTTCTGAGTGTGACATCTGGGCTGGCCCCATGTCAAAGAACACACCATTATTCTGGTATGGTCAAATTCTGCATAATATGCAGTATAAGGAAGACCAATTTCATCTCATACACGAAAGCAGTTTTCTGCCACTATGGGTTGAGACAAGAGAAGAGCATAGTGGAGAAGACTACAGTGATGACACTTCCTTCTTGCTTGTATTGTAGATGGCCTGCCATATTTGTTGAAGACCCTTCTCTATTTTTAAAGAAACATGTCAAATTTAATGTTACCTCCAAAGTACACACAGAGTACAAGTTCAAAATGTCCAAATAGAATGGTAAAAATAAAATAAAATTGGAAAAGATGAACTTGACCTTACAAATTGCCCCCATATTTGTGCTGACAAACCTCTCTCTCTCCTTTTCTCCTCTTTCCACTTTTCTCCTCCATTTCTCTCCTTTTCTTTCTCCCTCCATCTCTCTCCTCTCTTCTCTCTCTCTCTTTCTCTCCATCTCTCTCCTCTCCTCTTCCTCCCCTTTCTCTCCTCTCTTTCTCTCTCTACTTTCCTCTCTCTTCCTCCCTTTTCTCTCCTCTCTCTCTCTCTTCTCTCTTTTTTCTTTCTCCCTTACTCCTCTCTCTCTTTTTCATCTCTCTCTTCTCACTCCATTCTCTGTCTCTCTTTCTCCCCTATTTCTCTCCTTTCTTTCTCTCTCTACTTTTCTCTCTCTCTCACTCCCTTTTCTCTCCTCTCTCTCTTCTCTTCTTTCTTTCTCCCTCCCTCTCTCCACTCTCTTTTTCATCTCTCTCTTCTCTCTCCTTCCTCACCTCTCTCTTCTCTTCTCTTTCTCTCTCTCCTCTCTCTTTCTTCCTCATCTCTCTCTTTTCTTTTTGTATCTTTCTGCATGTGTGTGTGTGTGTGTCTTTCTGTCTGTCTGTCTCTCGCCTTATACCAGAGAAGTAATTACAGTTCACATTTATAAAACACTTTGCCATTAAAAAACACTTTCATCACAGCAAACTGGTAAGTCAGACAAGGAGAATGCTATTTTCCTTATTTCACAGATGAGGAAACAGGCTCAGAGAGATTAAGGGACATGCCTGTGGTCACAGGAATAGTGATTAGTAGAACTGGACTCTAACACTGGTCTTCTGTCCAATGTTCTTTCAATTATACTGTCTTCTTTTTGCCCTTGACATTTTTAAAAATATCCCAAACCTGTGACATGAAGAATAGGAGTAATTCTTGCCAGGCAGACTCACTGGCCCATGTTGTCTTCTAGCTTTCTTTTGACCAATCCTAAGCTGTTTCTTCCACCTTACATCAGAAGGTACTCACCCTTATACACTTGGCTTTGAGGGAGAGGAGTGTCCTTCATACAAGGAGAAACCCTTTGTACCCAGATTCAGTAAGAGCCCAGTGAATCAGATGGAGGGCAAGGGGCTTCCTTGGAGAGTAGGCTGCTGACCTCACTATATGTGTATGTGTGTGTGTGTGTGTGTGTGTGTGTGTGTGTATGTATGTGTATGTGTATGTATTTACTGCATCTCCATCTGTTGTCAGTCCTAAGGAAGAAAAGTCAAGTTCTTTTGCTATGATTGTCACAAATTCTAGGACTAGCCCTATATAAGATGATTCTATTAGCCAGATTCTGAGAAAGTCTGATACAGCAAAACAAGTAGGACTTTGGATGAGACAAACTTACAGCTTTGCCTGCTGGACCTATTATGCCTTCTCTACCAAGGGGACCAGTGTTTCCCTGTAGGAGTAAAATGAAAGAGATCATTTTTAATCAGATTATCTGTATGACAGAAATCCCATGACAACCCCTGAGAATTTATTTCTTGTGTAACAATGAAATATATCACTCATATCCTTGGTGGCATTAACGATCACGATAGTGAGGAATATTATGGTATTAGCACAAATTAAGATCAAAGGGTCATAGGTGAAGATCTGGAAGGAACTTTAGAGGTCACCTAGTTCAAACCTATGCCCAACTTGGGGGAGAGCCTCCCAAGCTCATATGGGTCAGCCGCAGCTGGACACATTGTACATTGACCCTGACATAGTGATGTCACTTTGGTCCTCTTTGGGTTGCTTGGTAGGTAGGCTGTTGTCCTTTGTTCTCAAAGAGGACCAAAAATGACATCACTGTTAGAGTCAAGTTAAAGTAGGGAAGTAGGCTGTATTACTACAGCCCAAACCATTCATTTTACAGATGACGAGACCGAGGCCCATAGAAACTAAGTATTTTGATCAAGGTTACACTGACAGTAAGCAGTAACCAGTTCCTTTGACTTCAGCATCATCCATTTTCCCATTCCTTTCTCAAGTAGAAATAACAACAGTTTATCTTTTGTGAATTACCAATGGCTTATCATACCCCATATCCCACTATATTCTCCTCCCTCCCCGCACAGAGCACCATATCTATTAAACCTTTGCTCAATCAGTGTGAAGTACTTTCATACACTAGCAATCGTATTGATACTGCACTCAGGATATGATCTAGGAATGCTATTGGACAAAGGACAGAACAAAGTAATGCAATATGATTATGGGGCAAGATGAACAAAGCAATGAATAAGCTTTCTTACAATATGTTGAGGCATTGGAAGTTTCAGTTAGTGAAGGTTAAAGCAATAAATAACTATGGAAATGGGAGTTTTGTACTTCCAGAACATAAATTCTTTCTGAATGAGGTCGGCCTATCTGGGGCAAACATTGTTTTCAAGTTCTCGTTCACATTGTCTGTTCTCTTAATTGTTCCTTACTGACATCATGAATCCATGTATTAGTATTATTCCCAAGAATTAACAGGGCAATTTTTTTTGCAACAAGCTTCTGAGCTTACAAAGTTACATTATGATATATTTTTATATGACTGTAAGTATATCTGATATTCTATGAATTTATAAAACTTCATACAAATTACTGAGGGCAGACTTCAAAGTCTGATGCATATATCATCCCCAGTTATTCAATAGCAAATCAAGTAATCTTCCAGTTATAGATGCAGGATCTTAAAATAAACTTTATTATTTGTTTGGATATCTGTTAACTCTAGACTATCCATCCTAACAGAAGGAAAGTGGA
>CM053586.1:328986216-329016521 GCA_028646515.1 Pseudochirops corinnae
ACATATATACATACATATACATGCATTTACATACATACATGTATATACACATATACACATACATATATACACACATATACATGCATATACATACATACATATATATATGAACACTTGGTTTTCTTCCTGCCCCATCTGACTACTCCTTCTCAGACTTTTTTGCTGGATTTTCACTTTCTGTCTTGCTCAGTAATGGCAGGTGAACGCCATGGCTCTGTCCCGGGGCTTTTTTCTCTCTCCATAATCTTTAATTTAGCGTCTTGGACAGCTCCTGTAGGCTCACTTATTATCTCTACACAGCTGACTGTCATATCCAGCTCTAGTCTGGCTCATGAGTTCCAGTTCCATAAAGTGAACATTTAGACATTTCAAGCTACATGTCACCTCAGAATCCATAGGCCCAAGAGAGAACTCACTGATTTTCTCCTCTCTTCTGGACTTTCCTGTTTTTGTCAAAAAGGCAGCTAGGTAGCACATTGGGCCTGGAGTTGGGAAGACCCGAGTTCAACTATAGCCTCAGACATTTACTTAACTCAGCAAGTCACTTAACCCTGTTTGCCTCAGTATATTCATCTGTACAAAAAGCTGGAGAAGAAAATGGCAAATCATTCCAGCATCTTTGCTAAGAAAACCCAAATGGGGTCACCAAGAGTTGATCACAACTGAATAACAACAAACTTTTGTCAAGGGCAACATGATCCTTCCAGTCACCCAGGTTCACTACCTTAGTGTCCTTCATTCCTCACTCACCCATCCAGGTGGCACCATGGATAGAGTGCTGGGGCTGGAGTTAGCAAGAACCAAGTCCAAATCCAGCCTCAGACTAACTGGGGTGGCA
The DNA here is from genome assembly GCA_028646515.1 of Pseudochirops corinnae. Classification (NCBI taxonomy): domain Eukaryota; kingdom Metazoa; phylum Chordata; class Mammalia; order Diprotodontia; family Pseudocheiridae; genus Pseudochirops; species Pseudochirops corinnae. The sequence goes on from CM053586.1 coordinate 328,987,055, forward strand.
AATATCTTAACCTCTATCTGCCTGTGTTTCTTCATCTGTAAAAAGGAGATAATAACATCACTTACCTCTCAGGGTTGTTGTGAGGATCAGTATTTGCAAAGTGCTTAGCAGAGTGCCTGAAACACTGTAGATATTATATAAATGCTAACTATTATGATCCTCAACCCGCAAATTCAATTTCTTGTCAAATTTTTGCTGTTTCTGTCTCCATAATAGCTCCTAAAGAGTTACCTCTCTATTCACACAAACACCACCCTAGTTCAGGTCTTCATCACCCCTCACCTGAACTATTTCAATAAGCTGTTAATTGACATCCTTTTCTCAAGTTTCTCCCCACTCCAATCCAACTTCCACAGTCTCCAAAGTAATTTTCTTGAAGTGTAGTCTAATCATGTCATCCCCTATTCAAAAAATGTCCATTGATTTCCAAGTATCCCTATCAAGGATCAGGTATGAATTCTTTGCTTGAAATTTGAAGCTCATGACAACCAGTCCTATATACTATCTTTTCAAATTCTTACACATTACTCCCCTCCAAACCCTCTCCCATTATGGTAGAGGTCCTTCTCTAGAGCTCCTGAGGGATATCGATAGAACACAGGCTATCCCCCAATGTTGCACCTTCTAAACTCTTATCATCTGTTAGAATGACCCACTATATCCTGGGTCATGGTCAGTCATCTTGGCTTTTATCTGGAGGAGAGAGTGAGGCTGAGGTCTTTGTGCATCTATGCCTCACTTAAATCCAATTCACCAGTAGGTTAACAAGTCTGTGATCCAGCCAACCTGGATAACTTGTGGTTCTGTGCATGGATTATCACCTCTTTGTCCCTTTGCACTGATTGTCTCATGCCTGGAGTCCTCACGCTCTTCAGTCTGCCCCTTAGAGTCCCCTCTTGGTTTTTAAGATTTACTTCAATCACTCCCTTCTGCATGGGACCTTTCCTGATCCTCCAGGTACCTTATTCTCCTTACATCTATCTATTATTTGTTTTTTATCTCTTTGTTTTCTCTGCTAAAATGTAAACTCTTTGAGGACAGGGACTATTTTACCGTCATGTCCCTGGTGCCTGGAACACAGTAGGCACTTAATAAAACATGGATAAATAGACTGACTGATAAATAGCTATGTGATCCTGGCCTCAATTTCTCTACCTGTCAAATGAAGGACTCAAACTACACCATCTCTAAAGTCCATTCTAGTTCTAAAATTTGGTAAAATTATGAAAGTCCCCTCTGTTTCCTAAACTTCAAACTTCCTTTTAAAACTTCTTGGTGAAAATCTTCTATAAAAATTTACACTCTAAAAGTCCTTTTGGTTCCTGCTGGTTTTCAGGAGGTTTAGCAAGAATAGAGATAACAATATTAGTGGAGTACAATTAGTGGAATGGGTAATATGAACAAGGACGACAATATTTTCTGTAGATAAACAACTTGACAACAATATTTTCTGTAGATAAACCTACCTGTGGATTGTCCAGCTTGGGATACAAAGTGACTGTAGTTTTAAAAAATATTGTATAGTTGCGTCCAACTCTTTGTGACCCCATTTGGGGTTATCTTGGCAGAGATGCTGGAATGGTTTGCTATTTCCTTCTCCAGCTCATTTTACAGATGAGGAAACTGAGGCAAACAGGGTTAAGTGACTTGCTCAGTGTCACACAACTAGTAAGTGTCTGAGGCTGGATTTGAACTTACAAAGATGAATCTTCCTGATTTCAAGTCCAGTGCTCTATTCACTGACCCATCTAGCTGCCTTGAAAAAGTATCAACTTCCTATAACTCTCAACATATAACAAAAATAATATCACACCGAGAGGAGTGATAGAACTTATTACTATTTTTTTCTTAAAAATTAAGTGCTCAAGAACAGAAAGGAAGCTAAAAAAGAATCAGTTTGCTAAATCATATATTTTAGTGCTGCAAAATGAGCTTTATCACTAGTATAGTCAATGAAAACCTCCAAATGGTTTTTTTTTGCCAATTAAGTAGAATTTAATTTTACACTTACTATTTGGCCAACAGGACCTTTAGGGCCTAGAATTCCAACCATGCCAACATCTCCGTCAGGCCCCTAGAAATACATTAAAAACAGAAAAAAGCCTTATCTATATATTAACATTTAATACATGAAAGAGATTCACATTAATCTATGAAGAACTAATTCTCTAAAAATGGAACATGAGGAAACAATGGAAAACTAAATAATTACTATGAGGCTCATTGAGATGCACAGAAAACAAAAATCATTTCAATAAAATGTGCCCATTATTTCTCCTAAAATACTCTTTAAAAGAGGTTTAAACCATATATGATGAAATACTTAGACTATGAAATATGAAGAATTTTTAAAAAAGAATATACCTATGCACAGTGCCTGGCATAAAGTAGCTATCACATACACACTTCTTGACTATTCACCTTCTAAAAACGGTACCATATATATCATGTATATATCTATGCATGTGTAATACGTGTGCTTCAGTACTTGGAGGAGTGTGAATTCCTTGGCATTGATGCTTTTCCCACCAATTCAGATGCCATCTCCATTATGACTTAGTGATAAATCACATTTGCTTATTATTTTCATCAAAACAATCTTGTGAGGTTGGTAGCACAATATTATCATTATGCCTATTTTGCAAATGAAGCCATTAAAGCTCTGAAGAGTTAAATGACTTATCCAGGATCACACAGCTAGTAAGTGTCTGAATTTGGATTTGTACTCAGGTCTTTGTAGTTCCGAGTTCAGCTCTTAATCCAGTGCACTACTTAGATGGCCTAAGGCATCATCTTGGATGACGGACATACTTTATTGTAGTACTAATATGTATGTGTATATATAAAAGCATAAATATATGTATGCATGTCTAAATATATGAATAAATCAAATACCACTAAAATGGGAATGGATGTTGACATTTGAATATCTTTTTTCCAAATAGATAAAAACCAGTAGAAAATATATAAACCTACTTTTGGACCTGGGAATCCTTGGAAACCCATCAAACCTTGGTCACCATGGTCCCCCTGTAATAGGAATAGAGATGATGGTGATTATTCCACACTGATGACCTGCTTGTTAGAATGTATTTGTGGCATGCTTCCTTGTTGGCACATACAGACTGCCCTTTCATCCCATAAACTCCATGTGGTCCTTGATCGCCTTGCATTCCTGGGTGACCTCTTTTACCTGGCTTCCCAGGATGACCTGGTAGCCCTTGCTCGCCCTGTGGACAAATAGAGAGTTATCATTATCTCAGAAGCAGAACGTTAGACTCTATTACCAGATTGGTTCTCAAATGAATCAGGTTAGCCAAGGAACTCTACTTAGAGAGGTCTAATCATGATGTGTGTGTGTATGTGTGATCTCTTTCTCCATGATGTTTTTTTCTTTTTTTCCCCAATACAGATGAAAGTAAAGGAGAGTGGTTGGGGAAGATGATTATATAGTGTGACTGTGAGTATGGGAGAAGTGCTTGCCTGAATAGGAGAAGAGTTTGTGCAGAGATTGTGACATGCAAATCCTAATTCTATTCATTGATTCATTCTGCAATTAATTTGACAAACATCTATTAAGAGCCTGTTATTGTGTAGAGTACTATTAGGTATTGGGGAATGCATAAGATTGAGATGACATGGTTTCTCCTCTAGGGGAGCTCACAGTCTGTTAGGTAGACAAGACACAGAGATAACTATAACACATAATATTATAGTGTTGACATTACCTTCATCTCTTCCCAAATGTCTTCTTGGGTCTCTGGGAGGCTCCCAGAATTCCTAGGAAGCTCTGATTATCTAGTCCTACCAATCAACAAACCTTCTTTTCTCCAGGCCCCGTCCTCCCCCAACAACAACAACAAAGAATGGGCCTTGACTAGTTTCCTGATTTGCCATTCCACAGACTCAGCTTTGTAAGTGAGGGACAATAGCAGAGTGATTGATTGAATACATGTTTCCCAAGGCTTCTCTGCCACAAATTGTTTCTTTGTTCTTTATTCCTTTCACTTTGATGCTATTCTTATCCTTTGAACAATTTTACAAAAGCTTAACTGCTCCCAATATGAGTGAGATGTTTTAGAGATTGGAGTTCTGGTAAGGGTAGTCCAAATGAAGATGGTGGTTGGGGTGGGTCAAAGGCTCTCACAGGCACAAGGCAAATTCTACTTAGTCTATAAGGGGGAGACATAATATTAGGACCTGACTAAGATCGACTACTGCTGGTCAGCACTGAAAAGGAGCCTCTAAGAAAATTCTCACATGTGCTGTAGGGGGCTTCCTTTTTCCAACTTGCCCAACTGCCTTGAGTTTCAAGGGAAGTAGAAGTTTAGGAGTGAAGGATTCAGGAAGGAGCTTGAAGTGGAAACAAGAGAGAATTGTCACTATTTTGTCATTACCCACATGGTTCAGAAGACTTGGTAGAGGAGTGCAGGTAGAGTTCACATTGCATTAAGACAATCTATATACTTTCATGAGGTAACTCCAGGCAGAAAGCTCCATTTCTGGACCAGTTATAGTCTGGGCTTGTTACTCCTAGAAGAGCCCACTGTTAGTGAATTACAGCCCACTTGAGAGGTACATGCTTATTCAAGAAGGCACTGTGACCTTAACTCCAGCAATTTATGCATGCTGCTTCCCCTGTTACTCTGTTCATTTGACGCTTCTTAGGTTCAGCCTTTAAGAGACAAGATCTGTTCTGAAGGAGACATTCTTCAGGAAGCAAATGGGAGCAATAGTTGAAGTCTATGCCTTTTTTGGGTCTTTTTGGAGGGGGGGAAGGCAGGGCAATTGGGGTTAAGTGACTTGCCCAAGGTCACACAGCTAGTAAGTGTTTAGTGTCTGAAACTATATTTGAACTCAGGTCCTTCTAAATTTCCAGGGCTGGTGCTTTATTCACCTAGCTGCCCCAATAGTTGAAGTCTAAAAATAAGATTTTCCCTATCTTTGTGAAGGAAGCCAATAGGAAGGAGGAAAGGGGATTATAAGAATTTTTAAAAACCCAGAAGGTCTAAGGACATAGTCACAGAGAATGGATCTCAAAGACTGTCTAATCAAAATGGTACCCATATAGATACTCACTCCAACAGAGATACAGACGTCTATTTAGTGAGCCCATTACTACCTTCCCAGGTATCCCACTTTCACATAAGCTTCGGTTGTTAGGGAATGTGGGAAAACACTTCCAACTTCAGTTAATGGATTGCTCCATTCAACTGCTTCAAAAGAGTATCTGTAAATCCCCTCTGATCAGCTGGATATGGTATGTTAAGGGATTCATCTACTATTCCTGTTCTTGCATTAATTTTATTAAGAGTTTAATATTTTACCACCTTTTCATGTAACTTTTAATAATAATCAATTCATTTCTTTCAATAGAACCAGACCCCTAAGTTACCTTTGGTCCTGGAACTCCTGGGGCTCCTGACATGCCTGATGAGCCTTTTGTTCCTCGCGCTCCTGGAGACCCAGTTATTCCCATTCTTCCAATGTTGCCTTTGATGCCCTAAACATAGAATAGTAAATAATAGAAACTATGAGAATCTCTATTAGATATGACCTGGTCTTCCTGATTCAGGAAATGCCAGAAGGTCTAGTTCCCTAAGGTACTACTCCCCAAAGTATTACCTAGATATTTATTCCTAAGAAAAAATAAGTCACAGAGTGTTAAAAATTGTAGGGGACTTATTCCAGCCCTTCATTTTACAAACAAGGAAACTGAGATATAGAGAGGTTGCTTACAATCATAGCTAGTCAGTAGCAGAGCTGGACTAAGAACTTAAGTCTCTTGACTATCAGACCAGTGGTATGCACAAGGAATGACAGTCAGACCTTAGTTTTTCTGATATCTTGCTTCTTGAGATAGGGGAAAGGACCAGATGACCTTTTTCATCCTGTTCAATTTGCTTTATTTCAGAAAAACCACTTTTATTCTAATTTTGCCAAACTAAACAATATAAGGAAATCTATTTAGAGAGATTCTGAAAAGATCAGAAAAGTATTTGCTAGAAATGGAATTTAGCTCTATGCAGAGAGGTTCACATGCAACCTGCTTCTGAGGACAAAGTGAACAAATCCTTCTTAGACTGTGAGCCACTTTTTAAAAAAATGCAGATTCATATGGCATCACAATTCTAAGCAATAACTTAAAACTCCCATATCTTGAAAGGTAAATTGATCTTGCCAGGAATGTATCAGGGAAAAGCATTGTAGATACATACAATATCTGAATTTAAGTTCTTGGAACCCCAGGTCCCAGGGAGACCTAATGGATAGAAGGTTGATTTTAGAGTTAGAAAGACCAGAGTTCAAATCCTGCCATTGGTATAAACTGGGGGTGTGATCCTGAGCAAATCACATAAACTCTCAGCATGCCCCAGGCAATTAAAAAAAAAACCAAGTTGCCTAACAGTTGTTCATTTTTATTGGTAGAATAAGCTTCTTTCCTGGAAATTCCCCATACCAGTAAAATCACAATTTGCACAAAGGCAAAATAAAACAAAACAAAACCATGTTATTGGGAAGGCATACTCTCAAATGATCCCAGTTAGAAAAAAAGGGGGTAAAAGTATAAAAGTAAAGCATTGTAGGTGCACAGAAAGCTCTCAGAATGAACTCAGAATGAGCTCAGAATAATCTGAGAAAATCTAATCACAACAGAAAAAAAAATCTAAAACATTTTGCAGCATGAGGAGAAGAACAAGACAGGTTCCCTGGATGGCAGAGGTAATATAATACCAAAAGATGATAGAGAGAAAACTTGACTACTCAATTTTCTCTTTTACTTTTGTAGCCAAAGATAGTTTAAAAGACAAGAGAGCACCTAGACGTTTCGAAGAAGTTCAAATTTCTATTTCTAAATGATTTCTATTTCACTCCTGAAAAAAAAAATTGTCATCGTTCAGTCATATCTGACTCTTCATGACCCCATTTGAGGTTTTCTTGGCAAAGACACTGAAGCGGTTTGCTATTTCCTTTTCCAGTTCATTTTACAGATGAGAAAACTGAGGTAAACAGGGGTAAGTGACTTATCCAGGGTCACACAGCAGGTAAAAGTCTGGGGCCACATTTGAACGGAGGTCTTCCTGATCCTAGCCACTGTGCCACCTTGCTGCCTAACAACTGAGAAATGTGATCATTAAATTGCTCTTGGTGATCTCTTAGCAACTGTAGAGAATAGGAAAGTTTCAGAAAAGTGAAGATAAGAACTTTGTTCTGATTTCCCAGTTACAGAAGAATAATCAGGAAAGCAAGAGGGGAGTGGCTGGAAGAATTGGTGATGTTAGCTAGAAGTGCAGAATTAGGGGGGACAAGATTAGTCTTCAAACATCTAGAGGGCTGTCCAATGCAAAAGGGATTAGATTGATTATGTATAGCTCCAGAAGGAGGAATTAGGACCGATGGGGTCATAGTTACAGGAAAACAGATTCTGGCTCAGAATGAGGATGAATTTTTCAATGATGAGAGCTGTCCAGAAAAGAAATGGACTTCTTTGTATGCTAGTCAATTCCCTGTCACTGGAAGTATTAATGCAGATGTTAAATGACCACATGCCATGTAATTATTGTAAAGGGGTTTCCAATATGGGTGGCTGATAGAAACAAATTCCTTTTAAGATTTAATCCTGAAATTGTACGATCTCATTTGTAATAAATATTATTCTTGTCAAAATATAGTTTATATCATTAATACCATATGAACACACCATCTTTAGCAGCATTACTGCTGCATCTTTTTAGCAATGCTGAAATCGAGGGGAAATTTTCCTGGGTAAGAAATATGACCGATTCCTAAGGACTACCTTTGTTTTGGAAACTCTCCAAAAATTTGTTTGGCATCTATACCTTTCACAACACCCAAGCCATGGCCCAGCTTTCCAGAAGGCATCTACCATGAGGAGGACAGTGCAAGGTCGAGGTGAAGTATAACTCTATCTGTTCAGTAGTCTCCCAAACTGCTTTATATTCTGATGAAATTTAAGTATCAGAGTACATCAGGAATGAATACTTCCACTTGTTTAGCTCAGGTCTTTCTGTTAATATGTACTTGTGAGTGTTTTGTGTTTAGCACTTAATAGATAGCATTTACATAATGTTTTGAGGCCTACAGAGTGCATTGCATAGGTTATCTTATTTGATTGTCACAAAATCCTGCGAGTTAGGTATTACTATTATCCCCATTTTACATATGAGGACACTGAATTTGAGAGAACTTAACTGACTTGCCCAAGGTCACACAAATCCAAGGTGGGATTTGAACTCAGGTCTTCCTGACTTCAATTGAGCACTCTATCCATTATGTCACCTAATTAACTCTAATAGTGGAAATAATAATAATAAAGTTATAGCTACCTTTATATAGTGCTTTAAGGTTTGAAAATTACATATGTTACATCTCATTTTCTCCTCACAACAATCTTGGGAAGTTATTCCCATTTCACAAATGAGGAAACTGAGGTAGACAGAAGATAAGTCATTGTCCAGGGTTGTACAATTAATAAATGTTTGAAGTCATATTTGAACTCAGGTCTTCTTGACTCCATGTCTAGCACTTAATCCATTGTGTAGCCTAGCTATATTTCTAGTGTGTAGGAAATAAACACCCACCCACTCTCCTTTGGGGAACACCCTAAGCATGAATCAAAGAGTTTTAAGTAAATTGTCTCTAAAGTGCTGAGTAGAGGGTATGATGAACTGAAGAGAGTGATGAAAAGCAGTCTCACCTGTCCTCATTAGAGGCCAGGTTCCTTCCAGGAATGAGCATGGTTTGAACTTTGTATGTTGGTCCAGAGCAAATGGGCCCCAGATTTGAAAGAAAACATATGTAGAGACTTGGTCCCTTAGGACCAGTATATTGATATTTTTATTAGATATATAAGTTCTAGGCTCTGTGCTAAGGATTAGAGATGCAAAAAAAGAAAGGCAGACCTTGATCTTAAGAAGGTTATGTTCTAACAGTAGGGGATGATGCATTTGGGGAGTGTTAGCAGGGAAGAGTGCTCTGATCTGGAAGTCATGGAGAAGGTGAGTGGAACCATAGGATAATTCATTGGTATAGTCTTCACAGAATATTGGTTTAATTTTTAAAATAAAAAATTAAACAAATCAATTGAGTAATGAGTATTTATCAATTGTTTATGATGTGCTAGGCACAAATCTCATCATTTCCCTTTACAAAGAACAGAAAAGGAGACGGTATATGAAATTGCAAATCTCTATTATGAACATAAGAGTTAACAAATGGAAATTACTTGGTGAACCTTAAAGAGCTAGCTAAATTCTAGGTTTTATCATTATCATTTGTAACCTTCTTATAGTGATATAGCTTTTACAAAGTATATAATAAATTATCACAGTAATTCCTATATTATCCTGTTTGTCTATTTCCCTTCAAACTTCTTTCTCTTTTCTGGATTTATACTTGTTTCATTGGATATTCTTTCTTTTTTTTTTCCACATCACTCTTAATGGTCCCTTTCTTCCATAAATCTTCCCCTAGTCATTAAACATCTTCCCTTATTACAAATAAACATAGCCATGTGAAAGATATCCATATATTGACCATGTCAGAAAATGTATATCTCATTCTGACTCTAATTCATCAGCTCACTATGAAGAGGCAGGAAGTGGAATTCATGGTCAGACTTCTGCTTGTTTATCACATTGATCAGAGACCCTCTATCTTTCAGATTTGCTTTCTTTTCTATTTTTTAGAACTGTATAGGTTGCTTTCCTGGTTCTGTTTACTTTACTCTGAATCAGGTAAGTAAGTTTTCCTAGGTTTCTCTGAATCTGTGCTTAGGCAGTTAGGTGGTACAATGGATAGAGCTCTACATGCTTAATAAAGGCTTTTTTCCTTTCTTTAGCCATTTCTTATATTGCAATATTCCATTATGTTTACATACTATAATTTGCTCAGCTAGTTCCCAATTTTAATTTTTAAAAAAATTTTGACTTAACGCTAAAAAACACAAACATTTCCCCATTGAAATAAGACAGAGGAGGAAGATTATATATGAAATCTTTTAAATATAGCTTGCTTTTCCTTATAAGGAAATAATAACTTCAACCTGTTAACTTTCACAGCTGTTCTACTCGTCTATGTCTCATTTTGGCTTTTGTTTCGTTCTTTTCTGTACAAATTTTTAAATGTCCAATTCATTAACCCATTCCTTTTCTCTTTTATTGATAAAAGTTTTTAGAGATTTCAAATTTTCCCTAAAGCTTGCTGCATCCCAAAAGTTTTGGTATGTTGTCTCATTTTCATAATTTGAAATGAAATCGTGTATTGTTTCTACAATTTGTCCTTTGATCCACCAATTCCTTAAGATTAAATTTTATGGTCTCTATTAACATTTGAATTTTTTGAGTGCCCATTTTTTTTTTTTTTTTTGCTTTTTGGAGGGCAATTGGGATTAAATGACTTGCCCAAAGTCACACGGCTAGTATGTGTGTCAAGCGTCTGAGGCCAGATTTGAACTCAAGTCCTCCTGACTCCAGGGCTGGTGCTCTATTCACTGTGCCACCTAGCTGCCCCAAGAGAAGAAACATCTATGTATTTTTTTTTGGAGGGCAGTTGGGGTTAAGTGACTTACCCGAAGTCATACAGCTAGTGTGTCAAGTGTCTGAGGCTGGATTTGATCTCAAGTCCTCCTGACTTCAGGGCTGGTGCTTTATTCACTGCACCACCTAGCCGCCCTTTAAGTCCCCATTTTAAAAACAATTTTATTGCATTATGGTTACTGAGGACTGAGTTTAACATTTCTGCTTCCCTTAATTTGTTTATGAGGTCTGTATGTTATAGCATATGACACCTTTTTATAAAGCTACTATGCAAAGTTTAGAAACATGCATATTCCTTTCAATTCTTATTTCATAATTGCCAGAGATCTATTGTGTCTCATATTTTTAAAAAATCTATTTTTAGGTCCACAAATTCTTATTTATATTTCTGTTAATTTGTTTAGTTCTGAAACGGATATGTCAATGTCCCCAACTATTATATTCTGTCAATTTTTCCTCATAATTTGGCTAACTTTTAACCGTTTGGATGGCTATGCCATTTAATAAAAGTATATTAAGGGTTGATATTATTTCATTATCTATGTTGCCTTTAAATGATGTAGTTAATTGCTTATCTCTTTGAATTATGTGATTTTTTTTTCTTACCATTGTCTTGTGCTAGGTCATGATTGCTTCCCCTACTTTTTTAATGTCCCTGACGCATTATAGAGGCATAATAAATTATGCTCCCACCTCTCATTTTAGCTGTGTGAACCATTAGGATTCTTGTATATAACACATTGTTGAATTCTCCTTTCTAATTCATTCCATTTCCCTTAGTTTTATGGGTGGGCTAATATCACTCACATTCACACTTACGCCTCTTAATTCTGTTTTTATCTGTCATCATGCCTTACACCTTTTTTCTATCATCCCCCTTCCCCACTTTGCAAAGAAGAAAGAGGCATAGAAAGAAGGAATCTGATCAATTCCAGTGTTTCATAATTGAAGCAGTCTGTTCCTATTCCTGTTTTTCTTTTCTTCATCAAACTCAGACTCTGATCTCTAATAAATATTTATATCTTGTTTATGTCTGTTCCTGCCCCCTTCCTTGGTCCCCCCATCCCCCGCTTTGTGATCTATCCTCTGAAGCTGACATTTCTTTTGTTTTTGAGTATTTCCTTGCTGGCCTCCCTGTGTGTGTGTGTGTGTGTGCGCACGCTATCATCACCGTTCAGCACAATGAATGTTCAGAAACACTTGCTCCTAAAGTTAGTTTCTCACTAATGAGGAAAACTTGAGCAAAAGTAGCCAAGTATTAAAAACAATCACACAATGTCATATGCAACAAAGAACAAACATTTCTCAAGAACAAGTTATTAAGATGAACACCCCAGTACTGTTTAGCACAATGCCTTGCCAACTGTAGCCACTTAATAAATGTTCATTGAGACATTATTATCTCCTTGGGACTCTTTCAAAAAGTATTTTGTTATCTATAAACATCCATTGATGCCTTTATAAAGTATGAATACCTTTCTCAAATAGAATTAAAGGGGAAAACCCCTGGGCAAGCAAAATTTAGATGCACCTTCACAGGACTTAAAAAAAATAAAGTCCTGGATGAATTCAGCAGTTTATTAGTGTGCATGCCAAGAACTACATGTGGAAGAGACCACTTCAGGGATGGAATAACAGAATTTCTCTCTCTCCCTTCTCCCTCATTAGCCATATAACTTTGAAGGAGTTACATATACTTGACATTATATGTAGCAGGAATACACATACTACGGAATGATACAGACACAGAGTTATAGTCCTTCAAAGAAGGACTTTCAGTAGCAGTGTTTGTGATGGAGTCATATGTGAACTCATAAGAAAGTAAACCTTGGTAATCCAAAGTTAGGTTGTGAAAAAAAGCAGGCCCTGGGAAACCTAGATGAGTGATATACCCAGTAGAGAGTTCTGTGCCCATGGTGAAGCTATGACTGGAATTTACAAAGAGAACAAGGATTTTGGAGTACTGTAGCACAGTTATGAGGTGCCTCAGTGCTCTCTATGTGTCTATCACATTACCATTGTACTTTAAGACTGTCACCATTCTTTATACTAATACTTGGTGTATTTGTGGGAGAAAGTACCCAGGTTTATGTAAGGGAATGTCTTACAGCTACTTACAATGCCAACTTAGTAAATCAATGCCTTTGTTAAGAACAAATTCTATCTATTGCCTGATTGTTAATGAAAAGCACACTGGTGAGCACTCAAGCTAGTGTTAGAAGTGAGGGCCCACGGGATATTACCCCTCCCTCACTAATAGTGCAGGGCACTCTTAGTATATATTTTAGTATATTGTGAACCAGTCAGTCAAAAAGCGGTCCTTTGCTTCTCTTACCTCAGGCAAGTGTAAATTTATACCTCATAAGTAGTAAAGAATGCTCATTTTATTTATTTTACTGGAGGTAAATTCCCTTAGGCATAGACTTATTTGAAAAAATGTGGGTGAATAAATATTTGGTGCTTATTTACAAAGCATCATTTTATGTAAATAAAGCAGTTAGGGTATTTTTGGAATTCCCCTTTCTTTCCTTCCTCTTCCAATGATCATAAATATTCAACAGATAAATGTTGCAGTTGAAACATATCCAGTGACATCCAAGTCAAAGCTGGTAGCATTTTGAGTCCAGGTGGGGATATTTTGGGATTATAAGGCTCCAGAGTTGGATCCAGGGGAATGTAGAGATGGGGGAAGATGTAGTCGAAGTGTTAGCCAACAGTTTGGTGGTTTTTTTGTTTTGTTTTGTTTTTTTTGGAGGGGGGAAGGCAGGGCAATTGGGGTAAAGTGACTTGCCCTAGGTCACACAGCCAGTTAGTATTAAGTGTCTGAGGCTGGATTTGAACTCAGGTCCTCCTGACTCCAGGGCTGGTGCTCTATTTACTGCACCACCTAGCTGCCCCTGTGAGTACCACTCATTCTATTGTACTCTCTGTCAAGCTGCTCATCATGACAATTTTGAGTTGGACCAGACAAACCCTATGTTTTCACATCTATTGCTTAAATTCCTAGGAGAAGTTACAGATCTCTGGTTGGGGTGCTCATCCAATCAGTGGTATCACAATTGCCCATTTGGTTGACATTTCAGAAGTCAAGTCTTTCACAATTACCTTAGTAGTCTAAGGCCACAACCATGGTATTCAACATCATGGCTGGCATTCCTCAATTTTGTCATTATTTTTCTTTTATAAAATGGATGGCAGGTTGGGCTTGGAAGGAACTGTTATTTTTGTTATCAACATCATCATTATCTTCTTATTTTATTTTGTTGTGGTTCAGATAGGAGAGGTATAGGGACAAGTTGCTACTCTTCTAGTCTTCTTTTATAGGTAATTTTCTATAGATTATTGCATGCATGACTGAAATAACTGCTTTTTGTAGTTGAATTAAAACAGTAGGATAGATGTTTATCCTCTGCAGACTTTGGGAAACCAGCTCTGGGGCAACTCTACTAGCAGACAGGACAAGAGGGATGATACATTGATACTTCCAGTTCCTGTACTATTTTGAGCTCCTTTGTGAGGTCTCCATATTTTGAAAACTTTTCTTTCCGTGTACCTTGGACGTTGTGAGTATCTGATATGGTGACTTCTATTAAAAACCATCGTTATTAAACATGTTGATTAAGGCCATGCCACTAACAACAGAACAGGAATTATAACTCAGTTTTCTTAACCTCCTGGCACCTATATTTTTTTTTCCTACTTCACCAGATATTGAGATTCCCACAACTTTGCTTATTAATGAAAATAACATGATCTTAAAGTTAGGGACATTTTCTTGATGCCTCACTCCCATTTCCATATTTTTCATTTCCTCCTTTCCTATTTTCAGTGGAAACAGAAAAGTTATTCATTGCCATTCATATAATAATTCATGTTTAATTGGGAGAAGGGACAACATTAGTCCTTGAAAACCATGGGTAAAACTAAACTACCATTTCAGCCAATACTTTTATCTTCCTCCCTAGCCAAATTTTTCATCCTATTTGGTAGACAGATTGATTGATTTGAGGCTATTTTTCTCTGGAAAAGGGTCTAATGAACAGGGAAATAGCCAAAAGAAAACTAAAGGAGGCACATGGACAAAAAAAGTCTGGATTATCCATAACCAGTTAATCAGCCCCTGGATAATTAAGAGTTGACTAAATTTATGTAACACACATTTTGCCAAAGTAAACATGGTTCATTTCCAAATTTTCTCCCAAGAGAAAGGCTACATTACAAATAAAAACTACATGCAAACAAAAGTTGCTTGATTCTAGCTGATGGGCCAGAGGACACACACAACCCAGCTGGGATGCAGGGTTTCTTGTGTTCACAATGTGGCCTTGCATGGTGGTCCTGCTGTTTTCTGCTCACAGAGTGCCAAGCTTGAATAGACAGAGGCTGGGTTTTTTTACTCATGATGGAAGCAAACCTCAAATGAAAACCTCAAGATTTTCAGTGTCTCTTTTTGGATGAACATCACATCCTGGACAACGCTTAAGTTTTTAGCCTGCAAAAAGAGTCTTAACTTATCACCAAGAGTTAACTTTCCTCTCCCCAGCAAAAAATGTTTTATTATTCATAGCAATAAAAAACCTGGTAAGCCTTCATTTTGGATGATGAATGCATTTATGATCTTTTGCAGGGAAATGTTGTTTTCCTTTTCATTAATGATTGAGATGGTACGCATGTGAAAAAGGAGTCCAGCTCAATGAAAACAGCATGGTAGACTCATTTACTACAGATGTGCTAAGTTGACGGCTCAGACTTAAAACACTCACTTGTGAGGAAGGAAATACACACCAGGCAATGGCGATCCTACTCAATGTTACCCTTCAGTTGCATTCATCTGATGTTGTAAAA
Organism: Pseudochirops corinnae; assembly: GCA_028646515.1. Classification (NCBI taxonomy): domain Eukaryota; kingdom Metazoa; phylum Chordata; class Mammalia; order Diprotodontia; family Pseudocheiridae; genus Pseudochirops; species Pseudochirops corinnae. The sequence goes on from CM053586.1 coordinate 329,002,459, forward strand.
AGATTAAAATAACAAGGTGATCATGCCAGGGATGCTTTAACTTTGTTGGCTCCATCTAAAAGGGGCAGAACATTGTTTAGGAAAATCAAGCAGTTGCATAAGGCTAGAAACCCCAGAATAAATATTTTTCTCAGTGGAAAAACGCAGTGGGGTGTTTAAAGGTAAGCCAAGAAACACTGTGGTACCATGCTTTAAAAAATGAACGAATGGAACAGAGCCCTTACCCAGCCACATGTATTCCAGGGAACTTGGTTTCAGTTATAGACTTTGTTTAACCTCCTGTTTGTCTGTACTTTACTTTAGAAACTTCAGGATATCGTGCTAAGTAAACTGAGTTTCTTTAAAGCCTCATTCAACTACCTAATTCCAACTGGGCTATAGAGTAATTTTAAAATGACCTTTCAGGCTCAGATACAGGGTTTTCTAAAAGTCTTATTGTAATTTTATGCTTAATAATATGTTTAATATTATAATGGCTAACATTATTAATTTTTAATAATTGATATTATTAATAGTAATAGTTAACATTTAAATAGTGCTTCCTATGTGCCAGGCACTGTGATAAGTCCTTCACAACTATTATCTCATTTGATCTTAAAACTTATACCTTATTGTACTTAATGTACTTTGTAGTATAAAAAGAGCCATCAATAGAAAAAAAAATTCTCTATTCACAAAGATCAACACTTCATTCAAGGGCTTGGGTTCAGACCAAACTCCCCAAGAAAACATTTGATGAATCTTTTGTCCTGCTGCATGCAAACTTATCAGTATTCAGAGCAACTCAATGTGCTACTAATCCTGGGTGCAAAGTTAATGCAACTGACTATATACAAATATAACAGTAACAGGAGATACTATGACCTGAGAGTTAATTGCTCATTAATAAATAAAGGATCCCATGAGGAATTTAGCTTGAATATACATTTTATAGTAAGTAATTTGAGGCTCCTTCTTTACTAAAGTCAATGAATTTATTGTTCAAAGCATCTGTAAAGGGACATATTGTCCAGGATTTGTCATTAAAAAACACCACCAACAAATGACTGTTGGCCAGTTGTAGGGCTAAGGAATAGTTGAGGAATGGAATGTTTCCTGCTGTCAGTCACAGGTTTGAGCCAATATAAGTCTGATGTTCAATCTGTCTCTTCAGTTGAAAAAAATCAGATTAATTACCATCAATTTTTTTTTCTGTTACAAAGGCATTTATTTCCAGGATTTCTTTCAGTAGCAGCTTCTCCTAACTTTAAATATTTCTAGGTTATTAACTCATTGCCTAGATAATAGGCAAAGAAATTTAGAGTTGTTTTAGGAGTTACTGCCAGGGAAAGGTCAATCCGCTTAGGCATCCCTGAAATGATACAATGCATTGCCTTCAGTATTTATTCAGGTGATATTGAATAAATCGTTATTGTAAGTCAGTGGGAAAATACTAGTTGGTTTGTAAGAATTAAACTTTTAAAAACAACTTTTTAGTATTATCCACTTACCTGTGGGATAAGCTGAAGTGCCTGTGGTTTGTAAAAATTTCTACATGATATCCTTAATAGACTGACAGAGAATTAGATATGTTATAGGAGCAGTATGGTATGGTAGCAAGATCATTGACCTTGTAACATAAGAACTGGGTTTCAATGTTGGCATTGCTATTCATGACCTCCGTGGCTTTGATCAAGTCACTTCAACCCTTAATTTTCTCATCTATAAAATGAGGATGTTGGCAAATATAATCTTTAAGGTCTTTCTAGGTTCAAAGAGCTGACTCTTGTCTGTGATGCTTTCATGTCTGATAGAATAGCAGCTGATTTTCTGACAGAGATAGCTTAATTGACTTGGCTAATGATCCTGTAGCCAGCATGTGTCTGAAACAGGATTCAAACCCAAACCTCCCTCTGACTATAAGGCCAGCCTTCTCTACAGTCTGACATGTGGGACCCCAGTCGACTTAATTAGAAGCAGAATGAAGCAAAATGCAAGCCTGGCCACCATTCAGGGTTAACAATCAAGGGATGCCTTGCTATATCTTTTCTGTCTTCAGAACAGGTCAGAACTAGGATTAGGGTTAAATGATTCTTCCCTATAGGATGATATTGTCATGTGAAGCAGCTGAGATTGGTTCTGACATGCAGTATGGCTTCCTCTGAAGGCAGTGTGATGAATTCCTCTGTGTCCTGTGTTCTTGGTCCTAGCTATATCATGTGGTGACTGAGGATACAGGTGAACTTAAGTGTCTGTTCTCAAGTTTGCTACATTCTAGTCTGTTCTGAATGTAGCTCAAGAAGTTTGGTCTGCTCTCCTTGATGAAGCCAATTCAAGAGTAACCTTCCAGTTTTAATGTAGCACCAGAAGAGCCTCAATCTCCTAAATACCATCTATTTCAGCACCTTCCTGAATATTTTTCTCTGAGCCATAAATCACTGTCTGATTATCTCTCTTTTATAAACTGCTGGGTTGCTGAGGATGGATCCAGAGTTGTTAGGGCAGTTCTGGCGATGGATCCTGCTAGGAGCTAGCATCTGACAATGAGTTGCCACATGGCTGCTTTTATGCAAGAACAAATGTTTTAGATTTCATAAGCCAACTCAATGTTCTCTTTACTTAGAAATTTTTGATCCTTCTTGTGGGAGCCTCTAGGTATCATCTACGGCCAAGAAGAAGCTGTTTGTCACATTGAACTTTTGAATGACCTAATGTGGTAAGTAATTTACTGCCCTGATGTGTAGCCAATGCTCTGATGAGTATCCCATATCCTGAATAGTTGGAATTCTTCTTCAGCACATAAAATGCATGTAAATACACCATGCTGGTTTCTATTGTGCATATCTGGAATGGACTGTCTATATCCCATTCGAAATATGCACCATTTCCTATTCCTGGTAAAGAAATGTACTTACTTGCTATTACTATTCAGTTTCATGAACTAATATTCAACAACTACATGAACCATTTCCCTACTTGTCCAACAAAAAGAAAGCACCATGATTCTGGGAATACTGGGATTTCCCTTTTTTCATCCATCCAAACCATATAAAAGAAACTACATAAGCCTACACATAATAATACACAAGAAAATGGCCTCACTCTAAGATTACCCATCGGAGCTTAAAATTGAATATATAATCTGGGTGCATTTGGGCTCCTATTCAAAGGGACTTCTTACAAGAAATGCCCAAATAACCATGTTTAAAGATGGTTTCATTCTAATGTGGTCCAACTGCATGGGAACTGAAGACAAGTTATTGAGGTGTTTCAATGTATCTGTTGCTTCAGTTGTATCTCCCTATGTGGGCCGCATTTTAAGTGAAAGTCTTTTAAAAATAACATTAACATTACTAATATACAGTAGCAATTCCCCACACCTGGATTGCAAAGAGATTGAAAACTATATAAAGACTAGTAGAAACTATCAGAATAGAGATCCTGTTAGAATCTGATTCTGGAGCATTTACATCTAGAATATTCCAATTATTTTGACACACTTCCTCAGACAAATTAGACAATTTCAACACGGAAGAGAGAAAATTCCTTTGGGGTTCAAGATTAACTTTAGAAGTTTTGGGCAATATGAGGTACCCAATAGATTTGCTGACTTTCTGACTAAAATAACAAATAACCATCCCTTTGATATCTGGAATAGAGCACAAAATCTCATAGTTGGAAAGGACTTGAGAGGCCATATAGGTCTTCTGATATCTGTACACACATCCCCTTGATAATTCCCCAAGAAATGGTTATCCAGCCTCTGTTTGAAGAGCTGTTTTGGAAGGAGTCCTACCTCCCCAAATTATTTCATCATACTTTTGGGTAGTTCTAATTGTTTGAAGGTTTTCCCTTACATTTAATTAAAATATTCCTCTCTTCAGTTTCCAACCATTGTTCTTAGTTTAGCTCTCTGTAGCCAAACAGAAAAAAATCTAATTCTTCTCTTACTTGATAGACTTTCAGATAACTGTAGGGAATTATCATGGTCCCTTCTGCCAACTTCTTCCCTCCCCTGCCCTGCCCAAACCACTCTCCACGCCCACCCCCCCACCCCCCCCATGAAGTCTTCACTTCTCCAGGTAAATATCCTGATTTTTTTCAATGGATCCTTTTATGACGTGGTCTCAAGGTCCCTACTTATCTTGTTAACCTTCCTCTGCATACTTACCAGCTTATCAATGTCTTTTGAAAAACATGATGCCAAGAACTGGCTATAACACTCTAGAATAGAAGACCTATCCTCTCCTATGTTCTAGATGTTATATAGACTAGAATGATATTAGGTAGGTTTTAGCTGCCATATCACACATTGACTCACCTCAGTTTGTAGGTCACTAAACTTTTCAGATCTCTTAAATTATTCCATAGCCATACTGCTCTATACCTTGCTAAGCTCTTTTTGATTTGAACTCTGCACCGTTTTGCATTATCTATGAAATTGATGTCATAAAATTTGAAAAGCATGCCATCTATCTTTTGTCCAAGCCACTGATAAAAAAAATGTACAATTAAGAGCCAAGGACAGATTCCCAGGTCATTCCGCTGGAGGCCTTCCTTTTATTTGACATTGTACCACAAACTTAGAAGAAGTAACAAGAGTAACAATTTGCATACTCATCAGGAAAATTCTAAGAAATTAACAGGGAAGTAGAATAAAACCAGAAAGCTTATGGAAATGGTATGATTATTGGTTTTTGCTAAAAACAAACATACATGAAATATTATATTAGTTGGAATATAGAAAGGAAAATGCTGGGAAGAAAGAAGGAAGCTATGTTATTATACCAAAATTGAATGAACACTGAGGAAATCTTTGCACAGTCCTTGAACAGTACCAAAACTATGAAAATTAAAGGAAAATGATTTTTGGCAGAACTCATTTTGAATTTTTGCCCTAAACCAAAGTGTTCCATAAATAGTCCAAGCAGATAAAGCCCAACACAGCCAGGTTGAGTTGCCCCTTAATTTGTTATTTTAGCATTCTGACTGAAATTTTTATATGGGCCAAATGGCTTAAATTATTTACATGGGAGGTGGGGGAACTATGTGTGGAGGTATTATATAGCGGTATATCCAGAATAATGTTCTCTCTGACCTTCTCTAAAAATTAACTTGACATCACCCCAGACAGATGTCCAGAAATAACTATTAAAAGATTGATTAGTTTAATCTGAGATAGTGCCAAAGCAAAGAAATATAGATAATGTGTTCATGTTTTAGTCATGGAACCCTTGTACATAAGTTTTAATAATATTTTTTTTTAAGTGACAAAGTGATAGTTAAATGACTCACAGGAAGTCCTGGTCTTCCTGGTAGCCCAACTTTTCCAGAGTTTCCAAGGATGCCTTCTGCTCCATAGTATCCTGGCTCACCTTTTTGTCCTGGTGGGCCCATGAGTCCCTTGACAAATCAAATAATTACACAAGTTATATACAGACATAGTACAGATGATTAGACACCCATATTCTATATTCATCAATGAATGGTGTTTATTTGAGCAGATCTGTCCCATGATAAGTCCCAAACCTTCCCAGAGAGCTGGTAAAGGATTGAAAAATTATGGAAGGAATCCAAAAGATCAAGTTTGATTAGCAGTGTAAATTTAACTCTTTCAGCTTTGATACTATTTGTCTGACAATTCTACTTGTCCAAAGTCCATGTTTTAACTGCCTGTGGAGAACATAATGGCTCAATGTTACAGTTGAGCCAGGACATCTGTCAAGAAAGAGGCTTTCTTTCTCCATTCCTAGAAAAATCTTTCATCTTCGTCCTTTAGGATCTTTCTCTTCTGTGACTTCCCTGGTTCTCTCAGTTGAAGGCATCCTTTCCTTCCTCAATTTTTCTTTGGGATCTTTCCTTTGTATCACTCCCCCATGTCCTTATATCATATGTATCTATGTATATATTGTACTCTCATCCTCCTGCCCACTATCAAAAGAAATGTAAGTTCTTTGAGATCAGGGACTATGCCATTTTTTTATCTTTATCTTCAGCATGTAGCATAGTACTTCAGAAATACTTGCTGAACTGGACTGAGTTTTTTGTCTTCAGAACTGATTCCTTGGGGTGATGTTTCTATAATCCTCAGAAATTAGAAATTAGGCCTTTTTCTGACTGTTCTTTTGGATCAGACAGATTAAAAGGATAAGGGAGTAGCCCATCAATGTCAGCATCTCTCTGTAGCTCTATCTAATATAGCCTATACTTTTTGGATCTAGGTTTATTTTTCTTTGCTTAAATACTTTGCTACAAATCCTTTCAAAGGACAATCTTCAGCTACATCTAGCCTTTGGCTAGGACAGATGGGTAGGAAGTCTTTACTGAGCCAGTCAATACACATCTGTTTGGCCAGCTGAGGTTATTGGCGGTTAATGTGAAAATCATCTTTGCCTTATGAGGGAAGATTAGAAAATGGAAGGAATTTATGTCCTAGCCCACTCTGTCTTATTTTCTGGGGAAACAAGAAGTTGAGACCTCAAATTCAAAATCCATCTTGTGTCTCCAACATGTTATTGCTAGATACTTTTGTTATTTAGTACCATGAAAAAATATCTGGTCTTGACTCCTTGTCCCTCCCTCAACCCCTCCCCTAACATGGCCATAGTTCTAAGTTCTTGGCTTTGCAGGCAGAGTAAGGACAAAGCACTTGTGTACCCTAGGCAAAGTTCAAAAATTGTGCCCTTGGATATTATCGTTCTTCACTGTGCAAACACACGAGATGACTTAATACAAAATAAATGAGTATGTGCTAGAGAGCAGAATTTTCTAACAAATAAAATGTATGCACTTATAAAAAAAGTTTTATTTAAATACTAGTCATCTTGCCCTTTGCCTTATTACTCCCTAGAAGGTTTCTATCTTCCCCAGCCCTGGTCCTTGTTCTGCTCCAAATGATGCTTCCTACAGACTTTCTGTCATTTAGCTAATGGCTCTCCTCTAGCTAGTATATCACAGAGTTCTAAGGTGAGTTAATCTTCAGGTAACAATTGAGTCCTTGGGATTCTGGTCCCTGTGTTCAAAGGTCAACCCTCCATTTTCAAAGATCTTTCTAGGTTAGGAGGTCATTGATTGATCCCTCTGGATTTTGACCTCATACTTTCCCCAAAGTATAATTATACAAGGGATTTTTATATTTGACATTGAACTTTTCTGCTATTCTGAAGTTATCAACTTTATTTGGAAATGAGAGCAATGAGAGAGACTTGCTACTTACAGGAATCCCAGGTTTCCCAGATGGACCAGGTGCTCCTTTCTTCCCCTTTGGACCCTAAAAATGTCAAGCAAAGTTATCAGTTGGTTAAAATAAGGATAATTGATCAAAAGCTTTGAGAAACTCTGCACAGGACTTCAGGAGATTTAGATTTTCTTCTCAACTCTACTCCTAACTAGCAGGGACAAATCATTTAATCTAAGGGCTGTTTCCTCATCTGTGAAATAAAGGGGTTAGATTGGATGATCACTGAGGTCTCTTCCGACTAACATTCTTTGATGCTAAAGGATTCAGTTGAAAGGAAATCAAACAGATTATTTTATGTGCATAATTTCGTGCTGGATTTTTTCCCCCCCATTCTTAGCCTTAGCCTCCAAAAGCAAACACATGTTTTGCCCTTTTCCATTTCTTTTTTTTCTTATATTCAACAATTCAAGAAAAAGATCTTCATTATCCATAGAATTCTTTCCTTATTTTTGAATGGTAGGAGGCTTCTAATTAAAATGGTTTCAGGAGCAGCTAGTTTGTCAAGATAGCAGAGGACTTGGTCTACCCTCCCAAAGAATGCCATTGTTCTGATGACATTCTTCTGATTTTAAAAAGAAAAATGTGGCCTACGTGGCTATCTCAATGGTATTTTTCACAGTTCTTGTCAAAAGCACTCAGGACAATCCTCGAGTAGTGAGGAGAGCCCTGCTCTAGGAATGAAGAAACTTGGGTTCAAGCGCCAGTTCTCTCATTCTATAAATAACCCTGTAATTTTGACCAGTCACTTTACCACACTGAGCCTCAGTCTACTGATTCCAAAGGTCCCTTTTTGCTCTGCTTCATGATTCTGAGCAATAGCAAATACATTTATAAAGAGATGATCAATAGATCTCAAGAAAAGTAAACAGTGATTATAATATGACAATAGCTAATATTATTGTAACATTTCAAGGCTTACAAAAGACTGTATATATATTATCTCATCCAATCCTTGTAATTCTGTGAAGAAAAGAAGGAAAGAAACAAGCATTTAAGTGTATCCTATGTGCCAAGCACTGTGCCAAACACTTTACAGTTATGATCTAATTTTATCCTCACAGCCATCCTGGGAGGTAAATGCTGTTATCATTCATATTTTACAGATGAGGAAACTGAGGCAGACAGCAGCTGTAACTTGCCCATGATCAAACAGCTGTTTGGTAAACAAATGTCTGAGACAGGGCTTGAGCTCATGTCTTTTCTGACTCCAAGTCCAGAACTCTACCCCTGTACTACCTAATCCATTTGATGACAGGTTATTCTAGATGACCCTCACTTCCATTTTTTCGGTCATTGTTATTAAGCTGGCAGATCAGGGGAATAATGTCAACATAGCTTACTTAGATTTTAGTGAAGCATCTGGGAAAAAAAGCAAAAATGGCTAAATATAAAGTATTATATTTGGACTCAAAAAGTTAGACTCAAGTACAGGATAGGGAAGGCATGGCTAGCTAGGAAAGCATGCATTTGGGGTGGAAAAGATCTGGGAGTATTAGTGGACTACAAGCTCAAAAGGAGTGCCTGGCACATAGAAGACCCTTAATAAGTGCTTGTTTATTGCTTCCTTGCTTGCTTTTACTTTGCAAGAGGTCAAAGAGGTAGTAAATGATGAACCCAGATATAGAGTCTAAATCCTGTGCTTTGTCTCCCTCCACTTTCTGTCTTTTAAAATAAGTAATAGGTAGCTCAATGGATGGAATGTTGGGCCTGGAATCAGGAGGACCTGAGCTCAAATATGACCTCAGTCACTTATTAGTTGGGTGACCTTGGACAAGTCACTTAACACTGTTCACCTCAGTTGCCTCATCTGTAAAATGAGCTGGAGAAGGAAATGGCAAACTGCTCCAGTATCTCTGCCAGGAAAACCCCTAATGGTGTCACAGAAAGTCAGATATGACTGAAAAACAAGTCAACAAAAACTGAGGAACAAACCAGCTAGGAAAGAAGGCATAGTAATGCTAACTCTGATTTTAAAACTACACAGACTCTTATAAAGCACAATAATAATAGCTCATATTTTACAGTATTTTATTTTTTCACAATTGTTTTCTCACAACTCTCTCAGGAAGTATAAGTTTTATTATTTATCATTTTTTTTCATGTAAGAAGGCATTGAGAGTTAAGTATATTATATGTAGAGGATCAAGTAGAGCCTGAGCTGGAGTCCATGTTTTCTGCTTCTATGTAATTCTCTTCCCCATTAACTAAGCTAACAGCTGACCTTGATTAAATTAAATTAAAATTTCATCCTGGGTACAAGGGGTCTATTTGCCAGTTGATTTCATATACAGCAAAATGAGAAGAAGATTTATTGCTATATGGAGTGATAGAAGATGATTGATTGGGTTGCTGTCACCAGAAATATATAAGGTGTTGCTCTAATACATTAAAATTAAAATACATAAAATTAAAAATAACCTTCACTTAAAACCTCCTATGCTCCTTTTAGACTGATTTCTTCATGTTATTCTATTAAAAGTGGAACACTTCATGAATCAAGGGGTACTGTTCTATTTTCTCATTAATGTTACAATTAATAATTATGTGAACAGAACTGTACTTATTTTATATAGCTAGCTTTGAAAAATTAATCATAGATCATGGTTCATATAAAAACAGTCAAGCTTAAAGTCATATTTTTAAAAGTGGGGCTTCATCAACTTATTAAAATTTTACTTTTCTGAGCTTAAAACAGTCTTATTGTTTTGATTCCCTCAAATACTATTTATATGCCGTTCTATCCCTTACTCCTTCTCTTCTCTGATTGGTTCTAAAGGAGAACGGTAATAATAGTTCACATTTATGGAATACTTTGGGGTTTATGTAGTAATTTACCTTTGGCAACCTGCCAAGTTTGGTAGATGGCAATTCCGTTATCTCAATTATATGTTAGTTCTATCACACTTCCTAAGGAAAGCTATAATAAAATCAAACATGAATTCAGGAAGCTCACAACAAGTTTTATGTTTTAACTAATGAATTTTTGCTTCCTCAAGTCCTTTTATTAAGGAAAAAAGGCAGGGCACAAATCATAAAAAAATAATTTATTCAACTTTATTCCCCCATATGCTCAAAGCCATGGTTTTGGTCTCAGGGAAACCACTGAATTTTCATTCTATTTCCAAATGTATTGATCAACTGGCTTTGAATTGCTTTCATTATTCTTTCTCAGATACTCACATACTGATAACTGAATGAGTGATATGTCCAAGTAGAATGAATATTTAGTTTTTATATTCAAATCTACAACAGAAAAAAAATCTTAGCAAATTTGTATACAACAATGGAAATCAGAACATCTGGGGTTACCATTTTGGTTCAAATACTGACTATTACCTTGGGTAAGTCACTGAAGCACTTTTTGCTTCAGTTTTATAACCTATAAATCAAGGGATGAGGGGAAAGAACAATAAGTTTCCTTCCTTGTTACTGTTTGATAATTTCAGCTGACCTTGATTCAATTTAAAATTTTAGTAGCATTTGGAACCATACTCACAGGAAGAAAAAAAAACCCAACATGTAGAAGACTGGAAAAGGCCATCTACTAAAGAAAACCTCTTAGCAACCTACAGAATGCCTTTAGAACAGAGATACTCATTGAAGTTTTGAGAGATTACTTGTAACTGACGTCTGGCAGCTTGTCATTTCGTTATTCTCCCATTATTTTGATGCAGGTTTCATGTTTCCAAGTACTTATTTTAAAGAGCAATGGATGCAATACACATTCATGGCTAAGATCCAATTCCAAATCTGTGTAAACCTACAAGGATTCTGTGGCCATTTATAAACATCACTTCATTAATGAAGTCAACCCCAAAAAGCTAAGCTTGAGTGTTTTTCCAGGAAGAATATGTTAAGTGGGTTTTTATTTGATAGATAAACACGAATATTATTTAAGCCATTTCATAGAAGGAATATTTTTTTCTAAAGAGATTTATAACACTTGAGGTAAAAAATGATCTATCAGCTTCCCCAACAACACATATTTTTAATATTAGGTCATTGCAAGATTCTAGTCATTTTCTATCCCATTCATTCCTGTGGTTATCAGGCATTTAAGGGATAGCAGTGAATCTGACACACCCTCTCTCACCATATGCTCAGGCATAGTAATGTAGCTTGTACTAACTGTAGGAAAGGCTGGTAGGAATGTATGAAAATAGATTACATGGTATAGAGGATGCATGGTATAACAGATAGAACTATTGTTTGAGTCCTGTGTTTAATGCATGGTAGCTGTTGACCATGACTAAGCCACCTCACTTTTCAATGGTCCAGGGGAGATCATTAGGTTATAAATGATAGTGAATTGCTGTTGTACTTTGATGGAGGAAACTCATCTGATTTCACTCTGATGAAATCAGAGGTCTAGATATTCTGTCTCTTTCCCTTCCCATCTCAATAGTGTCCCTAAAAGTCATACTTTCATGCCTAATCATGGCATGGAGGTGACTGGGTTCTTGAAGACTATGTCATTGGAGCACAAAACTCTGACTTGATCAACCATGCTGCAAAGAAAATAAAGTAATATAGAATACTGTTTCCAGAGTGTTAGCTCTCTGAGGAATAGCCTAGGGAAGTGTGGAAAGACTCTTCACAAGTAGGTTAGATTCTAGGTGATGAATTTTTTTGGTCATGACAACTCATGAAAAAGAAAATTGTGAACTATCTCCCGGTCCGATGTGTCCTTCAGGTTGAATACTGAAAGAGGCAGCGTAGCAGGAAAGGTGGCAGAAGGTACTAAGAATCGCATAGGCTTTTCATCCATTTCAAAACATTTATTTGACTATTGGCATTCTAAATGTGACATCCTTGCCTAGCAAGTCAATGAATGCGTAGATGAACAGAATCATTTCCATATTGAAATTCTCATTAAAAACAAAACCCGAATATAAAAGGAAATTATAGCCAAATGGAAACTCTCAGGTCCTCTTTGTAGAAGCAAATAAAGGAATTAGTGGAATTTATGTCACTTAGGATCCAAAGGAAATAACTCCCTCCATCATTTCCTGAGCTATTTGGTTATCATGGAGCAAAACTGGTATTGGACTGTTTAACATGTTGTCAATGTCTTGGATAAAAGTGTAGAAGGTATGTGGATCACAAGGCTGAGAGAGGTGGTTAATACACTGAAAGAGAGGATCATAATCCAAAAGGATTTTGATGAACTAGAACACTGGGCTGAAGCAAATAAGATGAAATTCAGTTGGGATAAATATAGTCTTATACTTGGGTACAAAAAAAAAAAATCAGTTTTACACATATAAGATGGAGGAGACATACATCAATAGAATTTGTTCTGAATAAAAGATCTTGGAGGGGTGGCTAGGTAATGCAGTGAATAGAGCACTGGCCCTGGAGTCAGGAGGACCTCAATTCAAATCCAGCCGCAGACACTTAACACAACACTACTAGCTGTGTGACCTTGGGCAAGTCACCTAACCCCAATTGCCCTACCTCCCCCCCTCAAAAGAATCTCAAAATTAGCAATATATTGGGTATTTTTTTGCTTTTTGGAGAGGGGAGGGCAGGGCAATTGGGGTTAAGTGACTTGCCCAAGGTCACACAACTAGTAAGTGTTAAGTATCTGAGATCAGACTTGAACTCAGGTCCTCCTGACTCCAGGGCCAGTGCTCTATTCACTGCACCACCTAGCTGCCCCAGCAACATATTGTTGCATCCAAAATCAAATGATATAATATTAATAACATGCTTCACACAGTGCCTGTTACATAGTAAGTACTTAATAAATTCTTGTTCCCCTTTCTCTCTCCCCCTACCTCTAAAAAAAGAGTTAACATAATCTTGGATTTCATTAAGAGGTGATGGTTCTACTTTGCCTTCATCAGACCTCATGTGGAGTACTGTGTTCAGTTCTGCACACCATAGTTAAAGAAAGAAGGATATTGGCCAATTGGACAGTGTCAAGCAGAGGGTAACTGGGAAAGCTTTGATTCCAGGACATCCGAGAGTCAGTTGAAGGCATTAAGCATGCTTATCCTGGAGAAGAAAAAACTCGAGGAAGGATGGGTATGATAGATGCCTCCAAGTCCTTGATGGGCTGGCAATGAGGGAAGAATTAGACTTTGGCCTCAGAGGACAGAATCAGGAGTAATGGGTTGATATTATAAAGAGATGAATTTAGGCTTCATGCCTATAAAAACTTCAGAGCCATTAGAGCTGTTCAAAAAGGGAATGGAAAAATGATGGGCTCCCACTCCATGGAAATCTTTAGGCAGAGGTGGAATGACCACTTATGGTCATATATTTATAGTGGGGATCCCTTGGGGATATATGTTGGTCTAGGTCAGTACTGAAGTCCCTTTCAGCTTTCAGATTCTGGGATTCTGGCATAGGTAAAAAGACCATGCCAATAACTATAGCCCACATTCTAACATCCACTGTAGAGGATAATGAAGTAGGTAAATTATATGAAAACCTTGAAATCAGCATATACTTTACTACTCTGCTTAGAGGCAGATGGTGGCACAGTGAAGAAAGTGAGCACTGAACCTGGAGTCAAGAAGACCCAAGTTTAAATCTAGCCTCCAATACCTATTAGTTGTGTGACCCTAGGGGAAGTCATTTAACCTCTGTCTGCCTCAGTGTCATCATCTATAAAATGGGAATAATAATAGTACTTGTTTTCCAGGTTGTTTTGAAGAAAATATTTCTAAAGTGCTTTGCAAAACTTAAAAGTTTTACAAACATACTAGCTGATATTATTTAATACTTGATGACATGAAAACAAAGATGAGCAAAGGGAAAAATTGCAAAATATGTGTTGGGAAACAGAAATCAGAATAAGGAAATGTAAGAGGTCAAATAAACCACACAGAAATTT
>CM053586.1:329016621-329064160 GCA_028646515.1 Pseudochirops corinnae
TTTCCATTATGTATTATATATATTATATATAGTACTTTCTACATATAGAATATATTATGTAGAGATTCATTATACAAATTCAATACACAAATATACATAAATATGTATATATATATGTAATACTTTATTCAGAGAGAGGGTTGGAGGGCACTTGATATGGTGAGCAATGAACAATATCACAAAAAAGGAAATTCACTCTACACTAACAGGAAAATTTATAATAGTTACCAATGTGAGAGTCAGTGCTGAGTTGGAGGTTTCTTTACAGATAGAGCAAAAATCAAAATCAAGGCCAAAAAGATAAAGATGAAGATAAGTTATGGTATACAGCTCAAACCCAATGTGTTTAAATAAACTATTGGTGCTTAACTATGGGAAATAGAAAGAAGAACAGACATCATGATCAGCTATCACAGTTTCCTATAGAAGTCTGATTAATACAAAACAATTGCTCTAACAAGGAGTGCCAAAGAAACACCTGATCTTCCAGGAAATACTTGATTTCCTGGACAAACAATGAGACATGGAAGATAAGGTTGATGCTTGTGTAGAGTTTACATTAATTTTTAAAGGTTATGAAGAAGAATTTTGGAAAGTTTTTAAGACATCAAGGATTCTAAAACAATATGTAGCCATAGAGATGAACCTACAGTAAAACTCTAAAATGTAACCTTGATCCAAGAGAATTTTTATCTATCTATCTGTTTATCTGTCTGTCTGTCTATCTATCTATCTATCTATCTATCTATCTGTCTGTCTGTCTGTCTGTCTGTCTGTTGGTCTGTTTGTCAGTCTATCTGTCGGTCTGTCTGCTATCTATTTTTCTTTTAGCTTTTATTTTATACAAATAGTCTGTTAAGATTGTCCAAGGGTTACATATAGATTTGTGAAATAGATAAAAGATCCAAATATACTGAGAGGTAGTGTGATGTGGTAGATAGAGGGTTGGCTTTGGAACCAGGAAGAACTGAGTTCAAGTTCTGCTTGTGACATATATGACTAGCTATATGACCATGGGCACATTCCTTTCAGTATCTCAAGTGATTTTCTAAAACTAGAATTTGTCTACAAGCTACTACGTTGGTGGATAAGGTTTCCATATCATGATCTCTCAACTCCTGTGAAATAAAAGATTTGATTCAAAGGAGGAAAATAAATATATTTGTATATGTTTCTCATATAATAGTCTACAAAGATTATACTTAGGAAGTTCTTAGGAAATTCGAAAGTTGCTTCTATGTGCTTACCTTGAAGGTGAAAATTTTTTTCCCTCCTTTCTCTCCTATCACTTTTTCTTCATTCATCTACTCTAATAGATCTTAATTCCCTTAAGAAAGTTATTGAACTTTTTTTGGCCTCTCTTTCCTCACTGGAAAAATGAGGGCGCTGCTGAATTTAAAAGGATAAATTCTATGTTTCTGGTATCCAATGATGCATACTTAAAAAGGCAACATGCAGCTGAAGAAGGATGGAATCGAGTGTTGAGAAGGCTAGCAGAAACCCCAGCCAAACCACAATTTGGACAATATTGCTTAAAAGTGTATCTTCTACTATACTGAGAAGTCAACGTGTTGCTCACATGGGAAAAAGCATAGGTATAACTAACCACTGACTGAGGCACATAAAAATTAGGATGATTTTATTTATATAGCATTTCAATTGTAGAAATAAGGAAATATGATGGTTTATTCTAACACCTGAAGTGGGAAAAAGATGGTCATATAGCTATACAATCATAGTCCCAGAATCTCAGAGTTGGAAGGGATCTTAGAAGTAACCTAGTCTACCTTGCACATGACCAACATTAAGACAGTAATCATATCTCCCCTCCTCCCTCAAGCCTTCACTCCCCAGGAAAAACAGGTCTAGTTCCTGCAAGTCAGTGAATCTCAACCTTCCTAATACCGTGACCCTTTATTACAGTTCCTTATGTTGTAGTGACCCCCAACCATAAAATTATTTTCGTTGCTACTTCATAACTGTAATTTTGCTGCTGTTATGAATTGTAATGGAAATATCTGATATGCAGGATGTATTTTCATTGTTACAAATTGAACATAACCCACAGGTTGAGAACCACTGTCTAAGCGATCCTTATCTGATATGGTTTTCAATCCCCCCCCTGTCCTGGGTCTTCTCCTCTTGGTGTGTTTCTGTTTGCCAATATTCCTCCTAAAATATGGCCCCCAGAATACTTGTCATGTCTCAAATTCATCAATGAAAATTATGTGATTACCTTTATTTCCTTAATCAGAGAATGAGTCCAAGGAATGGACTGAGTTTATAATCCATACATCTTTTCCTTCTGTATTATTACCATTATTCTTTCTGGGGACCTCTTTCTCTAGCTTTAGGTAATCTGAGTCACTGGTCCTGATTTGGTAGAGATTGTAAGAACAGGCAATTAATATATTGATGGCATTGTAGCTGAGAATGCATTCCTTTCTTCATGAGTGTCTCATATGCCCTTGTGACAGGAGAAACAGCATGGAGAAAGATACAATGCAAATAGTTCTTGCATCTCCTCCCACTTAATAGGCCAACCACTTACTAAATACAAGTAATTATGCAACAATATAGACAGGCATATAAAGAAATTAATTTTTCTTTCCATTTTGGAGGAAAGAATTGGTGAATTATGGGCAACACCAAGAAGGAAAAGGACCCTTGTGATGTATTTGTCACTGTTTATCGTGGATGAAAATAAGGCACGATAAATCAGCCATTAGGGCAGCCAGGTGGTATAGTAGATAGAGTGCTGAGCTTAGAGTTAGGAAAACCTGAACTCAAATCTAGCTTCAGAAACTTCTGAGCTATGTGACTTTATGTAAGTCATTTAATGCAGAACATATGGTGGCCATGCCTTTGGGGAAATGCTATTTGTGCTTCTTGCTTCCTGTGTGTACTTCTGCACCACCATTGAGGAATGAAAGGGAGAAAGAAAGCCCCTAAAATATCATACTTCTAAAGTGGTCTATACTATGGCCCCCTTATACCCATCACTCCTATATTCTTATAAGGCAGTGGTTCTCAACCTTCCTAATGCCGTGACCCTTTAATACTTGTATGTGAGTATATCTGCATGTGGGTGGACCCGCCTGGAGACAGATAGAGGAGCGTGTCTCGGTTCCTAAGACCATCAGAAATATGTGTTTTCTGATGGTCTTAGGCGACCCATGTGACCCCTGTGAAAGGGTCGTTCTACCCCCAAAGGGGCTGTGACCCACAGGTTGAGAACCGCTGTTATAAGGAGACACGTTATCATGTTGACCGGGGAGACACAGGGTCAGAGAAACTTCAATTTCTGCCTATAGAGCTAGGAAAAAATAATAATGAACCTAGAAAAGGTGGTGGCTTTCACTCCAAGCTAAGAATAATCTGGGCCAAACTTGAAAGGACCAAGAGAAAAGAAAATTTCATGCCGGTCTGTTAGGGATTATTTTTAGCCAGACAATGATATAATTAAGCCCTGTCATATCAATAATTGTGCCTTTTGGAAAAATTTCACACATTTTGGCTACAAAATAAGTCAAAAGGAAATTTGATCATGATTTGGTGGATTTGTTCAATGTGAACAATTATTCTAGATAAATTTTCAATTAAATGATAGAATTTACTGCTTATTCAGTGCCAGATAAACCAGAAATTTTCACCTTTCCTTCTGCTAAGTAGAATGGTCCCATACCATTGACACTGAGCAAAACACAAAAAAACCAAACAGAATGACTGAGTAGAAAATACTGTGACATGCACCAAGACCATACATAAAATTGTTTTGGGACAAAAGTAAGTTTCTAACATCATTTTGTATCTGACTTTGCCATCTGATTACTCATCACAACAAGAACAATGATGATAGATAGCATTTCATATAGTACTTTAAAGTTTGTGAAGCACTTTACAGATATTTCATTTTATCCTTTTAGCAACTCTGGGAGGTAAGTACTCTTCCTATCCCCATTTTATAGATGAGAAAATTGAGGACAGCTGAGAAGAAAGGGGAAGAGATAGTCAAAAATACTTAACTAAATAGTTTATTTAAAGAATTAATCATTTATTACCTGTATCACTAGCATGTGTAGACTTTTAGGGACTTTAAGGGAGCCAGAGTTAACCTAGTCCAGGTGGAATCTGGAGCCCAGAAATGTGACTTGCTTGTAGTCATTTGACTAGTTAGTGACAAACTAAAATCTAATGTTTTTCTACAATATCAGACTACCTCGCCTTTTATGGGCAAGACATAGTGCCAGGGGTTGAGAGGTTATGAATATGAACAAAACCCTGACCTTGAAGAGCTTACAATCTAGTAGTCAATATAAGACAATTGTATAAATAAATATTGCATAGAGTGTGGTGAGCACATGAGACGGGTGTCGAGAAGTAAGAATTCATATGTAGAAGAGAGAATCAGGGAAGACTTTATAGTGGAGGTAGAAATTGAGCTGACCTTGGGGGATATATAGTATTTTAACAGGAAGATACAGAGAGAGGATAGCTCAGGGGCGATAAGTGATATGAGCAAATTGTGGCAGTAAAAAATTATAGTAAGATTTATGGCTGGAAAAATGTTGGGAATCAGCTGACCCAGAAGAGAGAAATGATTTGACCAAGGTCACATATGTATCAGGTAGCAAAGTTGGACTGAATTAAGCTATTTCCATTCCATCATATGTTTAGGGAAGCGCTTCAGTTTGGCAAAAGTTGAAGATATTTGAAAGAAGGCAGGAGTGTGTGTGTGTGTGTGTGTGTGTGTGTGTGTAGGGGGGACAATTCAGTGAGATCATTATATTAAGATACTCATGAGGGAAATATTGTAAGACATGTCCATTCAAAATTTCTACTCTTTGAAAGCAGGATCCTATTGGGGCAAAGTGGTAATGAGTTGCCCATCATATATGTGGCAGAGACCAGTCAACAAGGTTAAGTTGGCACCAACTATTTCCACTGAATTCATTGAGAAAAAAGACTTGATCCAATAAAAGCAATAGATTTTTTTAACCTACATCACTGAATTCGTTGGGAAAAAAAGACTTGATCCAATAAAATTAATAGATTTTTTTTGGAGGTCAGTTGGGGTTAAGTGACTTGCCCAAGGTCACACGGCTAGTGTTAAGTGTCTGAGGCTAGATTTGAACTCAGGTCCTCCTGACTCTAGGGCTGGTGCTCTATTCACTGTGCCACCTAGCTGCCCCATAAAACTAATAGATTTTTTAACCTATATCATGCTAAGTAACTTATTTATATTATTTTAAAAACTTGAATCTTATTAAAAATTTTTGTCTTATTTCTTTATTTTTATTTTATTTTTTGCTTTTTGGTGGGGGTAAGATAGGGCAATTGGGGTTAAATGACTTGCCCAAGGTCACACAACTAGTTTTGTGTTAAGCGTCTGAGGCCGAATTTGAACTCAGGTCCTCTTGACTCCAGGGCTGGTACTCTATTCACTGTGCCACCCAGCCTCCCCCTTGTCCTATTTCTTCATAATTGTATTTATCTTTTTAAAAATACTTTTTCAACTAATTGGGTCAATATTGCTTAGGAGCTGGTGTTCACAGTATTCTACAAGAATTGATGGAAATATAAAACATTCAACCAAACCACTATTTTGTCTCCATCTAAAGGACACCACATAATTGGTAATGTTTTTTCACTATGCTGATTGGTTCTTTTGGCTTTGTTGGTACATTTGTCTGAACTCTTAAGGAAAACGTCATTCCAGTTTTGCAGAGATAAGTTGGAAATGGCTTTAAGAAAGTCAGTTCGCTCCATAGACTAGGGATCATAGGCTATATGGTTAAAGAAAGTCTAGTTTTCAGCATAAAATGGTAGAAAAGAAATCACTTCTGCTTTGGCCTAATGACACACACAATTCAGGCATTTTCAATGACTTTTGAATGGTAAATTATTGTTTAAAGTCCACTTCTCACCTCTTTCCACACAAAAGAAAAAAAGACAAATTTGAAATCGCCTTAAATAGATTTCACTTACTTCAGATCCTCTCTCTCCTTTAGGTCCTGGTTCACCCATTTCACCTGGTTCACCCTTTGTCAGGAACCAAAACAAAAAACACACATGAAAAGGCGTTCTTAAAAATCATCTTTTTAAAAAAATGCCAAAAGAATAACAAGTGTTGTTAAAACTTACTGGAGCCCCTTGTTGTCCAATGGCTCCTCTTGGTCCTGGCACACCTACATGACCCTTGCAATAGAGAATATGACAATATTTTAGTGAATTTGGGAGGAGGGCAGTGTTAGTGTCATGGAAAGAACACTGTACTGGAAGTTGGAGGTTGGGGTTCTCATCCTACCACTAACCAAATGTGAATTTTTGCAAATCAATTATCACTTTTCTGTACCTCAGTTTCCCCAGCTGGAGAATGGTGTGGTTAAACTCAGTGACCTCTACGGTTCCTTTCAATTTATAAATTATGATTTTATGAATAGTGCTCCTTCACTAGAATCTTAGCATTTAATTGAGGCTTCTTGAAGGGTTAGCTCAGGGAAGCATAAATTCTGGCAGTTTCCCAAGTAGGGCTGGTGATGGGTCATCATGAGAGAATCATCTGAGAGCCTGTTACTAGAAACTTAGATATCAGATAATGAATTTTTTGGCTAAAACAACTTGTGAAACTCCTACTGAGGCAAAAAAAGAGGGTTGTAATATGTATTAGTGGATGAGGTACTTACGATGAAAACATCACAGAAATACTGCAGGTAAGGCATTGAAGAATAGACAGGTGTTACTTAAGCTAATAGGGAGATGCTACAAAATTCAGTTAAATTGCCACAAATGTTATGATTGTCAAATATTAGAGAGCACAATGAATAATGCTATGATAAATGGGAGATATTGTCTTCTTTTCTCCTCCACGTACCTCTATGGTCTCTACCAAACATAAAGAATATGAGAAGAACCCATTTTACTGAATCTATTCCCACAATGGGGGTGTACTACGGCCTCCAACCTGACGTGCCAAGGACATAGATGTTTGGATGGTGAATTTGCTGCATTGAAGAATGGGAGTAATTACTGTGCACAATGTTTAGAAATAACAAATTACTTCGACATTCAGGAATCTGCCATCATCCTGTTTCTCATAAGAAGGAATGCCAAGTTGCCACATTTCCTTTTTAAAATGTGTAAACAGAAAGAAGCCGGCATCCAGGAGGAATAAATCAGGTAAGATTTGTACAGCAAGTATTTCAGAAATGGGCACTCCCCAGTACCCTCTCCCACTGTCTTGTCACCTCAGATTCCTTTCTTCCCACTTCTCATGTCCAAAAAGACATTTGATTTTAAGGGAAAAAAGTTGCTGGATTTCTTTCTTCTCTCTGGGCCAAGGGCAGTATGAACAGAGTACATAGGGATAAGTTTTGGACATTCTAATTAGAAGGCCTGATTTTTTTGCTTTCTGGGAAGGAAATATGTGCTTCTCACACCAAATTCCAACTCTGTGGTAAAGTACTCACTTCAGTGCCTAAAATGCAAGAAAGGAAATTTCAGTGTGAAAAGCTTATGGGAGATAGTTTTACTAAAGATGCTTAGCTACACATGCTTCTGATGGAAGGAAGAAGGAAAAATGTTT
This sequence comes from Pseudochirops corinnae, assembly GCA_028646515.1. Classification (NCBI taxonomy): domain Eukaryota; kingdom Metazoa; phylum Chordata; class Mammalia; order Diprotodontia; family Pseudocheiridae; genus Pseudochirops; species Pseudochirops corinnae. The sequence goes on from CM053586.1 coordinate 329,024,207, forward strand.
AGAATATATAAGAATTCAAACAAAAAGAGTTTTCTGAAGTCCCGATATCAAACTTTGACTAGAGAGAAGCAGAGAAACATTCAAAGCTGTTGAAACTCAAGGCTGTGAGCTTTAATTATGGCTCTGTGATTACCCTGGCTATGTGACATGCATGAAGCCTTTCTAGATTGATGAGAGAAGATATATTTCTCACTGTGCCTAGGATAGACATGGATGCTTTACTGGGTATTGATCTCAATTATACACTTAGCCTTGACACTCCTCTCCCCTCCCATTTCTCTCTTACTTAAAATATTCTTATATGGATCACACTGACTAAAAGCTACAGATACTTTACTGTGCATTCTTCTATTGGTTTAATAATAGCATTTATACCTCCCTCCCCCCAGTAAGAGACAATCTCCTTAGAGTACTGGTTTGCTTTTGTTTGTAGTGAAGTAGTGTAGTGTAAAGAAGAAGACAGAGCATAGACCTGGAGTCAGTGTGTTTGAATCTTGCCTGTTATCCTGAGTGAATCACCTACCTCTGGGCCCCCACTCCCTCCATCAGTAAAATGGCAGGCTTGAACTCAGTTACCTTGGCACCCCTTCTAGCTCTAAATCTAAGACTCTCAGAATCTATCACAATACCTTGCATGTGGTACACACTTAATAAATACTTATAGAATTACATGGCAGAATATCCTAAATGATCAGTCTATCTGTCATAGGTGGCAAACTCCTAGATAGAAGTGGCTGAATCTATGTAATTTTCCTTATATTATATGAAAATAACATATCAGATATGGTGAGATACATAGTTAATGAACAAAATCCAACCCTTCTCGGTCTCCATTTCTTTATATCCAAAAGAGAATACTAACTCTTCTTAGAGGATAGTTATTAAAGTCATTTTAGTTGTGTCTGACTCTTCATGACCCCCTTTGGGGTTTTCTTGGCAAAGATACTGGAGAGGTTTGCCATTTCCTTCCCCAGCTCACTTTACAGATAAGGAAATTGAGGCAAACAGAGTTAAGTGACTTGTCCAGGGTTGCACAGTTAGTAACTGTCTGAGGTCAAATTCGAATTCAGGTCTTCCTGACTCTAGTCCTGGCACTGTATTTGTTGTATCATCTAACTGCCCCTATCGTGATTAACAAAGACAAAGAACGATAATAAAAAAACTCCCAAATGTTTTTCAAAGACAGATATAAATAATATTTGCATTATCCATCATTTTGAATCATCCATATGACCTATTAGTATGGCTAATTGTGAGTTGACTGTGATCATAAATCACAAATTTAGAAGTTTTTTTAAAAAGTCTGATAGTAATAATAATAGTCAGGCTCATCTTGGGGAAATCAGTTAACACATACTGTCCAAAGAGAAAACTAAACATCTTGAAAGACTACCCACAAAGGTCTGGAGGCTATAGTGGGATAGCACAATTGTCAACAAAGCTTGTTTTTTCTCATGTGAATCAAAGTTGTATTTTCTAAAACTTGACTAGGCGAGGCTAGGCATGCTTCATGACTTTCAATTGTCAGAACAATAAAATCAGCAGGTTGGCTGGCCTTGGTTAGCTGACTGCTTAAAGTGGAGCCATCAGTAAACAGAATGAAATGGGCTCCAGAACCAAAGGGGAGGGAAGGAGGAAAGAAGAGAGGAAGGGATCTGTTGATTAAACAAGTTTGTGAAATGCATGGAAGCGGCCAATGTTGAAACCCCATCAGGAGAGAAATGGAAGGAGGAATGCGGAAGGAAGAAGAGGCCATAGTGTGAACCCAGTGGAAACATTCTTCACTTGGTAGGTCCTACTGAAGAATGCCAGACTGTCTGGAGTCTGGGAAGTAATGGGGATCTGGTTTTAGCTAGCCAGTTATAGGTGAAATGAAGCCTTTCATCTCACATTAGGGTAGTAAACTCTTCATTTGGCAGCCAATAGATTGATTTAGTTTTTGCCTTGGCCACACCATGCACTTTAACTGGCAGACAACAAAGAAGAATATTACTAAAACTGGATTTCCTACTGGATATGTTGGGAAGTTATGCATAGAAAAGACTAAGATTGAATCATATGGGCTCTAAAATATGCCAGAAGCAATTGGCATCTTGTAACATAGGAAAAAACTCAAAACTTCAGAAGAAGCCCATGGGGCTTTTTGCATTGAATAATATCAGCCGATATGAATGACATGTAAAACAAATGAACGTTTAAAAAATACTCTTGACAGATTCTCCCTAAAAAGTATACACACAAAATGGCTATTAACAGAACAGAAATCAGTTATTTACAACTGCCTTAAATTTGTATTTTGAATAGAGTAAAAATGTTGTTTTTCAGAAAAGAAATTATAATAAGGCTTTGATATTTTTCTGTCTTAAGAAAACCCAAATATCAATAATCTGTATCTCTCGACCAGTTTGGCTAACCTGAGTTTCACTTCCAAATATGGTTATCGAAATTTTACCATCAGAAAAAGGCCAAATGAATCAATTCCTTCTGTTGATAACATATTCAGTTAAGCAAGGCTTGATCCTAAGCACTGTGGAAGATTAAAAGAAGAATGAGACACAGTTTTTATCTTGAAATGTACATGACTATTTAGGGACACGAGACATGTACACATGAAAAGATAAGGAAAGACATAAAAATGGGAAACAGGAAAAATATAGAAGTGTAGCATGATCTTGTAAGAAAAGTACCAATGTTGGCAACAATGATAAAAGATGGGAAAAGTCAATATTTGAGGAACTATGGTAAGATAGTAATGCTAATTCACTATAAATGTATTGGAGGTATAAATTAGTTCAAAAATCTGAAAAACAATTTGAAAATAAGTGAGAAAAGTGCCTAGACATGTTATCCACTATTCATCCTCATATATCTAGGAATCTTATTCCTAGGAATATGCTTCAGGGAGGTCAAAGACAGAAAGTCTCCAAACACAACAAAAATAATCAAAACAGCACTTCCATGGCAGCAAAAAACTGGAAACAAAATGGGTGCCCAATGGATAAGGAATGGATGAACAAATTTTGGTATATGCACATAATGGAATATAGTACTCCATAAGAAATGGTTTCTAGGAATTAGAGAAACATGTGCATGAATGGGTGCAGGGCCAAGAAAGCAGATCTATTAGAAGACTATACATGACTCCAAATAATGTAAATGGACCCCAAACTAAAAAGGAACTGATCTCAGAATTCAATGCCATAAATATTTATTCAATTTAATTTAATTGGTTGATCCCAGAGGATAGATTATGAAACATCCTTCTCTCCACATGGTAGGGAGATGGAAGACTTTGGGTGTGGAATCTTGCATATGCTGTCAGATGTGGACATAGTGCCAGTTTTGCTTAACTGTTTTCTTTGGTTCAAGGCCAGGTTCCATTGAGGGAAGGAGTATATTGGGAAAATAACTGTGGTTAAAGGAAAAAGTAACAGGGGCTCTTAAGAAGTACAATATAAGCTGAGGTTAGCAATGACTGCTAAGGACAACAGAAAGGGATGTTTTAGATGTGCAGGGAGTAGGAGAAAGAAGAGTGAGGACAACTCATTGCTAGGGAGAAGAGGATGACAATGATAGGGAATGAAGAGAAGAAAGGCTTCTTTACTTTTATGTTTTCTCTGCCAAAGAATATTTTCTTTGGACTGGGAAGCATAGAACAAAAATGGTTAATAGTTGAAAGTCTATACCTCTCCTTCTTTTATTAGTCAAAATCTTTGGGGGTAGTTGTCCACACTGCTTCTCCTCTTATGCCTCAACTTCTTGCAGTCTGGCTTTCAACCTCATCACTCAACTGAAATTGCTTTGTCTAAAATGCCACTAATTTCTTAAATGGGCAAATCTGATGGTCTTTTCTGAGATCTAATCCTTTCCCACATAGCTGCTACATTTAATAATAATGATAAATAACAGTTACATAGCACTTTTAAGGTTTGTAAAGCACTTTACAAATATGATGTTATTTTATCCTCACAAAGTGTCAATGCCTTGGTTTTTTTTTTTTTAACTCAATTGCTTCTCAATACATATCTTTGTAACAAAAAGTAACATCAAGTAAAACAGACTTGAACCTGATAATGTACAAAGCATTCTGTACCCATAGCCCACCACATCCCTAACAAAAGAGAAAATTACTTGCAATTTTAAACCAAGTAAAGCCAAGGTCACATCTTTATAAAGTTTGAAAGGAGACATTTGTCCTGATGTTATTACCTTATATCCTTCAGCTCCAGATTCTCCTCTTTCTCCTTGTTTGCCTATTGGACCCTATAGAGACCACACACATACAGAATGAGTTTTACAGATGAACTCAAGTATTCTTGAATTCATTTGATATACTTAGTAGAGCTTTTTCTTTTGCCAAAAATAAGAAGAAACACATAAACCAAATGTTGGATAGTTTGTTTGATCCCACTCAATAATAAGGACCTATAGGAATAGAATGGATTTCAATGAGACCAAGATCTTCTTCCAACTGTGGGAAGCAACAAATTTACACAAAGACTAAAGGAAGAACAAGCTTGTGGAATGACTGGCCTGGGAAAAAACTCGAGGAAATGAGGCTCAGCTAAACAGCCTGCCTTGTCAGATGAGTAAATTGTCTGATCCTCGAAGCATATGTATATGTTTTATAAATGACATCACAGTAATTAGAAAGGAAACAAACAGAATTTTGTTAAATGACTAAAATAATGAAATCTACTAGCTCCTCATGGCTTCATTAAGAGACTTTAAAGGGTATATTGCAGCTAATTTTTCTTTGACATTCTTACCCAGAAATGCATTTGTTTACTCTTAAATTTATGGGAAATTCTATAGACAAACACCAATCCTCAACCCTCCAGGCAGAAACCAACCAAGCAAACAGTGTGCTTATAAAAATATTTCAAACATTCCTTTGGGAGCACATATAGCTTTAATATTATGAGCTGTCCTCATAATTTGCTATAAAATTTACTCAAATATCTGTTTAAATATGTTAGTATTTATTGGCTACTTCAATTGTGTACTGATACTCAAGTTGAAACCAGATGTCAAAACACACAACTCATATTTGAAACTAAGTTGGCATTTCTAAACTCACTAAGCTATGAAGATAGTCATCAGATACCATGGATATTCTCGAGCCAGGAATTACATCTATGCCTTAACAGATCTTTTGGTAACACTGGTGTTGGGAATCAAGATTACGACCTGACTTAAAGGCTAGTTATTATATTAAGTAATTATTATAGAGAATTATCATATTTCTAGGGACATAATTTGATTTGGGATCTACTCAAACTTAAGTAATAACAAGCAGCATTTTAAATGATTCTACTCCATTTACTTTTTAAAAACAGTTTTATTTAGATAAGAGTTTTTGAGAAATCAGAATATATTTAATAGACAAACCAAAAATGTTTCAGTTACTTATATATAATAGAAAGGAAGTATTGAATTCAGAGCACCTGCATTTGGATCTTGATTCTATTAGTAACTACCATGTGACCTGTTAACCTTTCTTGGACTCAGTTTCCTTACATATTAAATTAGGGAGTTTGATTAGATGAAATTAAAGATCCCTTGTAACTCTAAATCCTTTGCTCTTTTTTCACATAATGACTGATTTGATTATAGACCATATGGTCAAACCCATACTGGAGCAGGAATCTCCTTTATAATCTACCTGACAAGTGACCATCCAACATCTGCCTGAATATCTCTCATGAAGAAAACCTGCCCCCTTATGAAATAGTCTCTTCCACTTTGTTACTCTCCTCCAAAATTATTGTTCTTCCTTTCTTTTTTTCTTTTCTTTGATTTTTGGAGGGCAATTGGAGTTAAGTGACTTGCTCAAGGTCACACGACTAGTAAGTGTTAAGTGTCTGAGGCCGGATTTGAACTCAGCTCCTCCTGACTCCAGGGCCAGTGCTCTATTCACTGCACCACCTTGCTGTCCTACTCCTTCCTTTCTTAAGGATTTGGAGGATTTCATTATGTTTTCCTTTCCCCTCTAACCTCTGACCTTACACTCAGGGACTTTGATATACATACATACATACATACATACATACATGCATGCATACATATATACATATATGTATGTATATATATATATATATTTTTTTTTTTTGATGTTCCCTTAACATTCTGGACTCCCAGTTCATCAGCATCTTCAAATCTCATAATCTATGCCTTGATTCTCCTAGAATGGTCATCACTTTTATGTCATCATCATTCATAAGTACTACCTGCATGATCCAGAAATCTGAAGCTTCTCTGTCTGATCACAATCCCCTACCCTTCTTTCTGTTTTTCTGCCACACTCCTCCTAAGCTTATTATTTCTTCTCACTGTGACTCTCTTCCATTCCTCTCTGTTTTCCTACTCCATTCCTTCATTGGCCTCATTTGGATCCCTTTAATACTTCTGACCCTATGATTGACCAGTTTGGCTGTATATTATGCATGACCCTTAAATTTCTTGAGTTTTTCCCTATCAAACATCACATCTTGTCAAACTAACACTGGGTCACCTCTACCATTCACCTTCCTCACTCCTGCTGATGTGCTGCTGAATGCTGTTAAAGAACCACGTCAATTGAGTCCACTATAAATATATTAACCCAACTGCTTCGTCTTTGTTATGTGTTTTCCAGTTTAAAACTTTAACTGCGGATTTTCTGAAGACTCTGTCTTCTCTCTGGAGTATTTCAATTAATGATCTCATTAACTTCCATAAATTCACTTACCACCATTTTGGGAAGAATCCCAGTCATGCTTCATCTCACTTTCATCTTCATTGTCTATGGATTTCACTTCTTCCTTGTTCACTGAATTACCACCTTGGAAAATGTCCCCCTCAAATCCCTCTTTTCTTCATCATTAACTTCCTCTCTTGGACCACCATTCTGGGAGAGACCTCAGTCATGCTTCACGTCACTCTTGCCTCAACTCTATGGATTCCACTTCTCTTTGCTTGCTGCATTGCCCCCCATAACTACCCTTCCTCTCCTGTTCTCTGCTTTACAGCATCCCTAAACGTAGTCTTCCTCCATCAGAATCTAAGCACTTTGAGGGTAAGGATTGTCTAATTTGCTTACATTTTAATCTCTATTACTTATTATTGTGTCTGACACACAGTAAGTGTTTAGTAAATGTTTTATCCATCTATCCATCTTTATGTCAATGTCTCCTAAATTTAAATGTCTTTCTTGTCCCAAATTACTAAATTTAAATGTCTTTCTTGTCCCAAATTACTAGCTAGACATCTCTACCTGCATCACACTGGCATCTCAAATTCAACAGGTCCAAAACAGTTATTTTAATTTCTTCCCAAACCTATCTTTTCTTCTCAATTTCTCTTTTTTTACTTTCCCACTCTTGAAATATTCCTTGACTCATCCCTCTTACTCGTGTCTCCCATTCTTTCCATTCATATCTGGCCAGTTGCCTAATTTTGCTGATTCTGTCACCCTATCTGACCAAGGTGCCCCTGAATTCAGGTGCAAAACTCTATGCATCATACTGGAAGGACTATGTTCCTTCCAGGCTAGTATGCACTAAAGAAATATTTGTTTAATTGAACAGAACTAGGCAGTTTGTTCTGATATTGAACCTCAATTTGGCTTTTGAAAGTTGTATCCATTGCTCCTAGTTTGCCCTTTAGTTCAAATGGAACAAGTCTAAGCCCTCTTCCATATGACAGTGCTTCCAATACATGAAGACATTTCCAAGTCTTTTCTCCTTCAGGTTAAGTGTTCCTAATTCCTTTAACTAAACCTCATATACCTAGATCTTGAATCATGACAATTGTAAGAGAAGGTCATATTTGCATTCTTTAACTCATGGGGCCAATGTGAGAGAAATACTCTGTATACCCTTAAGTGTTTACTATGCACCAGGCACCGTATTGAGTGCTGTCAAGGAGCTTATAGTCTAGCCAGAGAAGACAACACATACCTCTATGGGCATCTACAAGATACATCCAAAGCAGACACAAGGTAACCTTGGATGGGAAAGCACTAGCAATCACACCCATTAACTGTACCAACTGTACCAACTGGGGAAGGTGGGAGAGGTAGGAAATGACTTCTGCAGAACTGGTATGTGATTTGAGTTTTAAAGAAAACCAGGGACTCCAAGAGATAGAAGTGAGGAAGGAAGGCATTCCAGGAATGGGGAACCACCAGCAAGAAGGAACAATGAGAAGAGAGAGGGAATCATGTCTGAGGGATGGTAAGTAGGCTGACAGAGTTAACTGTAGAGTGTGAAGAGGGGAGTAATGTGGCAGAAGATTGGAGAACTAGGAAGGGAAGTTTGTGAAATGCTTTTACTGCCAGATAGAGGAGTTTCTATTTGATCCCAGAAGTAACTGGGAACCACTGGAGTTTATAGAGTAGGGGGTGTCATGGTTAGACCTATGCTTTTGGAAAATCACTTTGATGACCATGTGGAGGATGGAATAGAGTGGGGAGAGATTGAAGGAAGGAGATGAGCTGGGAAGTTATTGCAGTAAGCCAGAAATAGCTATATAAATGTGGGCTACTGTTATTCAATCAGTCTTTTAAAACTGCCTACAAAGAAGATTATACAGAACAGAGTTCCACAGAATCTTGGTTCTTGAGAAGTAACATGGTATCGTGGAAACTGAACTGTTTTTGGAACCAGGAGGCCAAGGTTTGAATTCTGTCTTGATGACTTACTACTCGTGTGAACCCAGGCAAAGCCCATTTGTCTTCCCTGGGCCTCAGTTTCCTAATCTGCAAAATGGCAAGGTTGGGTTGGACGACCATTAAGGTCCCTTTCAGCTGTAAACCTACAATTCCAGTCAGTGGTAAGAAGGGGTCTGGCACTGTTTTGTCAGTAGATGAGTAGAAAATCATAAAGAAATCATAGGGTAGACTTCTGAGAACTCTCAAAAAATTTTCAATTTGATAAATATGAAATATTTTTCAAAATTTTCATAACTTTTCTAAGATAAACTTTTTCCTTGATAACCTCCATTAAAGTAGTTCTATAAAACCTCCATTACAGTGGAATATCATTGTAATGTTTTTGTCATGTTAGATAACTATCCATTTTTGTGGACGTTTTTCCCCAAAGAAATTTAAATTGATATCTTTTGTTTTCACATTGCCTATGTTTCTCTCTATATCAGTGGTTCTCAACCTTCCCTTTAATACTTGTATGTGGGTGTATCTGCATATGGGTGGACCTGCCTGGAGACAGAGGAGTGGTGTCTTGGTTCCTAAGACCATTGGAAATATGTGTTTTCCGATGGTCTCAGGCGACTCCTGTAACCCCTGTGAAAGGGTCGTTGGACCCCCAAAGGGGTTGTTATCCACAGGTTGAGAACCACTGCTCTATATCTTTCCTTCAAATTTATCCTTTTAGCTAATACTTTGAATAAAAAGCCCACCACAAAGAGCCTTTATTACGAGTCGTAATAGTAATAATAACTAATAATATTTATGTCTAATGACACAAAAGGAAGGAGGAAAGAAAAAAAGAAATTTACATGATAACTTTATTATATATTGAAAAGGAATAGTAAGTTGTATATAATAGATTGATTAAAAAGATCAAAAGATACTGTCAATGTGGTGAATCTTATTTTATTCTGAAACATGAAAACAGTATTTAGAAAAAGACCTACTGGTTCACCTAGGGGCCCCGGTGGTCCTAGAACTTTGTTATCTTCTCCTGGATAACCCTAAAATGAAAAAATGATGACATGAAAAATGAAAACCTTCCACAGCTCTGAAAAAAGAGCCCCCCAACCTCAAGAAAGTCTAACCATTTGGATATTAAATCCCATGAGTGATACGGCTTGGTTTTGTCTTTAAAGCAAAAATCTCTGCAAAAAAGAGAAGCACATACTATTTTGAATTGTAATCTCAATGTACATATGTTTGGTATTTAAAAGGCTAGTCTGGGTCAGTTACATAGAAAGCAACATGGTAATATTGAGAGTCAAGGTTTCCCATGACATCAACTTCTGTTGTAGCTATTCCTAAGGCACTAGAAATTCTTAATTTGTACGCACCATAATTAGTCATAAATAATCATTACACATGTAAAGGTGTAAAGTGTTTGTATTTGTGTCTTATCTCTACTGGCTTGAACGTTTAAGTGTGCAAAAGCCTTGTCTAAACTTGATAGCTCCTTCAGCACCTAGCACAGTGTAGTCTACTCAAGAGACCCTTAACAGGTGTTTGTTGAATGAGTTTTTATTTGTATAAATTAATTTTATAGACTTTGAAAGGGTTATTAATGAACCTAGAAAAGATTAGGATATGTCCCTCTTTCTCCAAATTAGAACACATAGGATAGGGCTAGGGAATTTTGGAACTGTGATCTCATTTTTGGGAAAACATTTCCTCTACCAATACAGGTTGGTGCCTACTCTACAACCTTAGAAAGTTGCTTAAAGCTATGAGAAGTTAAGTGACTTGTCTAGGGTCATGAAGCCAGAAGGTGTCAGAGGTGAGATTTGAGCCCCAATTAGATTCTAAGCCTGCTCTTTGTAACTCATACCTTGTGGCCTCCCAGGCACCCCCAAACCATGGTAACTGTTTTCTCATCTGTAAACTGATGAGGGTAGACTAGGTAACTTTTAAGATCCCTTCCAATTCTAGGTTATAATAAATAATAATTTCCCTTTCAAAAATTGATTTATAATAATATCTGATTTAACATAACAATGAGTGTTTTATTTAAAACTTTTGGAAGTTGCTTTTTATTGAGGCTGAGCATCCTGGGGGAAAACACACACCTATGTGGGGGAGATTCTTCATTTTTGTTCTACATTATTTGAGCAGTCCTCAATCACCAGTTATCTCCTCCTATGTCCCTCCCCTTCCAACTTGCATACTATGTCATCATTTGTGGTTTGGTTGTAGTGAGATCTGGCTCCTAAAGGCGCCTGATTTGAAAGCACACTGTAACAGTATCAAATAGTTACTGTGTGAGTGAAGTTGAATGGGGGGAACAAAGGAAGATTAGAATAGTTGTTTTAAGCATACAGTGGGTGTTTAATATAGTGGACTGAATTTAGGGAATGAAGAGGGGCATCCCTGAGTGGCAACTCTTTTAACTGATTCCATTTTGGATATGTGAGGAGTAGATCCAGGTAGCAGAAGGCAACCCCTGTCTGCGTAGCTGAACCCAGATTCCTGATGCTAATTCCCAAGGATTAATATTAGCATTATGAAAGCAAGGAGGAGAGAGCCCTAGCAGATGTACAGATAAGATTGACATAGTTCTAAAACTCCAATGATCTTGGTACAAGAAAAGAGAGGGGAAGCACCAATGGACTCAGGGTCTGGATGTGAACCATAACTCATGTCATATGAGAAGTGGCTCTGTGTACATGGCAGGTGGGGAGTATGATATAGGCTAGCTCATTTTCCTTTGAAATTTTCAGTTCTTTCCCATTATGAATACAATTTATTCTTTAATTTTTTTGAGAAAGTTTCTAATTTTTTTTTTCGTGGGAGGTGTGGATCCACAAATTCTATGCTTTAACTTTAAGCATTTAAATGATAATGATGCAATAAAAATCCAGAGAACCTACCTTTTCTCCTTTAGGTCCTGGCAACCCAGGAGGTCCTGGTTGACCTTGATGACCCTAAGATAAAGAAAACCACTGAATAGGAAATACTGCATTTTGCTTCAAAGTGCTCTGTCTGACTCAGTTTCATGCTCATGTCATCAGCCCTTACATTCTTCCACGATAGAGAAGGGATTTTCTGTGCAGGGTGATGGGGTTTCATTATGTCATTAGAGTTTACTAGGGGGATTTCACATGAATGTTTCCCTCAGGGATGCCATCTATCAAACACAAACATACATGTAAACAGATAGACTCATGTTTCATAATGGAAATCCTTACCGCATATCCTGGAATTCCTGGTTCCCCTTCAGGTCCCATTAATCCTAAATTTCCCTATAAAACAAAGTGAAAAATCAATGATAGTAAATAGAGCCAACTCCATAAATTTTCTAAATGTTATTCTTCTAATGGTTTCTTACAAATATGTGTGTGTGTGTGTGTGTGTGTGTGGTTTGCAACACAATTTGAATGGTGAAAGCAAAACATAATAATTTATTCCTACTTTGGCTCAAACTTTTCTGTACTGGAGAAGTGAAAAACTATACTTTTGGTTTTCTTCTTAGCATATGCATTAATATCCTTAATCATATTAGCAGAAATACTGTCAATTGTGGGATTTCTATGGTGCCCAAGAGAAAACTTAGAAATTTTTTTTTTAGTTCTAAGTTGGTGGGTAGGCATGTGTGTAACATTGACTATTTCTGTACTAAACATATTTATTACAAGACAGGGCTTCTCTTTGGGGTGGTGGTAGGATAGTGGCTACTGATATATGTGAAAAAAGAGCATGAACAAAACATTTCTAGAAATGTAAAGAAAACAAAAAAGTGCAGGAGATAAGTATGCATTGTACAGTGCCCTGCTAAAATATTCACTCGCACATTTGAGAGAAAAACTGTATATAACAGAAGTTTTTTATTTTGTATGTTGGAAGGCTTATTTTTGTTAATCACTGTTAAGTTCAGAGTAAAAAAGAAAATTTAATATAACAAAAGGTTCAAAATTTGGAATATAAAGACTGTCGATTTTTGCCCCCATGAGTCTGTAATTGTATTTAAGGATAGGAAAAACAAGCCTTCTCAGAGTGTATCCAAATACTAACGTATCTGACTGAATTTCTGATCAATTTTGTTCATGTAAGGGTGAGTAGACATTCCTTCATGGGGGTTGAATTTAAGAAAAGACAAATCACTAAATCTCAAAATTGGAAGAGATTTTTTGTGGTCATCAATTCCAATTCAATTCAATGTAACCAGTCCTTGCTAAGGAACTACTATGTGCAAAGTACTGTGCTAGTCCAGTCCTGTGCATGCATTAATAGACTATTTTCCTACTGGAATTATTGTTCAGGCAACTGGGAAAACACTATTTTGCATTTTTTTAAAGGAATTTTAAACAGTTAAACTACTCTTGTATCGATTACCTTATCTGATCCTTTCCACAGCTCTACTGAGATGTTGGTGGAGCACGTACAATCATCACTATTTTACAAAGGAGCAAACTAAGATTAAGAACCTTAACTTGCCTAAGCTAATGGAATTTGCCAATTTTGGGACCAGACACTAGAACCTAGGGATCTTGACTTCTAGTCATGGTCTCCCTGCATGATGGTGCCCTAAAACTTCACCAGCAGAGCATTTAACTGAGATTTATTTAGTTAGGATGCAATTCTGATCTGAGACATACAAGTAAGAACATTTTATAAAAGAAGTTTTTCTTAATTCATTGAAAATCAGATAGGTATGAGAAGCTTTAGATTTAACTGTTTAATTTCAAACATTATTAACATTTCCAAAGAATCATAAGATAAAGAAGATTTTTTCCCAAAGTCACTTTATGGAGCTAAAGTTCTTAGAGGTTTCCAAGTAATTCTAAATGTTTGGTTCTTCAAAATAAGTGACAGCAGAGGAAGGAAAGTGAGACAAGGAAAATGATGTTATCTTTCTCATAAATTTAGCAGTGCATTTTTATAGATAAAGCAAAACCACAAGTATAATAAGGTAAGAGTAAAAATATATACTCCTCTTTGCATATAGTATGTCCCTTTCTGACCTATAAGGAAACCGTGAAGGAGCTAAATAAATTGCTTTATAATGTAAATTTATATAAAGAAAGCATATATCCCAGGATTATAGATTTAGATCTTTAAGAGACCTTGGAAACCATGAAGCCCAATGCATTCACTTAACATATGAGAAAACAGACTCAGAAAGGTTAAGTGATTTGTCCATGGTCACACAGCTAAAGTCTAGAGCAAAATTTGAACTCAAGTCTTCCTAATTCCATTGTATCACATAGCTGCCTTTAGGGTTGACAATTGAGTATTCGATAAAAGATCAGAACAGTTGCGTTACATCCTTGGCTCCATCATTTGCTAACTAGGTGACTCTGGGCAACTAAATGACTTTTTTTTTTTTGCTTTTTGGAGGGGGGAGGGCAGGGCAATTGGGGTTAAGTGACTTGCTCAAGGTCACAGGGCTAGTAAGTGTTAATTGTCTGATGCCAGATTTGAACTCAGGTCCTTCTGACTCCAGGGCTTGTGTTCTATTCACTGAGCCATCTTACTGCCCCATTAAATGACTTTCTAAGCCTCAATTTCCTTGTTTTTAAAAAAAAGAAGAGATCGGACTCTTTAGATGAACTTTAAGGTCCCTTTCAACTCTGACAATCTCTGTATTATCATAATTATATATATTATATTATTATTTTTATATATAATTATATATAATATTTATAATTATATAATATATAAATTATAAAATAATAGGACTAATGCACAAAATATCATTATATTTAAAAAGGAATGTTGTTCCAGGTTATTTGACACCTTGGGAAGCTGTACACATAGAAGACTAATGACTTTTGGAACTTCTTTTTGTAAAAATGTGTTCAGAGCCAGTGTGCAAACTTCTTGACCTTATAATCATTCTTCTTTTTTTCCCCCTTTGTACCCAAAATAGTAGTAATGAACTCAATCTGCCTTTGAATTCAACAGACTTGGCACTAAGTAATGTTTGGTTAGATCTAAGTAAAAATCAGCCTCCAAGAATGAACATATGCCATCACTGCCGGCAGTCCAAAGCACGAGATACAGACTTTGAAGGCAATCTCAGAAGAGTTCCAAAATGATTTTGAGTAAAGGTAGGTTGAAATATTGAAATGGATATATATGTGCATACATATATTTGTGTACTTAAATATTACATACATTATATATATTTTTATATGCACACATATATCCTTACTAAGAGATTCCTTTGAAGGGGAGGATGATTATTTAAAAGTATAAGTGCTATGATATTTGTTTTTAAAAATCGCTCACATTACTCCCCAGTCAGGCTGAATACCAAGAGGCATTGGTAACTTAGATAAAATGAATGAAAATCAAGAGTAATCAGATGGAATTAAGGAATCCAAATTTAAGGTGAAACTCAACAAATCTTCTGATGGTGAGTATTTGTGCCATAATGATACACTATAGGATTTGGAGTTGGAAGATCTGGGTTTGAATCTTGGCCCCTCTACTTTGGATCTTAGTGACTTCTCCCAAGTCACTTTACCTGTCTTGGCTTTTATTTTATGTGGAAGTGAGGTGGTGTAGTGTGAAGGGGGTAGGGAGGAGAATAGTGGCTAGATGATTTCTAGGGTCTGGAGTTCTTTCTACCAGCCTGGGTTGCCTTACTTTATTATGGTTCCCTGAAACTTCTCCAGCAGAGCATTAGACAGAATAATTCAGTTAGGATTCAGTTCTCATCTGAGATACATAAATAGAAACATCTGATAACATTAGTTCTTTCTTAACTTATGGGAAGGTAGAAGTGGCTTCTGTTAATGATAAGCATTAGATTTAACTGTTCATTTTCAAACATTATCAACATATTTCCAAAGAATTCTAAGATAGAGAAATTTTTTTAGAAGTCTCTTTATAGAGCTAAAAGTTCTTAGTTCTCAGCATCATAAGAAGTGTTGCCTTATGTAATCTTCTCCAAATATCTTAGTGAAAAGTCTAATATTTATACCATTTAAATAAGAACTAAGTAACACATTAAAATACTTTTTTAGGAAGTTTCTGAAACAGACAGAAGACTTAGTACAATCTCATTGAGATTTTTTTTTCCTTCTCAACCACACTGTGATTTCTGGAGTTCACCCAAATGTGTTGGCAATATTCTTTTCATCGTGATGGGTTTGAAAGAAGTGTGCTATACCTCTTGTCATCCTAAAGGAGATTCGTGAAAAATATGAGTGATAAGCTTGTATCCTTAGGAAGATTTATCACATGATTAAATAGATAATACAGATGTTGGGAAACCCTAACGTCAATTAAACATTGTTTTCATAGCAATTTATCTACGACAGCATAGTTTTCTGTAGATACTTAATTCCAGAGAAGAAGCTTTCCATGGTAGGCAGATAAATGTACCTACTTAGGTTGTGAAGTACAATCTGCTCATGTTTGACCTTATTTCATAATTTATTTCTTGTTTTAGTTGGGGGACTTTTTTCATCAGCTCTTCATATCCAGAAACCACTAAACCACGCAAGTATTGTGGAATGTTCACAATGCTCCCTGTACCATAGAGGTGGATTATTTTCAGTGGAAAGGCTGCCATCTCTGTAAAGTCCATCAAGGGATGAGGCTTGAGGGAGACAGACGCACATTTTCTTCTCCACTTGTGGTTATAGATACATAGACCTGGAAAATAAACAAGTACTAACCACAGGACCTCTGGTTCCTCTGGCACCTTTAGGACCAATTTCCCCGATTTGGCCAGGAGCACCTGCGCTTCCAATTTCTCCTACTGGTCCCAGTTGTCCCTTTTCTCCCTGTTTGTGTCATTAGGGATTGAAAAAAGAGAAAGAAAAAATTCATAGTTTAAAAAAGTAATGGTTTTGACCACATACCTAAATGACCCCAGAAGAATTCTCAAAATAGAAACCTTGCTTTAATTTAGTATTACATTAAAAAAATTCTTTGAAGGGTGCAATGAAAACTCATTTTGGTAAAACAAGCCAGTAATGTCTACTGTTCATTTTCAAATTAAACCTTTTCTTTAGGAAAATCTTGGCTTTAGGAAAGTTGAACTCTTCAAAGTTATTGAAATCTGCTTAATGCAAAGAAGACCAAGGACCTCCAATTATGTGTTCTCCTACTCATCCATTATTGGGTAAGATGAAACAGAATAGTGTGATGAAGGCTTCTACTGACTACTTTCTGAAAGCATGCATCATGTAATTTTAAACCTCTTTGAAATCTACCTTCTGTTTTCCATAATACTGACTGACCTGGCCTGAAAATGGGTCTGTTCTTAGACATATAAATGTTATTATTCATTTTTTGGAAAATGAAATGGACACAGGAAATCAAACCTTTGGCCATACCAAGAAAGGAAAGGTACAGCATCCATGATCCACTTTGGACACTGATGAAGTTTTATCATCTTTTCCCAGGAGTTTAGTCTCCAGTAACAAGGTTATCCTACTTGATTTCTAATTCTTTGTGCTGACTTTAGACTCGATAGTTATGGATGGTGAAAAGAGAGCCCATGGCTGATATTATTTTCATGTTCCAGAACATTGATGGAGGTTTATTTCATTTCTCCATTCCAACAAAGATTATGTTGGACTAGATGGACTAGATGTATGTTGGCAGAAGTACTAGAATTCAGTCTTTTAAAAACTGGACATATGGTATAAGCTAAAGTTAAATATAATATATTTCTGGGATGGACATGGTCCAGTAACAGATTTATAAAAACATTTCTCCATATTAATCAAAAGTCTAAAACTCTCAATTCTACTTTGAGATGAATTTTCCATTACAGCACACTATAATAATTAAACAAGTACATCCACTTTTCTTACCAGGAAAACATCACATGGGTTTGCAATAGAAAGCACACTTGACTTTCAGCACATTTTGGCAAAGAACACAGTTAATCCTCAACCTTGCAATTTGAGGCCAGTGAAATAATGGAGAATAGAAATCCACAGATAATTTAAATCAATATAATTCTCCCACTAAGTCCTTTCCTAGAGTCATTAACATGTAGCAAAATCAACTTGATTTGATTTTCACTCATTTGTTTTGCTGCCCAGGATCTGTGAGTTCACAAAAGGTCTCAAAAGAAGGTCAGCAATGAGGAGCCAGAGCAAAGGGTCAGGATCACCCACAAGCTTTAAAAAGAATGGCTGTGTAGTCCAGTTGAAATTAAGGCTTTGTTTATCCAAGTGTGCACTTTCCATATGAACTTTTGCTCTAGAGAGTGTTCTTAACTAATGAATGTCCTCGGGCCAGGAGTCAGAAAACTTTCTTTGTAGTGTAGCTACAGAAAATGGCACCATCTTGTGGAACTTTGGACTTGTCAAAATAGGAAGAAGACAAAGAAGATTTGGAGGAAGGTGAGATATTACCTTCTTTCCTGGGCGACCCCTTTGACCTGGATTTCCAGTAGCTCCTTCTGGCCCCTGGTTATTTATGAGGGAAGAAGAAACAGAGAATTAAGAAAAAGGCTATGTGAAGTTTTTGCATTACTTATTATATTAGAAAATCCCTGTGAAATGTTCACATTTCAATGAAAATTGGAAACTTTTCAACAATATAATCCTTGCACAAATTACAAGAACATTTTAAACGGATAGCATAATGAAGGGAGGACTGAAAGTAGCAGATTGAAAAATGATCCAGATAAAAGCAACGATACTATCTTAAGCTTGGGGAGAAAATAAATTTTGTTTTAGGACACATATTTTAACTAGTGAGATTATAATTTAATTCAATTGAGGGCAATCCAATCTAATTCCACGTCTTCACTGAGTACCTACTATGTGCTCAGATTACCAAAGAACTATTATTCCTGGTCTTTGCCATCAAATACCTTAAACATCTCATTACACGTTCGAATTCTTTTCTATAGTCATTTACAGGTGGGGGAACTGATTGATTCATTCTCACTTGGATATAAGTCTCACTGTGGTATTGGGACTTAAAGTACAGATCTGAATGGTATTTGTTCAGTTGTGTCTGACTTTTTGTGGTCACATGGACCACAGCCTACCAAATACTAGTCGTAGGTTTTTCTTGGCAGAGATATTGGAGTGACTTGTCATGTCCACCTTCAGTGGATTAAGGCAGATAGAGATTAAGTGACTTGTCCTGGGTCACACAGCTAGAATCTTAGGCCACATTTGCACTCAGGTCTTCCTTATTTCAGGCCCAGTTCTATTCACTGAACCACCTAACTGCCTTTTGAATATTCTTCTCCCACTCAAAATCACTCCATGACTCCTGATTTGCTTATAGGATAAAATACAAATGCCTTGGCCTGGCATTTAAAGATCCCCACAATCTGGCTCATACTTACTTTTCTATCCTATTGATTTTCAGGAACTCTACATTTCAACTAAACTGGACTATCAGTTCCATCACTCATCGCCTACTGCATTCACACAAGATGTTCCCAATGCCTGAGAAATCTTCCTTTCTTATCTCTACCTCTCAGAATCCTTATCTGCCTTCAAGGGGCAGCTTGAGCTCAAGCTTCAAGTCTTTGGTGAAGCTTTGTCTGCATTTCCCTAGTTGTTAGTGCACTCTCCCCTGCCTTGTTTTCCTCGGACTATATTTATCTTTGTACAGACTGGATCTTCCCAGTAGAATGTAAACTTTTAGAAGGCAGGTAGTTTCATTTGTGTTTTTGTAACCTTAATCCTTAGTAAATGGTCTTGTAGTAGTAGGCACTTAATAAATGGCTGTTGCATTGAACTAATGCTAATTAGGGTTTAAATCAATCAATCAACAAGCATTTATTACATGGCTCCCTACGTGTCAGGTGCTGTGTGGTAAGTACATGGCACACAAAGGGAAACAAAAAGAATCCCTGACTTTAAAAAGTTTACAATGTCAGCGGTTCTCAACCTTCCTAATGCCTAACCCAATGCAAATTGGGTTAATATTCAATGTTATTCCATTACTTCTCTAATCTATGCATTTGGAATGCATATATGTGTGTGTGTGTGTGTGTGTGTGTGTGTATGTATATGTATACAAATATATGTATATGTACCCCTCTTTTACTATATTTCTAGCACAGTCATGTAATGCAAAAAATCATTATAATACATATAGCTAAATCAGTCTTAGTACATTAACATTTCTAGTTCCCTTTTTTTAAATTAAGCTTTTTAAATCTTCCACTAAAGCAGTGGTTCTCAACCTTCCTAATGCCCGACGCTTTAATACTCATATGTGGGCATATCTGCATGTGGGCGGACCAGCCTGGAGACCATAGAGGAGGGGTGTCTCGGTTTCTAAGACCGTTGGAAATATGTGTTTTCCCATGGTCTTAGGCAACCGCTGTGAAAGGGTCGTTTGACCCCCAAAGTGGTAGCAGCCCACAGGTTGAGAACTGCTGGTTTACATCCTAATGGGGCAGACAAGTTAAGCACAATATACAGGGCAACATTAGAAAGGAAGGGGATCAGGAAAGGCCTCATGTAGAATACTGCCTTTCAGTAGAGTCTTAAAAGAGGTCAGGGACCCCAGAGGTGCAGAAGAAGGGTTTCCAGCCAATGAGCAGGCATTCTGCATGTGTTTCTCTTAACTGGTGGAGAGAATTTTTTTTTCTTCCCTGAGAAATAATACTTGTGGTCCCAGATTCACTCTAAATTCAACTTTTAATACATAGGGAAGAAGAGAAAGACTTTGGAAGCTACAGACACATAGAGGATGCTGACTTGACATGTCTCTGAGTTCCATTTTACATCCCTGGAGATTTTGGGGAAATTCCTCTTAGGTGAAATCAGCAACTTTCTCCCTTGGTTTGAGCAGAACTAATCTCATTTTCAGTGGTAGAGCGTGACTACCATATATATGTTTTGCTATATTCTAATCAATATGATTCTTCCTAAATCTGTTTTTTTATTTGCTCAGGTAAATGGATTTACTTGCTAGTCACTATTTGTGATGGTCTTTTATACAACTAGCATTTGGCAGGAAGGAGTCAAAATACTGAGTGAATCCAGGTCCAGCGCTCTCTCTGCTAAACCACCTAGCTTCAGACAAGAGGTGACAGGGGTCCAAATTAGAAGGAGGACAGATATGAGAGATATTATGGAGGTAGGAACAATAAGACTTGGCAACTGACTGGATAAGAGACATGAGGAAAATGGAAGAGTCAAGGACAAAGCTGAGATTGAAAACTTTAGTAACAAGAAAGATGGTGGTATCCTTGACAGAAATAGAGGCATTAGGAAGAAGGAAAGGTTTTTGGGTAAAAATAATGAATTATGTTTGGGATGCTTATATGACATCTAGTTAGAAATGTCCAATAGGGAATTGATAATGTAGGTCTAGAGATCAAGAGAGAAGAGGTTAGATAAGTAAATCTGAGAGTTATTTACATAGAAACAATAACTGACCCCAAGGGAATTAATGAGATTACCAAGTGAGAGAAGTTATAAAAAATTAAAAGAGACACTTTAAGAGGGAACCTCAGGGATACTCACAGTTAGGGAGTGGGACCTAGATTATAATTCAGAAAAAGAGACTTAGACGGGAGAAAAAGGGGAAAACACTGTCAAGAAAGAGAAGGAAGGAGAGAGTATTTAGGAGAATGGAATGGTCTGTAGTGTCAAATACTACAGAGAGATTTGGAAGGATGAAGACCGAGAAGGGGCATCAGATTCAGCAATTAAGAGATCATTGGCAATTGTGGAAAGAGTAGTTTCAGCTGCGTGGAAGGGGAAAGAGAATTCCCTTTCATTTCTTAAATTCTGTGATTGTGAGAGAAGTATTATAAAGGACATTATTATAAAGTTAAATAAAAAATGCAGGTTGTTCATCTGGTGAGGGAAACTGAGCTTGTAGGTTCATTGGTTTTTTACAGTTACAAGAGAAAGTGAAGAAGTTTCCTAGCAATTTGGGTGGGTCCTCCATGTGAAATTTTTGGTAGGACGTGGACAAAAATTGCAGAGAATGAACAGATATGGATTAGGTTTTTTGATTTTTATCACTAGAAGGAAGTCATTGCAGTGATGAGATCACAAATCCATTGGAGAATTACAAGTTCAGGATAGAAGAGAATGAGGAGATGAAGAGTTGACAGTTGGAAACTCTGATCTGCAGCTTAGGAGAGACATTAGAGTTAGAGATATATAGGTGGGAGTTAACCATATAGATTTGTTAGTCAAAATGTATGAGTGGATGAGATCACTGAGAATGAGAGTGCCCAGAAAGAAAAGAAGACAAAACCTTCAGGGAGGCCTACATTTATGGAGTGATAAGTCAACATATAAATCACGGCTTGGGTAAATAAAGTACACGTTAGCCAGGCTGAAAGTTCATAAATAGCAAAAAAGAAATCATTCTCTACTCTGTCCATTTCATTGTTTAGAAATGAGGATGGAAATTCACATTTGTCATTCAAAGACCGACAAACTCCAGAGAGGTCTAGAAAAGAAACAAGTCAGGGTTTACTACTGTGCTTTGTACATAATAGGCGCTCAATAAATAGTTTTTGAATGAATGAACAGATACATGAGGAACTGACTCACATCCTAAAAATCTGAGCTTGGCTAGCCAGACCCTCCTTAGGCTCCTGAATTTAGGGGACAAATTAATTAAACTCTCTACCCTTGGAGGTCTAATTGAATTTAAAATTTAAAAGGATGATTGTACAAACTTTAGATTTATCCTTTGTTCCACTGACAAACTTTTTAAAATTAAAAAAAATTTTTTTTCACTAACAAACTTTTTGATAGGATTTTAAATCCTGCTTAAAATAAAATTCTCAAGGACCATGAATATGGGTGTTTTATCCAGGGGGTCCCAAATGTCTTGGTGAAGTTTTTTAGATTTAGTGGCTTAAAAGTGCACCAAGATGTTTAAGAGATCATACACATACACATATATGTATATTATATACTTTATAGAGAAGTACATATTATATATAAATATATACAAGTATATATTTACATATAAGTACATATATAAGTATATATTATATGCTATATATAAGTACAAAATATTTCTTAATAGGTCAGGGATACAGATATCTATCTATCATCTATCTATCTATCTATCTATCTATCTATCTATCTATCTATCTATCTATCTGTCTATCTATCTATCTATCATCTATCTAGATCAGTGCCTTGAATGTAGTACTTAAGAAAGGTCTGCTTGAAATTGTAAGAACTCAACAATTATTTATAATCTGCTTGACTTGATTGGTCCTCCAAGTAAGAATAATCACTCATTTATATGGCATGTTTAGCTTACAAAGTGATTTATACCCATGACTTTTGGTCCTCACAAGCATTCTGGAAAATCGAGGTGTCAATCATCCAGCCTGCAGAGACCACAACACTTCTGAGAACAACCCAACCAGATTAAAATGCAAGTGGGAAATAATTTAACAAAATAAATGAAAATAAAATAAAACATAGATAACATTACATTTGAAAACTAAGTCAGAATGTGGCCCACAGGGATCCTTCTATGTGGAGGGCCCCCTTTTTCTATTTGTTTGATGCGGCTGCTCTAAGGCATGCTTTGCTTTACCAGTATTATTATGCTCATTTAAGAAATGAAAAAAAAAGAAACAACAAAAAACAA
Source organism: Pseudochirops corinnae (assembly GCA_028646515.1). Taxonomy (NCBI): domain Eukaryota; kingdom Metazoa; phylum Chordata; class Mammalia; order Diprotodontia; family Pseudocheiridae; genus Pseudochirops; species Pseudochirops corinnae. The sequence continues at coordinate 329,047,416 of CM053586.1, forward strand.
AACTAAGAACAAGGTGACTTGGCTAGGAAGTAGAAGATTTAAAGTCAAATCCAGATCTTTTGACTCTCAGGTTAGCCTTCTTTCTACCATGCTACACCTCCTCCCTCATCTCCTTATAATAACTCATTTATATAGCACTTTTTGATACACAGTGCTATTCGTTATATTTGAACTGCAAAATAGCCCAGGATTCGAACACCCTATAGTGATACAGGAAGTTAGAGTATCAGTAACTTTATTGTATAGATGAGAAAACCAAGGCTCCAAGAAGGCAATTTCTCCATTTAAGGTCACATAACTAGTAAGTGATAAGAGTTAGATAGATGAATCAAAAAATATGTGAGAATGTTGAAAGGTTACATTTTTCCCCACTGGCATCAGAAACTATGGAGTATCTAGTTCAGTGGAGATCTGAAGTAAAAAGGAAAAAGCCAGAAATGTGCCTGTTAAAAATTTAAGGTTAAAATACTTTAGCCATTCTGAGAATTTCTAATTCTAAATTCTTTCATAGCCATTAGAATATATCTCCCTTGAATCCTTTATGCAGAGAATTTTCTTCTAAGTGTATACATATGTAGGTGTATCTTTCTATCTCTATCTGTCTATGTATGTATGTATGTATGTATGTATGTATGTATGTATGTATCTATCTATCTATCTATCTATCTATCATCTATCTATCTATCTAACCATCCATCCATCTATTCCAAATGTGTGTTAGAAAGACAGTGAAACAGAGAGACAGAGACAGAAAGACAGAGGGGGTGAGTGGGAAAGGGCTTTGGTAGTCTGCCAGAGCTAAAGCATATAAATCCAGAGATAATTTGCTGTGCTGCTTTGTTTAGTCTTGGTTCAATTTTATTCACAGAGCTGGGCTAGTTTGTTTATTTCATTGATTGGTCCGTTATTTGAGTCATTCATAAGCAATCTTTGTTCCAAGGTGTTGGTTGTTTAAATTTAGTGTTGCCCATAGTGAGACATTTGAATACTTGCAGATTAAAACAGCATGCTCAAATACTAGCAAAAATTGGGGACATTTGGGGGCTTGGACAAGTTTTATTAATAGCCACAGGAACACTTTTATATTTCAAAGCTGGTTAAGTAGTGAGAATGACGGATAGCAGATGGTCAGCCTGAGTGTTGCACTAGCATTCAAGAAACAGTAAAAGATCCAGAAGATGACAGCTGGAATATTGGGTATATCCTCTAATGTGGGATTTAGGGAGGAACTGAACAGATTGAGAAGGTGTGGATGGATGGGTATTGGCAATGGGGGAAGAAGATCATGGTTCCATTGAAGTAACCATAACAGTAAAAATATTAAATAAATAGAGCATTGATGGAACACAAATGTGGTAGGTAGGTGGTGCAGAGGATAGAGCGTCGGACCTAGATTTAGGAAGACTTGAGTTGAAATCCAGTTCAGGCCTCACTAGCTTTGTGACCTGAGGCAAATCACTCAATGGGGATACCTCACAGAGTAGTTGGGACGATCAAATGAGGTAATATTTGTAATGTGCCTTGCTAGTCTTAGAAAAGCTATCTCAATGCCAGCTTTGATCATTATTCTTGGCAATGCCCTTGTATAGAATAAATTAGGGATTCTTCGTATCCTGGGAGTTGTGACCCCAATCCTCAATTTTTGTTTTTTTTTCTTCCTTCCTTCAAAAATGCTAAATGATATAGATTAATATCTATGTTTATGTTTCTGTCTATTCTAAGTCCAAGAGGTAGTGTAGAGTACCGAACAGAAAGCTGGTCTGTCCTGTGCCTGTTGGACTGTTCCTGAAGTCAGGAAAAGTTGGGTTCCAATCTTGCCTTGATACACATTGACCATATGACTCTGGGTAAATCAGGTAACTTTTCAGTTCCCCACGTGACTTTCTAAGGATAACAAATTGCAGAAGTTGCTAATAATGCTTGGCAGTGAGTTTCCTGAAAAAAGAATTTCCTGATGGCAAGTTAGTCAAAGGCCTAGGCCCTGAAAAAGTCTATATTTAAATTCAAATTAATTACTTTCTTAATTTTCTTTGGGAACCTCAAGGTGCTGCTAAAGCTGACATAGTCTTACCTGTAAATATACTCCAGATTGTATTCCCATGTTGCTCTATTAGGGTAGGACCCACCCAAAACTAAGACTTCATTGATATGGGGAATTCTCCGAGGAGGAAACTCCCTCTACCAATTCAGGTCAGCACCTTCTCTGAAATTTATAGTTTGCTGAGTTGCCTCAGGGGATGAGAAATCACGTGACTTTCCCAGGGTCACACAGCCAGTGTGTGTCAAAGGTATGACTCAAACCCAGCTCATTTTGGCATCCAGCTTTCTATCCACTGTGCTGTGCCTCCTCCATGATTAAAATTGAGCGAGGACTAAACAAAGCAAATGATCTCTGGATGAATATACTTCAGCTTGGAGCAATCTCAACCAACTTCTGACCACTTCCCAATCTGCCACTTCCTCTCAGTTCAAGACTCTCATTCTTGTTTTTAAGATTTTCGAAGGGCAAGAATCTTGAATTGGCAGGTAACGGCAAAATGTCCCCAGCTGATAAAGAAACACAGGCTGCTTCCATCGTTTGGAATATCAGTCCCCTTGATTTCAAAGCTTCACTTTAAAGATGATTTAATAGAACTAAAAAGAAGGAGAGCCCCAATGGGACTCAACACTGATTTTGCCATTAACTGGTTGAAGAGCCTTGTGAAGCTCTGGGCCTCGGTTTCCTTATCTGGAAAATATAGAAACTTTACTAGATGATCTCTACAAGATCCCTTCCAACTTTGCTTAATTGTTTTTCAGTTGGGTCTGACTCTTCATGACCCCATGTAGGGTTTTCTTGGCAAAAATACTGGAGTGTTTGTCATTTCCTTCTCTAGTTCATTTTACGGATGTGGAACTGAGGCAAACAGGGTTAAGTGACTTGCCCAGGGTCACACAGCTAGTAAGTGTCTGAGGTCAGATTTGAATTCAGGAAGATATCTTCCTGCATCCAGACCTAGCACACTATCCACTGTGGCACCTGGCTGCCCAGAGGACATATCAACTTTTTGACTCTTTAACTTTGGACTCAACTTGTCTACACATTCTTAGGTCCTAGCTTCCATTGCTAGGTTCCTTAGGCATAGATGACATTAAGTTAGGAAGATGTTTCTCCAGTGGAGCATTCAAGTTTCTTTTTTGTTGTAACTGGTTCAATGTCACACATTCCAAATGTTGTTGTACATTTTAAATGGAGAAATCAGACAGAAATCAGGTAGGTGCTGGGGTAGCAGGCTGCACTATTCTTACCAATTTTAAGAGGAAGTATGACTGGAACTTGGGACAAACTGGAGAAATCTCACATTGATATCATTCTTAAAGTGTTGTTCAGACTCAAAGCTACATTTTAATCCTTAAGACAAGTCAAATGGTGGCCTTGTCTAATGTGGGGTGGGGTGATTAAGTTTGGAACTTAAAATGTAACAAAAAGTAAATTTAAAAAGGAAAGAAAGAAAAAGAGAAAAGAAGAATAACATACACTAGCATTTAAAAGGCTCTAAAGTTTGCTCCATAAACTGAAAAAAAAACCAACAACAAAAAACCAAAAATTCAAACCCAAACAAATGAATGGTATCATCTCCCTCTTCCTTACCCACAGCACCCTTCCCCTGAATTCAACCAGTTGTCAAATCTTGTTTATTCTTCCCCCACATTTCTTGTACTCATTATCTTTATTTATACTGCTTCTACTTTGTTCACTTCTTGCCTGGATTATTGTGGCAGCCTAGAAAGCAACTCTTCCTCCACACCCTTTCCTGGCCATATTGTCTTTCAAACAGTTAGCAAAGTACAACTCTAACAGTACAGTAACACCCCTGCTTAAAAACCTTCTGGGGCTCCCTATTTTCTCTTTAGGCCAAAATACAGATTTAGCTTGGCATTTATGACTCTCCATAAACTGACTCAACCTATTTTTTCAGCCTTATTTCACATCATTCCCATGCGTGAAATCTATGTTCCAGCTAAATTAGACCTGAACCCCTGTGCCTTGACATTTTCTCTTTAGTATTTTAAAGTTTGCTAAATGATTTAAATTATATCATATGATCCTCCCAACAGTAATCCTTCAAGGTAGATACTAAAAGTCTTAATGTTCCCATTTTATAGATGAGGAAACTGAAGCTCATGGAGGTTAAGAACTATGTCCATGCTCATAAAGTAGCGTCAGAGGTGGGATCTGAATCCAAGTTTTCCTTACTATGCACTACATTCCTCTACTGCCTCCAAGTGTGAGATATGCTCATTCCTCAACACTAACTTTTAGAGTTCTGCGTTTCCTTCAAGGCTCAGCTTAGGCATTGCCTCCTTCACAAAACCTTCTCTAATTCCTCCATATCTTGTTCCCTCTTCAAATTTTCCTTGAGCATTTTGCCGGGATCTTTCCTATCTTGTGCATATATCAAATATCTATCTATCTATCTATCTATCTATCTATCTATCTATCTGTCTATCTATCATCTGTCTATCTATTAATCTATCATCTATCTATCTATTTTGTGTCTATATCATATTCAACCTCTGCTTACCCCATTAGAATGTAAGTTCTTTGTGGATAGGGACTGTATAATTTTATCCCTGGTGCTCAGGAGAGTGCTTTTCACATAGTTGGTGTTTCATCAAGGCTTTGAATTGAATCAAATTGTGTATTCTTTATTACAAAGCCTAACTAAGGAAGATCTCAATGGATGAAAACAATTCCAACTTCAGAAGGCCTGATTAAGCAACAATTCCTTGGCTTATGAAAACTCTTTTGAAAACATGTCATGGTATTTTTATTGGGTTTATGAGCCTAAGGGCATATAAAGTTCCAACGAGACTGGCAATCAGAAGAATGAAAGAAACACATGATTGCTCTCTGTCCCCTTCCCCCTGCCAAAAGACATTAAGATAAGCCCGGCCAGACTCAAGTAAAATTGTGAAATGGGAAAATTTTGTCTTCAGCCTCTCCCTTTCTTCTACTGCAATTCCCTGTTCTTCCGCATTTTTAGAGATTGTTTCCTTATGCTGTTTTTTCTATGCCTGTTTTCCAAATACCACATTTGAACTTCCTACATGGTGTATTATGAGGACAAAGATAGAGTCTTGTGTAAATTTTGTCTCTTTCCCAGCAATGAACACAGTACTTTGTATACAGTTGGTGCTTAATCAGTATTTGCTGAGTGAATGAATGAATGTTTGAGACTATTCATCCCCCCATTTTCTCATAGCCATGTGAGGTGACTAGAAAGAGTCTGATAGATTCTCACCACTGTTGATGGTAACAGTATGCTATTCCTTTGAGAAAAAAGAAACAATAAAACTTTAAAGGTGACTTTTGCGGGGATTGAGCCAAATAAAACCAAAGGGAAGATATTTTTACAGTGAGAGAACTTGTCATATTATGCTATGCAAGAAGCTGGAACTCTGTCTTCACAAAGGTCTCAGATGCTGGGACTGAGGAGGGTGAATGCCCAGAGGGGGAATGAGTTCATATGGGGAAAAAAAAGGCACAGTATAGGGCCTCATGCCAAAGGCAAAGCAGGGCCTACTCATGTTTGGGGATTCCCACTGAATGATTAAGCGTTCCTCAGAGACACAGGGATTCTTTGAAGAAACGTCTACTCTGCCACACAGATTATGTCTTACTGGGGCAATGCTTCTCCTGTGGATCCATGAAGCTTACTTGGCTTTGAAGAAAGTCTTCACCTTTCTTGAGCTTTCTGCAACGTTTGACACCTTTGCTAAGTAAATGAATGGATGGTTGAGACTATTCATTCCCCTACCCTATTTTCTCATAGCCATGTGAGGTAACTAGAAAGAGTCTGATAGTCTCTTTTCTTCAGGTATTTGTGACATATTCCTCTTGGTTCTTCGCTTACTTATCTGGGTACTCTTTCTCAATGTCCTTTGCTGGGTTGTCTTCCATGCTCCCTGTATAAGAATGTACTCCCCAGCTCTGTCTTGTGCTAACTTCTTTTCCCTATATGTACCTTTTCTTTTTACATGTCTTTTCTCTTGGTGAATTCATCAGCTTCCATTTCTATGGAAGATGACTTCTAGGCATCTATTTCTATCCCTGGTTTTTATCCTAAAAACCAGTTATGCAATACTAACTGTCTACTGAACATTTCCAACATGGATACTGGACATTTATATCTGATTAATTTCTCCAACTCAACCCTTACAAAGTAGAACTTACTGTCTGTCCCCAAAAAACCTGACCTTTTTCTAACTTTACTATTTTTGTTAAGGATACTCATCTCCTGGTCATACAAACTGGCAATCTTATAATCATTTTTGACTCTCTCACTTTTCACACCCGAAAGATATCATATTATCATGGAATCACAGAGTTTAGAATTGGAAGGGCATTCAGCAGCCATCTAGATCAATCAATCCATGTCTCCAAAGAACTCCCATTGCAATGAACCAAACAAGTGTCTCTGCTTGAATACCTCCAAAACTCACATTGCAAATTCTGCTTTTTGGAGTTACCTGATGCATAATAAATCTGTCAGAACCTCTCATTTTTACTGAATGTGTGTTTTTGACTTTTAAATATGCCTCTTGTAAGGCATAGATTATGGGGTTTTTATTCTCATATAGACCCTCACTCTCACTTTATTAGGTTACTGAATACATTTACAATTTAAATGACGACTTAGGTTTATATTTTCCTCCATTCACATCTCTAGTAATAATTTTTAAAATTTTTGAATTAGAATATTTTGTTTGTTTTTTTCTTTTAAGTCAGTGCTTTGTCCCTATATGTGATTTTGCTTAGTCTACTCTAAGTCAATTCTATATCAACAGGCTTTCTTTTCTCCACCCTCAACCTTTCTTCTTCCTATTTGTTGATCCTTTTCCTTATTTGGGAGTTTCACTTAACTTACTGGTTTCTTTTTCTTTCTTAATTTTATGTAGTGATCTAACTTTCCCCTTCTTTTTTTCCTTCTCATTTAAGTGGTTAATTCAAAATCCCCTCTTCTCTTTACCCTTTAAAATACTTTTGTTATTTTTTTGTCTTTTCATACTCCTTTTTTTTCCTTAAGAAGGATATCTTAACCTTGTATTCTTCACAAATTCTTTTTTCTTGTCTATTCTAAAATTTTATTCTTTGATTCATAATCTATATACTTAGAACTACAGCTTTTAAAGTATCAAACTTGAGTTCTCTCATCTAACCAATACCTGTTATTACCTTAATGATCTTATCCATTTACCTCTTTTCAAATATTAAGCATCATTCTTATAAGTGCTATTTTACTGGGAAGACGTAGACCCACAGTAGAAATACCTCAGCATTCTAAACTATGAGGCCCGATGCTACTTCTTGCCCTCCCTTTTTCCCCCCTTATTTACCATACAATCTCCTCTCTGGCTCCCCTCTTACTCTTTTGGGTGCTGGTTTCCTCTAGGAGCTCCAATTTTCCTTCAGAGGAAAGATGTTATCCACAGAGGCACAAAATTCTCTTGGAGGAAGTGGTCTCTGTTGTACCAACTCCCAATAGGAGCTACTACTCCCTTGAAAAGTCCTAATTTCCCAACATAGACCATATCTCTCCACCCATGGAAGAGTCCAGATCTCAATGGGTCAAGATGTCCTTATTTATTTTCCCTGTTTCAATCCTTCCCCTTTGTCACCTCACGCATTCCCCTATACTTCCTCTTCTTGCTGAGAGATTAAAGAAGCTGGCTACCCTTTGTTATTGATGGTAGACTTGATTAGGGCACATCATTAATTCACCTCTAAAATATCTTGCACTTTTCTTCTCTTTTATGCATCTTCCCATAGTGCAATTCAATCCCCAAAAATACAAAATTCACCTGCAGGGTGGGTGTAGTCCATGTCATTTCAGATCTGCTCTTCTGCCATTATTTCTCCTCTTTCTTTAAGTTCTACTGTCATCTTGAATCCTTTGTGTGCTTTTAGAAAGAAATCTCTTAATGGTTGTTGCTGTTTCTTTTTTGAACCCTGTCGGTATATTTCTTTTTCTAGTTTTTTTTTTCTTCTAATAGTCTGTAGAGATGGGACAATTTATGTTGTTGCTACTAATTTCCTTGATAGTTGTACTCATTCGCCTTTCTTATGTTTTTGTTGTTTGCAAGTTAAATAATTTGCTCATTCTCGCTGCTTCAAATGTTTCTTTTTATTGAATGTCTTCTTTTTTTTCATTCATTTTTAGGCTCATGTTTGTAGGATATATCATTTTGGGTGGTGTCTTGAGCTCCTTTGCTTTTCAGAACATATTATATCATTCCTTTCTGTGGTTTTCAGTGGATACAGAATGTTGTTGCTGTTTTCAGTCGTGTCCAATTCTTCGTGATCCCTTTTGAGATTTTTTTGGTAAAGAAACTGGAGTGGTTTCCTCTTCCTTCTCCAGATCATTAATAGATGAGGCAACTGAGGCAAACAGGGTCAACTGACTTGCCCAGGGTCACACAGCTAGTGTCTGAGGCTGGATTTGAACTCAGGAAGAGGCATCTTCTAGACTCCAGACCCAGCCACTCTATCTACTGTACCACCTACTCTTGGGTAATTCAAATTTCCTTATCTTTATATTTGAAGTTTTCCTGATCAATTGCAAAATTTCTTGTTTGTCCTTGGAACTATTCAATTTAGGCACTGATTAAATTGACAACTGTTTGTCTATTGTGGGGAATGGGGCAAAGAACAAGATGGAGTAAAATGATAAAAAACAAGGTTTAGTTTTGTTGATTGAGGAGTTAGAACATGGAAACAAATTTTTTAGCGGGGGGGACAAAACAATGGAGCTGCTTTAGACACAAAACTTGATGTGGGAATAAGTGGAAAGGTCTAGTGGGCAGGAGGAGAGGTGATACTTGAGCAAAGGTGAGAGGTCAGCAGAAGATGTAGACTTAGTAATCATCTCTGTAGGAGGAATAGTTGAAACTGTGGGTGGGGATGAGAGAGGAACCTTGGGGAATCCCCACTATTACAAGTGGGAGGAGGAAAAGAAGGTATAACAGATCATGTCTGGGTCAATGGACAGATGTTTGCATTCATAAAACCATTCAGACCATTTCAGAGCTGGGAGGTACTGGCAAAGGAATCCCGTCTAACCCACTCATTTCATAGATGAAGAAATGCAGCATTCATACATGGATAGGAAAATATGTGAGTCTGCAAAGAAGTAAGGAGACTTTTTTCCCATCTTGTCTCTAATCTATACCCCACAGGAAAATCCAGTAGCCAATCCCTTAATTATTCTTGGCCTCAGTATTAATGGCTTAATTGAAATTCACAGAATATTTCTTATCTTATTCAGGGTCTAGGCTACTACTCAGGTGGTAATATAACTTTAGTGTAGCAGTTCTCAACCTGTGGGTCACAACCCCCTTTGGGGGTTGAATGACCCTTTCACAGGGGTCGCCCAAGGCCATCGGAAAACACATATTTCCAATGGTCTTAGGAACCGAGACACTGCTCCTCTATCTGTCTCCAGGCGGGTCTGCCCACATGCAGATATGCCCACATATGAATATTAAAGGGTCACGGCATTAGGAAAGTTGAGAACCACTGCTTTAGTGGAAGATTTAAAAAGCTTAATTTAAAAAAGGAAACAAGAAATGTTAATGTACTAAGATTGATTTAACTATACGTATTATAATGATTTTTTGCATTACATGACTGTGCTAGAAATATAGTAAAACAGGGGTATATATACATGTATATTTATACATATACATACACACACACATATATACATATGTTCCAAATGTATAGATTAGAGAGGTAATGGAATAACATTGAATATTAACCCAATTTACTCCTATGAGGAAATCTACAAGCTGGGGGTAGGGGAGAGGTATGGTAGAGAATATTTAGGTGAGGATCAATAGAGAAAGAAATAGATATAATACGGGTGTGGGAATAGCTTTTTGAGTACATAGACAGAAAGAAGAACTGCATTGGTAAATAGATAACAAACTTGGCACAGAGAGAGGTTATAGTTGCCATTTGGGGACTTCAACTGTCTGGACTTTTGCTATCTTTCTATGTTAAAGGCAGAACAATTTGCTTTGCCTTAGTAGTATTTTCATTCTTTAGAAAGTGGAACAAGGAATGGGACTGATTTTGGTTAATAAAGAGGAACCTATAGAGGTAGAAATTGTAAAAGCCTAGTCTGGCAAAACAAGGATTTCAGCAAAGAATTTTACAAAATCTCTCAAAAATACCCTTGTGGACAAATGGAAAGATGTGTGCTATATGGCAGGCACGTGGATTCAGTATGGGTGGGTTTTTCTTATTCTGTTTGCGTCTTCATCATTTCATATATGTCTTCTGATATTTTTCCCTTAATTTCTCATGTTCTGAATTTCCTATTGTAATAATTTTCCATAGGTGGGGTAGTAGATAGAATGCTGGGTCTTGAGTCAAGAAAATCTTCCTTCAAATGTGGCTGCAGACACTTACCAGCTTTGTGACCGTGGGCAAGTCACCTTGTTTGCCTCAGTTTCCTCATCTGTAAAATGAACTGGAGCAGGAAATGGCAAACCCCTCCAGTATCTTTGCCAAGAAAACCCCAAATGGGGTCACAAAGAGTTGGACACCTCTGAAATGACTGAACAACAACAAGAAATGCCGTGATGATTTATAGTTATTATTAATTATGTTGCTAAGAAAGGTCTAAAAGCAGTGCCATATCCTCTCTTCCTAGTTTCAATTCATCAATTGCACCTATTTGCTAGACATTAAAGAGGGACATAAGCTAATTGAGTATTTGGAGAAGAAAGTTAGACTGTACTCACTGGAGGGCCAATTGTTCCTGGTCCACCTGAAGGTCCTATAATTCCTGGTAAACCTGCCTCTCCTTGCTCCCCAGGTTCTCCAGGAGGTCCCGTGTCTCCAATGGGACCCTGAAACATAAAAATAAAAGTGGGGGGGAGCAAGAGAAAAAACTATGCTACACTGCATTACATCATTTATTGTATATCATATCCTTTCATTCAGGGTACATTATGAATAGAAATAATATTTTAGGTTTTTACTACACCGTAAATATGGTTATCACCTTTGCTCCATCTTTTCCTTGAAGACCATCTTCTCCAGGAGTTCCTGGTTCACCCTAATTTGTGTGTGAAAAAATGGAAACATTAAAAAAAGTTCCTTACTAACACCGCTAAGAAAGGTATTTTAATTGAAAAAAAAAATTGCCTCTGGACGTCCCAGATAGTTGAGGAAAGAATGCATTATGAAGCTTTCTATCCCCATTGCTCCTTCATTTCCATAGCAAACAGACATGATGATAATAATTGCTTAATTTTCTTCCCATGGCTGATTCAAGAAGCCAGAATACTATGAATCAAAATACAGTCAAATCCTAGTAAGATAATAAACTTTGGTCAAATAAAGGTCATACAATGCTCATTTTGCAAGCCTGCTCCTTGGACAACTGTTCACAAGCTCACATCATAAAATTATACTTACTTTCCTGTCATTTTCAAGGAGATAAAAATGATAAAGTGTTTAGTAGAGTGCTGGACACATAGGAAGTACTACATTATTATTATTGTTGTTACTATTATTATGATCAATTGATTTAATATGTTATAGTTTGAATGTTTCTGTGCCCATGTCTTGAATAACCACACTACAGATGAAAATTTACAAAAAACCCAACAAGAATGACTCTTTAAAACAGAGGTGTCTCTATGGAACTTGCAGAAATGTTTATCATAATGCAGACAGAGATCATAGGATCAAGGTATTAGAAACTTAGAGCTGTAAGGCAGCTTAGTGACTATCAAATCCAGGCCTTCATTTTACATATGAGGAAACTGAGGCACAGAGAGGTTTTTGTGACTTTTCTACAGTCACAGAAAGGTCTGAAAAGGGACTTTAAGCCCAGTTTATCCTGGACACAAGTTATGTAAAAAATACGCCAAATAGGTGGATCTTTCCTCCTCTTTTCTAAGCCAGTCAAAGGTGAATTCAAACTTATTGATATTTTCTTCCTGGGCTAACAAAAATGAAAATAAAGAATGGGATAGGAAGAGAAAGGGAAGGGAAAGGGAAGAGGAAAGGAAAGGGGAAATGAAATCAAACATAAAAAATAAACTAGATTGAATCTGCTCTAACATCATTTTCTTGATAAACAGATAAGATAAAACTTCAAAATGCAAAGTGGAAATCAATCAACAAGTATTTATTGGGTACCTACTATGATCTCATAGTACCTGTCCCAGGTCCTGTAAATTCTAAGCCAAAAATGGAAAAATATCTACCTTATGTATTATTATGTAGTCTGGAAATAGTAACTCTAGAATCTTCTTCAGACAGATCTCTATAGGAGGCTTTGTTGAAGGAGGATAATAACATTAATACAAATTGGGTTCACAGTGACCTGAAAAGAATCTGTTTTGTATTGAATAGTTCTGACATGTGAGAAAAGGAATGTGGCTTTTTGGAAAGCAGTGTTCTAGGAGATACATCTTTAATAGGAAATTAATATTAATAGTTTAATAGGTCAGTCTAAATTTAGCCTATCTGATCTTGAAAATGAAATAACAAGTCGGATTTCCATTTCCGCTGATGTTTTAATGTTGAGGATGGAAGATATTTTGGGTAAGGAGTAGAGGATAAAATGAACTTCTTTTAAAGTAGTATAACTAAATACTATGAAATGATGAAATTGTCATCAGATGTGCCATTTCTAGCAGTGTTTAAAGTTTTCTGGTGTATTAGCTAATTAATTAAACCTCTGATGAACAAGAAAGGAAGGAAACAACATTAAGCATCTACCACATGCCAGACACTGTGCTAAACATTTTACTAATATTACCTACTTGAACCTTCTCAGAAACTCTGAGACATAAGTGCTATTATTATCCCCATTTTACAGTTGAGGAATCTGAGTCAGATAGAGATTAAGTGACTTGCCTAAGGTTACACTGCTAGAAAGTATCTGGGGCTGGATTTGAATTTAGGTTTTTCTGACTCCAGTCAAGTGGTGCATCCAATGCACCATTCTTTGTTCTTACCAATTTTATATTGCTATGATTTTGTCATTGGACCGATCAGTAATTTAACTCAACAATATGGAATCACAGTATCATAGAATTTTAGAGATGAAATGAACCTCTGTAACCATCAAGTCCAACTCCCTAATTTTACAGATGAATAAATAGAAGTAATTTTGTTGATATATGTGAGTCACTCCTTTTCCTCAAGTATTAAGAAAAATCCCCGGGATTATATAAATTGGGCAATAGCACTCTCAATACATGTCAAGAGCTCTAAAAACAGCTAAATTATAGCTGGGTAGCATTGCAATGTACAGCATACTTTTAGAAATTCTGGAATATGGCCAGCATTATTCTGTAATGAATCAGAGAGGTTTATCATGTTATTTGATCGAAATAGAAATGCTGGTAACTTTTGCATCTTTAGAATAGACACCCTAGTGCATCAAATAAATTTTTATTAGACACTTACTCTTAATCCTGGTTCTCCAGATGCTCCGACACCACCTGCTGGCCCAGGGTCTCCCTGAAACGTGGAATAAAAATGGTAAAGTACTGAATTATTGAAACAAACACATTTACATGCCGTAAAGGAGAGAGAGTAGAATTCTGAAGTGATTTGCTTCTTCTGTTGGCTGTCCTCCTCCCTCCCCTTTTCTTGAGATTTCTGGTTAACTATTAGCCAGACATGACAATTCTTTGGAACTCAATGGATGGAAGAAATCCTTGATGGATGAACTTACCTTTGCACCTGGCTCTCCTTGCAGACCGGGCTCTCCCTCGATGCCTGGAGATCCCTAAAAGAGGACATTTTGACATTTTATTTATAAAATAAATGTTAGCTTCTCTCCTATAACCACAATAATCCACTGACTAAGAGAAGATGGTGCCTATGAGCTAAAAGATTCAAAAATAATCATGTATAACTTTTGCTTCTGTGAGTAATTCAGGAGAGAAGTATGAAAGGCAGAGCGCCTTCAGAGGCAGGGCAGAGATACTTCTCTCTGAGGAGGCTCTGATTGAGCATACATCCCCAAAGAAACCTTTAGGCACTGCTAGAATGGCACATTCTGTGGACAAATTCATGATTTTTGGTTAAAGAAAAGTCCATAAAAATTTCATGTCCTTTTGCCAAAGAATTCCTTTAGAGAATCAGGAAGCTTCTTTTTGTCTAGTATAAGCATTTATACTTATCCTTAAATAGACAAACGTAAGGCTCTGCACTTTCAAGGAGAACTCCAGAAGTCACTATAGATCCCATCTCTTCTCCATCTCAGAGAATAGCTTTCAAGAGTTACTGAAGTCAAAACATTCATTGATCTGTGGCTAACTTTGGAATAAGCCTCTCTGCATTGATCCATAGGAGTCTAAAAATAGCAGACATCCCTAAAGACATCCCTAACACTGGGCCACACTCAAAGACTCCCTGGCTTGATAGGGATCTGACCAATATTGCACTCAGGGTCTTCTCCAATTAATCTCCCAAAGCAGACCTTTTGGCAATTTATTGTTTTCAAGGAAAAAAAATATAAAAACCACAGTAAAGAGATTTGACTTTGTACTGTCTACTTTGTAGAGGCAGCTGGTGGTAAAGTGGTTAGAGACCTAAACCTGAAATCAGGAAGATCTGCATTCTAATCCAGCCTCTGACTCTAGCTGTACGGCTCTGGGCAAGTCATTTAACCTGTTTGCCTCAGTTTCCATATCTGTAAAATGTAGCTTCACAGAGTTGTCACAGAGACCATATAATATTTATGAAAGTGTTTAGTGCACAATCCTTGGCACACAATAGGTGTTATAGAAATGCTTATTCCCTTCCTATTCTTCCCTAGTCTTGGAACAAGTATGGCTGTTTTTTGTTTTTTTTTTTATCATCAACCTGGCTTATTTTTCAACTTGTCCCATTATGCCTCTTTTTTTTTTTGGAGGGGGAAGGTAGGGCAATTGGGGTTAAGTGACTTGCCCAAGGTCACACAGCTATTTTGTGTTAAGTATCTAAGGTCAGATTTGAACTCAGGTGCTCTATTCACTGCACCACCTAGCCACCCCTATCATGTCTCTTTTAAAGGAGATATAAAACCTGGAAGGGAGGCATTGAGTGAAATCC
The DNA here is from genome assembly GCA_028646515.1 of Pseudochirops corinnae. Lineage (NCBI taxonomy): Eukaryota > Metazoa > Chordata > Mammalia > Diprotodontia > Pseudocheiridae > Pseudochirops > Pseudochirops corinnae. The sequence continues at coordinate 329,062,528 of CM053586.1, forward strand.
ATTCTCGATCTGTGAAGTGAGAGCATTGTTTACTTTCTGTTCCATTACTTGTCATAAGAGGAGCTTCTGGGGTCCAAACCTGTGACTTCACTGGTGCCAGGAGCTCCCTGCAGAGGAAACCCACTCTGCACATTGGCTGTTATTGTATAATTTGTAGTCTTAAAGAGCAGTCTGGGGGCACTGAGAGATGATGTGATATGCCTAGGATCACACAGCCAGTATGGAGCAAAGGATGGACGTAAATCCTAGTTCTCTGACTCTTAGTCCCAGTCTCTATCCATCACACTACAATCCCTCTCAAGCCTATTTAGAAGTAGAAAATTAGCATCATTGAATGAAGTTGTCCTTATTTTTGGGGTGTGTGTGTGTGTAGATTTACAAATTTAAATTCTCCCCTTATATAAAATGAAACATTTTAAAAATGATTATTATTTTAAAAATATCCAGTGTCTGAATTATAGGTTGTATGTCACATGTTCAATATATTTATTTTTTTCATAATTAAAAAAATAAATGAAACTTACCTCAGGACCCATTTCTCCAATAGGACCAGCATCACCTTGTTGTCCTCGTGCCCCCTACATTTAAAAAAAATGTAAAAGTCTTGACTGTGAGAATTTAAATTAGTTTAAATAAATACAGCATATTATATATGGCATATAACATATGCTAAACCATGGCATTAATGAGTAATGTTATCCTATGCATTGGAAAAGTGCTAGAAGTCAGGAAGATTGGGGATCAAATCCCACTTCTGACCTTTAACCTACCTGGGCCACAGTTTCTCTGTCTGTAAAATGGGGATAATAATACATGTACCACAGTGACTACACACAGAGTTGTTTGGGGGATCAAATGAAGTAATGTGTTAATAGCACTTTACAAACCTTAAAGTTTTATATAGATATCAGCCGTTATCATAACCCTTAGTCTTTCATAGTATCTTTTTAAGACCAATGAGACAGTAAATTCTCTCCCAACCGCTGTTAAGTTATTGGAAGGCTGATAGATCCAAAGACCTATTCCTTTTCACTAATAGTTAATATGCCGTTAGCATGAATTTTAGAAAGATCCAAACATGGTCTTCTAGAGGAAAAAAAATGTTATGTTCAACTACTTGTATTCTGTTTGGTGAATAGTCCGGCATAGAATCAAATTGAATAATTTCTCTGTGCTCATTTTATGGGCTTAATAATCTTTACATTGTATAATCACTCTAAGGTGAAATGAAATGCATACTGGGGCTTTTTTGGCAAAGGAAGACTGTATTACTAAGCAGTATTCTTTGAAGTGAATGGACAGTGAATAATTAGTTTATTGTAGTAACATTAAAATTGCCCACATCAATGGATCTATTTGTCGATGTGAGGGGAGCTATGTGCTCAAGCATCTTTATGGAATTTTTATAGATGAATCAACCCATATTTAGAAACCACAGCATGCTAGGCACTTCCCCAGGGATCATTAGGGCTACTTATCTTTGTGCTTTGCTGGAGTGGGAGAATCTGTAACAGTAGCCTGTTGCCCCAGGAAATGTTGCCTCATGGGAATTTCCCCAGCTTCTTTGGCAAAAACCATTCTAGAAACATGCTTGTACACACCTTTTCAGGGAAGTTGTAGGTATGAGGACGAT
>CM053586.1:329064660-329113998 GCA_028646515.1 Pseudochirops corinnae
TTACATATGCATACATGTATATCATATAAATATGTATATGCAAAATTTTATTTTAATACATATTTGTGGCATATATAACAATGTTATATAAAATACAGATACATGTTATATTGTTATGTACATATATACACAGGCACATAAACATATGTATATGCATATATATGTCCATATATAGATATGAGTGTTATGTGTCTGAAGATAAAGATAGGTGATGTTTACATAGCACTGTAATATTTCAAAGCCCTTTATACACATCTCATTTGGTCCTCACAATAATCTTGTGAGGTGAGAACTAGAGATATGATTGTATTAGCCCCATTTTGTAGATGGGGAAACTGAGGTTCAGAGAGGTCAAGGGACTTGCCCCATGGTCACAAAGCTACTAATTGTCAGAAAAAGGCTCAGGCCCCAGGTCTTCTTGACTCCAAATCCCCCCTCTCCATTTGCAGCCCTACGCTTATTATGATATGACTTAGTACTAATTTTTCATTACTTACTGGTTTACCTTGAGCACCTCTCTCTCCTGGGTTTCCAGCATTACCCTAGACAAGAGGAAAAGAAAAAGCTAGAGTAGGTAATAAATAACCAAGAAAGTCAGTTCAAATTTGAATATTCTTGATTAATCTGAAATATGTTAATGACTTACGATAAGTCCATAAAGACCTTTTTTCCCTTGATCACCTTTTTCTCCCTAACAAAGAATTGATATCAAATAAGTTTAAAATAAACATAAGCTAGTGCTCACAGATATACCCGTGTGTGCATGTCTGTACACACACACGCACATGATATAATAAACAAAGTATGCAACTCCATAGTGAAAAGGAAACAAGGGAACAGTTGGCTTTTTTGTTCTTTTTCCTTTTTGAGGTGTGTGTCTTGGGAGGAAAATGAATTAACACTTTTCCTGCTAACGAAGAGAGGATTCAGAACTGAATTCTGTTAACCATTCTGTTAATCTGCCTTTTCAGGGTAGCTGGGCAGAACTCTAGAAATTAAGTGAATATGCAAGGAGGAAATCAACATTACCTTAATACCTTGTATTCCTTGCTCTCCTGGGAGGCCATCTAGTCCTCTAGGCCCCTAAAAATAAAAAAAAAATAAAGATGAGAATAAAATATTCCTAATGATAATTATGAAATATTGCTATTTACTGTTATTGTTTTTTAAAACAGATGTAGGTACTGAGGGCTCTTTAAGCTAAAAAACCCAAACTCCTTGCTTTTTCTTCATTCTCCCACCCAATGATCTATAGCTCAAAATATGGCTAGCTACATAATCATAATAGCTGGCATTGAGATGAGATGTTAAGGTTTGCAAAGTTCTTTACAAATGTTATTTCATTTTATCACCACAACTCTGGGAGTCAGGTTATAATCTTCATTTTACAAATAAAGACATTGGGGCTGAGACAGGTTAGCTGACTTATCCCATGTCACAAAACAAGTATTTGAGGCCAGATTTAGACTCACATCTTTCTGACTTTGGGTCCACAGATTTACCTACCATATCACCTAGATGCCTCAGAAAATCATTTTAAAATTTTCACAATATAAGTAAGGTTGGTGTTCAGTGTTCTATTGTCTAAAAAATGAGTAATTCATCAATTTCTTAAAGTGAGGAAAATTTTCCTCATTTCATTTTATCCAGCAAGGGGTGAGTTAAACTTGTGTGTCTGGTTACTTCTAGGTTCACCACTCCCTCTGTTTATTCTCACTCTATTTCTCTGTTGTCTTTATATTTTCATGGTTTTCTTTTGTCCTGTCATAGAATGACTAATTCCCTGATACATCTAATTTCTCTGAATGTGGAGTCCTTTTACTTAATGTATTCTCACATTCATAGTGACTGAAAATGATGGAGTTGGAAGTGGCTAACGAGGTTAAGACACTCCAATTGGTACAGTGAGATCTTGAGAAAGGGAGATTGAAAAATGCTGTGGCATTATGAGACTTGTGAAGTACATATTTCAGTTAATATGGCTAGAGTCCATATTACATAATGAAACTTGACAAATACATTAACTGAGAGCATACATTGATATTTTCTTCATACTTAATGCTGCTACCAAAACTATTTCTCTGATTAGAACATTTTATTTTCCAATGTCACTTACCCTTCGTCCCTTTGGACCCTGTAGACCAGGTAACCCCCTTGTACCTACATGACCCTGAATAGAAAAACACATAAGAATATGAGAACTCAGAATTTTCAATTTAAAAATGAACTTGGGAAATATGCAGATTTTACAGAAGGCCCTAAGAGGTAATTTGGTGACAGTCATGCCACTAGTGAGGGGGCAGAGCCAATGTTAGAACCCAGTCCTTCCAACCCCTATTTCAATCATTTTTTTATACCATACCACAATGGAAGTAAAGAAATGATTTTAAAAATGTAATGAAAAGAGGTTGTGGATTTTTAAATTTCAACTTAAAATATTTGGAGGCTTTGGGAGAGTGTTGATAAAAATGTGTTTTCCCATAGTCTTGAAAATAAAATCAGAAGAACTTTTAAGATAAAGAAAGGAACCAAACATTTACTAAGCTCTTATAATGTACTAGCTACTATGCTCAGGGCTAGGGATACATACATACATATATATATTTGTATCAGCAAGTACCCTAGCATACCCAGGGTGGCTGCTAGCACAGGTTCTTAGATCTGCTTTTCTAAAGGAAAGCAACTCAAAATGGGTTAACAATCTTACTTTAATCAATCAAATGTATATTGTTTACCTAGTTTAGGGGAAACAGTCAACACCCTGAACTTCAGATGATACAAACAGAATACAAACAGAAGTTACAAGCAAACAGAGAAACAGATCAGCAGACAGGCTTCCAGCCATCTGACCATTACATCCATACCCAGTTAGTTACCAGAAAGGGAAGCACCAACATTTGAGTTTTCAAAGCTGGGGGGGCTCAATGGCTTCCCAGAGTCTCATCTGGCCAAATCACACAACTCTTCCCAAAGTGAGCCCCAAAGCAAAAACTCACATCAGGGTGTATATAGCCTTCTCCTAGATCAGAGAATGTCACAGCCCTCTTGACCCACTTCCCAATCACAAAGTAATAACGTGTGGGCATTTCTGAAGAATAAGGCTCCTGCCACAGGCTCCATGTGACCACATTCAGCCTTTTAGGGGGCAGAGTATACTTCCAAATCAGGGAAGATTTCTCAGAGCCACTTAAGCCTATCAAAGGGCCTAGGGGCAGGGAAGATCTTCAGATTCCCACAACAATATTGTATATAACATATGACATACGCATACATATATGTACCTCATATACATTATATAACAGATGTGGTCATACATATATATGTGTGTGTGTGTATATGTGTGTGTGTGTGTGTGTGTGTGTGTGTGCTCTCAAATTACTGAAGAGACCAGAAAAAAATCTATTTGAAAGTAAAAATGGCCACCTTTAGAGAAAGCTGAGTTTGTATTGATCAAATTTTTCTTTGTAGACTCAATGCCTGACAACGTTCTTTGCACCTAGAAAGTACTAAATACATGCTTATCAAATGAATGGATTTAGTATTAAGACAAGCCCTAGTTGCACTCTGCAAATGAAAGACACAACTGGAGAATCAAATTTAGCCACTGAAATAGCATTAGGGCTTGGTCTGCTTAAATAAGACTTAGGCTGAATGGAATCTCAGAACATCTTAAAGTCGAGACTGTTTGTGTCTATGTATGCATGTGAATGTAGACACAAGACACTCAGGAACTACTAAAAGAGAGGACTAGCCTTGAATACATACAGCTCCCAACAGAAATGGTGAATTGGTAGTGGTGCTATGATCACTGCTCTGGGAATCCGAAGGCTCAGATTCTTTCAACTCAGTGAACTCTCAGGTCTTTCCAGATCTAAATCTATGGTTTCACATTCAAATGGACAACACCTGACACAGTTTTTGCTAAGTTTAGGAAACAATTTGTTCTTTACCTGCAAAACTTGTACAAGCTTGAAGTGTTATACTTTTAAACTTTTGAAACAAAATTAAATTTTAAAAGTTTATTTTTGAAGCAAATATTTACTTTCTTTTAAATATTCACAAATAAAAATTTGTTGTAAACAAAGATCCACCCTACTTTCCATGAAATCTTTCTATGTTTTGAGAATGTATTTAGGCTTTGAAAATTGATGTCTGAATGTGCAGTAGTCTTTCTTTGCCCCTATTTGCTTAAACATAGCAATCATATAAGACTTTTTAAGCTTTTGGCTATTAGCCTGAGGTTGTAGACTCGTCTACCATTTGCACCATAGGGAATGTGTTGGGTGAGGAAATCCCAAAAGCCATGTTTTCTTTATTTTGCACTAAATGTGATAAATTTAAGGATGGGATTTTTAAATAAATAAATGAAAATAATGACATTTAGATGGTTCTTAAAATGCTTTACATACATTCTAATTTGAGCCTCACAGTAAGTTTGTGAGGTAGGTAGACAAGATATCACTCTCTCTATTTTACAGATGAAGAAACTGAGTAGAGTGTAGAGATGTAAAGTCCTGTGCTAAAGGTCACAGCATCAGAATTAGCAGAGTCAATATTCAAACAAGTCATTTGAAGCCAAAGCTAATTATGGCTCCTCTAGGTCACCGTGATTTCTCAACAGAAAGATGGATTTAAAAGCAGGCTAAAAGCAGATCTTAGATGTAGACAATGAAAGTCTTTTTTGTACTTACAGGTAATCCAAGAGGACCTATGGGCCCTGGGTCTCCAGGAGGCCCTGGATATCCCTGTAATTGAAATAAAAAGTGTTACAAAAAGTTCAGATTCAGTCACTTTTACGTTGAAGACAAGTTATAGTAGGTCTTGAAACTATCCCTCTCAGCCAAATGGCAATTTGGCAAAGCTTCTTTGTCATCCCAAGGTGTGGAATGTTACAGAGGATGCCTTGGTTAAAGTCCATAGAAATAAAATTGATGTGTTTACAGAGGAACAGGCAGAAAGGTGCTGGATCTGGCTCCCAAGAGCTGATTATTAAATTTTTAGTGTAAGCATTTATATCTTGGAAATTGGCAAATGTTACAAATTAAGACTTGATGTATTGTTTTGTTGACTGTTTAGACTTAAGAAAATGATGAAGAAAATACTAATAATGGAAATTAAATTTATAAGTATTCTGTGAGTACATTTCATCCCATCTCCCCCTGCCCTTCATAGGCAGTTGTTAAACATCTACCAGTAGGACAATGCTGAGAACCTCTTTGTTGTTAGTATCTATCCCACAGTACATGCCTCATCTCACATACTACAGTTTCTACTCATGAACAGAAAAGCACTTCAGTGAAACCATATTCTGAAACTCAAAGAAGGTCCCTTGTCTAAGCGATACTAAAAGATATGAACATAAATGTGCTCATGAAGAATGTGACAAGGTACTGAAATCATTACCGTATTTTATGATAGTAACGCAGATTTAACGAGTCCCTCCAGAAATGGTTGGTTCTAGGTTATCTTTTAAGTTTGCTAAACTATTTTTTAGCTAAGAGCAGACACATACATTTAGGACCTATTGAATCCATTTTTGACAATCAAGTAGTCAAAACATAAAGGAAGACCTAAAGAAATGATTGTGAGAAACTAAAATACGCATCATTGGAAATATCATGGGATGCTTTTGGTAGATCAAAATCTCTTAGGAGATCTTGGAAATAAAAGTTCAGAAATGGAAAAAATAATGTCCAATTTTTTATCTTATTGTGAAACCACATTATGAACTCGAAATATGCAACCTAGAAACAAAGGCTATTGATTATTGCTGTCTAGTATGGGTGAGAAGGGTGCAGATTAATCATAGGCTCTGAGTTCTAAATGCCACTGGAAACAATGGGAGAAGTTACAGCAGGGAAGATCTCAGTTTGACATGAGAAGAAAAATGCTTCTAACAATAATATCTCTGCAAAGATGGAATGGGCCATTTTGGGAGGCAGTAAATTCCTTATTGTAGGTTTTTGGGACGAGCCTAGATGACCACTTCGAAGGGATTCTGGAGAGGAAATTTTGGGTTGAACTATGCAACTTTTGAGGATCCTTGTGATTCTGTGAGAATTACATGAGTTTCACACCCTATATCAAGGAAATTTCATAAAATAGATTTTTCCCCCTCCTTTGTAGCTTACACAGTGGCTATGATGGAAGACATCCTAATTGTAAATTTATAATTTGTAAATTAACATTGTAAAATTATAAACAGTAGCAGAACACTAATTGATATTTTCTTATATTTTAACTACTCTTTGGTACTTTCATTAATTATCTAAAACTTTTAGAGTCTTTCGTTTACATTCGACTATGCCGTCTGACGTGTATTTCCTATAATTTTATATGTGAGTCTGTGAAGTCCCTAAATTGCCTAAAGGGTAATTCCCTGAATCCTGCAAAGGGGAAAAATTACTAATAGAAATATGTTCTATAAAATGATTGCACTTTCTTGAATTCCAGACAAGATCATCTGCTTTTGGAGTGCCTTTATTTTATTGGTTGTTTGGAAGGAAATGCTTTTCAAACCACTGACCGCTTACCATAATTCCCTTTTCTCCAGGTGGACCCACTGGGCCTGGGTTCCCACGCTCTCCCTTTTAAAAAAGAAAAGAAAAGAAGAATCTTTAGGTGTTTTACTTATCCACAGATCCATAGTTCCTTGATCTCTAATGTTATTCAATTCTCAAACTTTTAAAATTAGTGGATTGTTTTTTCTAAAAACAGTTTTTAAGCTCTAATGGATTACAACTACACTAAGAAATTTGGGACACTTGTATAAAGAATCTTTGTCTTAAAAAGTAAGTAAACTTTTAGAATGATAGAAGCATCTTCACATTTCTTTTTCAGGGACCGGACAGGGAAACTCTTACTAACGTGAGGCAAATATAGTCAGTCAAACATTTTAGCATACCTACTATTTGCCAGGCGTTGTGCTTAGCCCTGGGAATACAAAGAAAGGCAAAAGAAAATCCCTGGCCTCAAGTGGCTTACAATCAGATGGGGGAAGACGACACACAAGGCGTAAAAGGAAGCTGAACAGCAGCTAAGGGGAGGGTTGGTTGGGGAAGGTACCTTAGGGAGAAGCATGATGGAAAAGTCAAGAGAAGAGCAGTCTTGTGGGAAATAAAGATATGACTGACTTGGGCATTCTAAATCAAGCTGTTGCTAGGATTTTCCCATCTCCAATCAATGGAAGGGAGTGGGCCCAGGGTCAGAGGGGGTCTGTTGTAATGTGAATTCCAGGATGAAGTGATGTTACAGGTCATGCACGTGTAAACAGGGCAAAAATATCCATATGCCATATGAAAAGGCCTTGTAAGTGGAGAATTCTAAAGATTTGATGGTATGTGGAAAAACATGAGGGTTGAGAATTTTATTATACATTGCAAATGTTTAGTAATTAATCTGTATAACTCTTGTACAGAAGTCTATTTCTTTAGCTTGTTCACTTGTTATGTTACAGAATGCATTCTTGGAATTGGTGGCAATCCTAATTAAAACTGGACAAAAATCAGAGTAACAGTTTGGTGTACTTGAGTAGGTGTTAATTCCTAGTCATAGCATTTGAGTTTTTATCAGCTTTGAGAGAAATTTGGATTACCAACATGTACAGGTAAGTTAGAAAGATAAAACATCACAGTTATCTAAAATTCTGAAATGCTTCCATTTGTACTGATTTTATTAGTTTTAAAATTTATCTCAGTCCACAAATAAAGTAATCAGCTAGTACTTCCTGGTCAAATATGACAGGCTTAACTCTCAACTAAAACTGGGCCCTCGAAAGTTAACAATGAGCTCTTAACTTAAATATAGGGTACTTTTTTCAGACTTTGTCCTTAGTGATCAATGTGTAGCAGCTGACACTGTTGACTACCTCCTAGATACATTATGGTGTGGTGTGGTGTGGTGTGGTGTGTGTGTGTGTGTATGTGTATGTGTGTGTGTGTGTGTGTGTGTGTGTGTGTGTGTGTGTGTGTGTGTGAGACAGAGAGAGGGAAGAGAGAGAGAGACAGAGACAGAGAGAAAGAGCCAGAGCCAGAGAGGGAGACAGAGACAGAGAGAGAGAGACAGAGAGATAGAGAGACAGAGACAGAGAGACAGAGAGACAGAGAGAGAGAAAGAGACAGAGAGAGACAGAGAGACAGAGAGACAGAGAGAGAGAAAGAGACAGAGAGAGAGAAAGAGGCAACGAGAGAGAAAGAGAGAGAGAGAGAGGGAGAGAGGCAGTGAGACAGGAGTGGGATGAGGGGTAGGGTCCTTTTTCCTTTTGTCCCTCCTATTCCTCTCTGGCCATTCCTTTGTCTCCTTGGCTAGATCATTATCAGCACCCAAGCCTGTATGAGTGGGTACACCCTAGGACTCAGTGTTGAGTCCTCTTCTTTTCTTTCCTTACCCTTTGTCTCATGGTGATCATATCAACCCCCAAGGTTCATCTCTATGCCAATGACTCCAAATCTCTGTATCCATCTCTCGCTTCTGTCCTGAGGGGTCTGCATGGCTAATTACCTTTTGGTCATTTCTAACAGAATGTCCTTTAGTCATCGCCAACTTAACATGTACAAAACAGAACTCGTAATCCTCTCACCCTCACCTCCAAATTGATCCCTTTAACTCTCTGATTTTTGTTAAGGGTGCCATCATCCTTCCAGTCACCCAGGTTCATATCTCCAGACGCATCCTTGACTACTACCTCTCTCTCATCCCTCATATCCAATCACTCACCAGCACTGCCGATTCTATCTTCATAATCTTTCTCACATCTTACACTTTCTTTCTACTCACTTGGTTTGTTCATCTTAATTCTGACCCCATTTCATCTGGATTATTTTAATAGTCTTTCAATTGATATTTCTGCATTAGATTTCCCCCTCTCCAATCCATTTCCCACAAAGTTACCAATCTGCTCATCCCAAAGCACAGATCTTACTATATACTTCTCCCATTCAAGAGACTCCAGCGGATCCCTCTTGCTCTAGAATCAATTATAAACTGCTCTGTTTGAAATTTGAAACCCTTAACAATCTGGCTCCCTTCTGTCTTTCTAGGCCTATTTTATACAAATGACCTTCATGTAGTCTATATTCTGACAAAACCTGCCTGTTTACTACGTGCTATACATGTCTTTTTATCTTTGGACTTTTGTATGAGCTGTCCCCCATAACTGGAATTCACTTCTTCCTTATCTTGTTCTCAGAGAATCCCTCTTTTTCTTCAAAGCCCAAATCAAGTGCTACCTCCTTCAAAAAAAAAACCCTATCCTGATTCCTCTGGTTGTTGGTATGCTTCTCCTAGAAATTGCTTTGTATCTACTGTCTATATTTATTTTACATTTATTTTTAAGGTAGCTATATGTTATTTCTCTTCAATAGAACATAATACCCTTAAGGGCAGGAACTTTATTTTAGTCTTTGAAAATCTCTAACGGTTGACACATAGTGTGGGCTTAATAAATACTGAATGAATTAATGCAGACTATCTTAGACATTCGGGAATGGGGAAGGAAGATATAACAAAAAGATGGATTAGACATCCTCCTGTTCTTAAAATATTCCGAAGATATCCTGCCCTCAAGGAGCTTACGATTTGGTTGGGAAGACGAAGCTTATACAGACAAGATACTGGGAAGTGTGTTCTGATGCTATTACTCTCGTCGTAATCATCATGATCAATAAAATAAGGAGTTGACATTTACATGATGCTCTATGGCTTATAGTGGGCTCTACTGACCTTATTTCATTTGAATAGATAGGGTTAAGAAAAGGAGAAATTAGTGTTTTATGAAAATTTAATGGAGTTGAGAAGGCCTAGAGCTGGGCCTTGAAGCAGATTTGGATCAAAAGATGAAAGAAGAGAAGGCGTTCCAAGAAAAGGGACAATTGAGCTCAAATGCATAAAAGCAAAAATACGCTTGGCAGATGTAGGCAATTGCAAGGAGTAGAGGGTATTCATGTGGCAATATCTGAAAGATGATCAAGGCATTGCGTGACTTCCAAGGGGCAAATGTTGTCCTGATTTTCCAAAATGAGAAGAGAATGGAATCTTTGGGCCAGAGGTCAGTGAGTTTGACTTTGATTCCTGACAAAATTCTAGGACAGTTATTAAAGGGACACTTAGTAAGCAGTTATAAAAGGAAGTGGTTATCACAAAGAATTTGCATGATTTAATCAAGAATACGTCTTGCCACAGTGACCACTTTTGTTTTTTCACAGGGTTTGGGTTATTGAACTAGTAAAATAGAGAAATTTTGTGGGAAATCATTTACTCAGATAGTGGAGAAAATTTGATAAAATCTCTCTATTCAATTCTTTTTAGAAAATTTGGAGGATGATGATGACATTGGGTTGATGATACCAAAGTGGGATGGATTCAGAACAAGTTGAACAGCTGGATCCATAAACTAATTATTAATTGTTCAAGGTCAGTTTGAAATGAGGTCTTTGATGGACTGACTCCTGCATCTCTGCTTGGTTGTGTGCAGCTCACTATTTTATTAATGACTCCAATAAAACTATAGATGACTTATTTATCAAATTGACAACCAATCAAAAGTGAAGAGAGATAAGATGCTATGTATAGCTAATAGCCTGAGTCAGATTCAAAAAAGATCTTGACAAGTTAGGACAATGGACTGTATCAATTAAGAACTACAATAATCTTATTCTTCAGTTAAAAATCATCTTCACAAGTACAAGACAGGGGAGGAATGATTAGGTAGCAGAATATGATCTGGGAGGGGTGTCTTAGTGGACCACAAGCTCAGCGTAACTAATTAATGCTATATGACATTGGGAATGACTAATGTGATATTAGGCAATGTTTGAAAAGGCACAGAGTGTATATAAGTACATGAAGGAGCATGGTGTGGTGGAAAGAACATTGAACTTAAAACACTGTGCTTGGGATAATGAGATTTTAGACAGGGCACTTAAATTCTCTGGACATCACTTTCCTCATAGAAATTAAATGAGTTGGACTACATGACTTTTGAAGTTGTTTCCAGCTCTCAATATCTGAGCCTATGATAGTTATGTTCTCTGCCTTGGTCAGGAATCAGCTAGAATACTATGATTAGTTATGGGTACGACATTCTAGTAAGTGCATTGATTGGGAAGTCATGGTAGGGAAACCAAGAAGATGAAGGTTCTTGAGGTCCTACTCTATGAGATCTAGTTGAATAAACTGAATATGTTTATCTTGGAGAAGAGAAGAGTCAGATGTGATGGTAGAGGATATGGGGGAGACAACAGAGTATTTGTTTTAAAATATTGCATGAGATGTCAGGTGGGATTATCATTTTTGTTGCTACAGTAGATAGACTATGAACAATGTGTAGAATTTGTAAAAAAAGAAAGGTATATCAAAGCTTGATATAAGGAAAAACTTAAACATTAGGGCCTGGCCAAAAGGGGAATTGGACAGCTAGGTGGTGTAGTAGATAGTGCATCAGGTCTAGAGTCAGGAAGACTCATTTCTCTGAGACCAAATCTGGCTTCAACACTTAATTTCTGTGTAATTCTGAGCAAGTCACTACATCCAGTTTGTCTCAGTTTCCTCATCTATAAAATGAGTTAGAGAAGGAAATGGCAAACCACTTCAGTATCTTTGCCAAGAAAACTCCAAATGGGGTCGTGAAGTGTTGGACGTGATTGAAAATGACTGAACAACAGTGGAATTAGCTGCCTCAGGAGGAAGAGGGCCTTTCTTCCTCAGCAGATGTCTTCCAGCAAAGGGTAGATGACTATTTATTAAATATCTTGATTTATTTCAGTTATGAGTTGATCTAGATGATTGATGAGGTTCCTTCCAGTTCTGTTATTCTGTTTGTGTGTTTATTTTTATCAGGGAGTAGATATGGGAGTAAGTGTATTTTGGGCAATAGTGGAAAAAATTCTGGATATGCAGGATGTTACTAGACTGTGGAGAGCCTTAGAATCCAAGTAGAGGAATATGGAATTGATGATTCTTGGAATTCTTGGGAACTCAGGATTCTTGAGCAGCAGAATAACAGATATATCATTTAAAAAAATGGAACCTTAAATACCATCTTGTCCAGACCCTATTGAAAGTACAAATGTCCTTATTATGATGAAAGCAGTGTTTTAGAAAGATTAATCTGTCAAGAACTGAAAGTAGGGTGAGTAAATAATTTAACTTGATTCAATTCCATGTTAATTTATTAGGTGCTATACTGGGGATATAAAGACAAAAAAATCTTCAGTTTCTGGCCCAAAGTAACTATCATTCTGCAGAGGGAAATGTGAGCATCAGTGATAAATTAGTAAATATATAGAAAGTAATTTTCGGAGGTAAGAGTGTGTTATCACACATGAGTCAGTAAGGGATAAGACTACTGTCAAATTTTAGCAAATTTTGAAACAATGACAGGACTTGATGACAGACTGGATATAGGAGGTCAAAGGTCATGTCAGTATCTCTATTCTGGGAGACTGGAAGAATGATGGTGCCACTGAATCCCAGAAATTGAGCAGTTATTTGGAAAGACATCAGTTTTGGAGTGAAAGAAAGAAGATTAATTCTGTTTTCAACATGACCAGTTTCATAGTTGAGAGTGAGCGTCCAAGCAGAGATAGCTTGTAGGCAACTGGAACGAGGTGTAATATTATCTAATTAATTTCATTTCATGTCATCATTTCTCTGTGTGCAATGGATACAATTGTAGGACTTTTTTTGCAGGGAGGGGTATGTCATCCTTTCATTTTGTAGGAGAGTAAGTCAAGCTTTAGTCAGAGGAAAGAAATTTATGCATGTGAGTCCATCATAGAGTTGGGATCAAAGGAAAAGAAGGAATAGAAGATGGTGCTTTTGCCAACTCCAGATGGAGATTCAACCTTATTTTTTATTTTATCTTTTAAGTCTGGGAGCTCATCATGGAAAATCACTTCTGGGGGAATCTCACACATCTCATTAATCAAATTAAACTTTCCACAGCTTATAGCCAGCTTTACTCAGAAGAAACTACCTGATTCTTGTAGTATGAGCAAAGAGGTTTGAACAGAGACTGACTCTGCTAAGAAGAGGGACTTTTTACTTCTTTGTTTTATTCAAAGGCAAAGTCAACAAACATTTATTAAGCACTTAGCATATGCCAGGCAGGCCCTGTGCCTGGGAATACAAATATAAGCAAAAAGAGAAACAGTGCATGCCCTCAAGGAGCTTACATTCTCCTTTTACTGGTTTTCCTGATAAATAAAGATTCAAAGAAAATTTAAAGGCACAGTGCCTGGCTGGCAATCTCATTTTCTTTGCAGACTGTTTCTTCACTAAGAAAAACATATCTTGTCTTTAGGGAAATCAATACACGATCAACTTTGTTTCATCAAAGTTTAAGCTCTTAGAGTATATGCAAAACGTATTTTTACATGGGACTCATAATGCCTTTTTATTAAAGGAAATAAAATCATCTTTGAACTTAGCCTAAGATCCCCAGTTATAAACAAAAGTAAATAAAAAGCTTACCTTTTCACCAATGCTTCCAGTTACACCAACTTCTCCTGGTAAACCAATAGGGCCCTTTAGGAGAAACAAAATGGAGTCCAGTTTCATATGCGACAGTACAATAGACTAAGATGCCCAAGAAAACATTCCATCATGAACTACTGGTCTGAGTGCATCAACAATGAATGATTCCCAGGGATATACAGCCTTCTCTCTATTCTACTGACTTGGAACAATCCCAGATCACTATTTGTAAGGAGTCATGTCATCTATGACCTCTTTTAGAAAAGACAACCAAAGTGATATTAATCATCTTTGAACTTCAGGGCTGAATCATCTCCTTTCATGTTAGTGAATGCTATGTAGGTAGTAAAATGGTTTGCACATTTAAATTCACTTTGTCCCCATAGGAACTCCAAGAGATAAAGGCTATTATTATACTCATTTTACAAGTGAAGAAACAGAGGTACAAAGAGGTCACGAAAATCAGTCTGCATCTGAGGTAGGATTCAAACTTAGGTCTTTCTGATTCCACATCCTACACTCTATCCACTGTACCACATAGTTGCCTTGAATTGATGGTTAGAAAAGGTGAACGTGACTAAAGCACAAGAGAGCCCAGCTTACAAAATGGAGTTTTAGTAGTTACAGGTGGAAATTGCTTAAACCTCAGCATGAAGTGTATTCCTGTGCAGAAAACAACACCAAGAGAAGTCTAAACTGAACAAATTTATATTCATATTAGTGTCACTCAACATATGTGGTGAAGTATGATGGGTACTCTAATCGAATGATAGTTAAAAAATCTAGTAGTTCTCATGGAAATAATAATGATGAAATTTGAAAAATAGTATTATATTACCCATAAAAGAGGAGGGTAATTGTTCTTTCTGAGTCAGTTTTTAAAAGTGGTAGTGTTTCCTCTCAATTATTAAGTTGAATATCTATATCTAAATAGATGCAAACCATCTATCTCTGCCCATCCATTTATCTCTCTATCCATCTATTTCTTCCTTCCTTCCTTCCTTTTTCTATCTATCTATCTATCTATCTATCTATCTATCTATCTATCTACCTATCTATCTTTCATAAGCAAATCTTGACTTTGACTTCAAGATTCAAAGAAGCTGGATAGCAGGTGATTAACTCTTGAAAATTAAAAATGGCCCCAAGTTCAATGTGCCCTTTTTTCACATCTACAATGATAAAGGTGGAGAGAAAGTATTAAGGATAACATAGGTTTTAGACCATCTATAAACATTACATTAATGGTCCTTTGAAAGTCATATTCTAGTCCAATGAGTGACAAGGTAATGTACCACTAATTTATATCATTCTTTAAATTTATTTATAAGGCCAGAAAACCGAAGGAAGGTATAGTCATTCTGAAAGATGTATATTAAGTTCTCCCTGGAAAAGCAAATGAAAGAGTTGGTACAATTTGTCTTGTGCATCCAAAGACAAATGAAATAGCATTTCAAGGGACATGGTTATCTCTTACTATAGTGCTCATAATCAATATTTGTAAAAAATGAAATCACCATGAATAGTCACAAAATGCTTTTGAATCTGTTACATTAGATGACCTATTTTAGCAAGCAATCTTGTAAACCTGTTACCCATTTTTGAGCAATGAAACTCTTCCCCCCTTAGGTAGTGAAATTCCATGAGCTTGGGAAGAGCATTCATTGTTATCAATATAGACTTTGACACTTAAAATCCCCAGTAAAAAGGCAGGCATTTTTTTTTAATACAGTTGTTGATACTTTGAATTTTTTCTTTGGAAAACTATTTGTTCATATCCTTTGACCTCTCTATTAAGAAATGGGTCTGATGTCAGAACATTGCACAGACTCCTAGATAATTTTTATAATCACTCAAAACACTTTGTATAAACAGAATCATAATAAAAAGTGATAGGAACTGCCTTTGACTTTATATTATACCCTGAAGGGACATTATTAATACAGATAGTTTTTCTATAAATTTCAGATAACAATATTTCCAAACTACTGGAAACTGTAAAAACTATTATAAGAGTTTGAGATATACAAATAACATAGGAAGAAACTTTTACCACCTTTCATATGACAAAGACAATTTCACAGAATATGAGCAGCCTAACTGAATCAGAGATAAGAGTTTGAGGAACGAGGTATCTCATTCTGGACAAAATTTCTCATGAGTAAAAAATTTTATATACACAGTATTCCTAAGCTGCCACAAAAATTATCTCATGTGAATCCGTTCTGTTTTGAAATGTTCACCAATGGAAAACAGTCCTAATCCAGTCAAGTAAGAAGCCAAACATCAATAGGTATGTGTTTGAAACCATCCTACACCAGGTACATAATAAAATAAAAAAATATGAAAGCACAGAATAATCCTGATGCTATTCCAAGTTTGTTTTTGTTTTCTGCTATTAGGCTGAATTAGACTTTAAAAAAGGAATGTTTTAATTTTGGAACAATTTTCGTAGTAACATTGTTCCCTTTCACAGCTTCTCTAGTGTCATAGGTCTATTTTAGTGTTAATAGTGAGTATCTGCCAATAACAGTATAATTTGAGCTGTCCCATTACTGTATCAGATGACTGCTTCTCAGGACAATATGCTTCCATTAAAATAATCTTGAAAGAAACTATTAGAGATGAATTTTATAGTTTTTCTTAGTTTTACACAATTAAAATTCCCAGAATATTTCAAGTTAACTCCCTCCTCAGTTTTTCAACTGAATATTTTGTGTTTGTGAATTACAATTCAGTTGTTACCCATATGCTTGTATAAATTACATCACAACAGGGTCAGCAATGTCATTTTTTACCTGTGTAGAAGACTAATCAAATTCTGTAATACTATGCAAGGCTGGCACTTGAATTATGGGTTGGATTTCACATACATTTATGAATTGAGAGTGGGAGAAATATTAGCAGCTTGCATATTCTAGAGACTCTGACAAGTAGCATATATCATGGGCATTTGCTGTACATGATTTGTGAGAATATTTCAGCTTTTAAGTCTGACGTAAGTCAATCGTTTGAGTCAAGTAGTCTCAGACATCCAACCTCAAGATAAGTTCCTTTTCCCAATGGAAGAGAGTCATAGAATTTTAAGGCTTGACAGGACCTTAGCATCTATCTAGTCACAGGAGGGAGAGAATTCCAGGCATGGGGGATAGTCAGTGAAAAGGTATGGAGTGAGGAACTGGAGTGATGTAAGTGAGAAATAGAAGGAAAGCCACTGTCACATAAAACATAGATGAAGCCAAAGGGTAAAAAGGTTGTGAAGAATTTTAAAAGTCAAACAGAGGATTTTATTTTTGGTCTTGGAGGTAATAGGGAGTCACTGGAGTTTATTGAGTAGGGAAGTGACTTAGATCTGTTATTCAGGAAAATAAATTTGATGACTGAGTTGAGGATAGACTGGAGAAGGGAGAAACTTGAGTCAGGGAGACCAACCATAAGTCTAGTGCAATAGTCCAGGTATGACATGGGCTTATACTAGGGTAATGGTGGTTTCAGATGAGGGAAGGGGGCATGTATGAGAGGTATTGCAAATGAAGAAGTGACAGGACCTGGCAATAGATTGGATACATGGCATGAATTGAGTAAGGAATAGAGAATGACACCTTGGCTGTGAACCTGAACAACTGGAAAAAGAGAATGGTGCCCTCACCAGTAATAGGAAAGTTCTGATGGAAGGAAAGATGGAGAGCAAAGATAATGAGTTCTGTTTGGTATGTGTATAGTTTGAGATATTTGTCAGATATCTGGTTTGAGATGTCTGATAGGGAGTTGGAGATTTAAAAATGGATGTCAAGGGGTGGCTAGGTGGCTCAGTGAATAGAGCACCAGATCTGGAATCAGGAGAACTTGAGTTAAAAATCTGGTCTCAGACACTTAATATTTGCTAGCTGTGTGATCTTAACCCCAATTGCCCTGCCTTCCCACCTCCAAAAAGCAAAAAAAAAAAAAAAAAAAAAAAAAAAAAAAAAAAAAAAAAAAAAAAAAAAAAAAAAAAAAAAAAAAAAAAAAAGAATCCCAAGAGAGAGGTTAGTGCTAGCTAAATAAATCTGAGAATCATCAGTGGAGGGATAATAATTGAATCTATAGGAGCTGATATCACCAAGAGAGAATGTACAGAGGGAGAAGAAAAGATGGCGTGGGACAAATCTTTGGGGGAAACCCAAGGTTAGGCAGCATGACCTAGATGAGACTCAAAGCAACTGATACAGAGTGAAGTAAACAGAATCAGGACAATTTATACAATAACAAAATACTGATCATCACAATGGCCACAATTGCAGAGGTCTCATGATGATACATGATACTTACCTACGGATAGGTGACTGACTCAGAACATAGACCGAGACTTTTTTATATTGTCAATGTATGAATTTGTTTTATTTGACTATACATGTTTGTCACAAAAGTTTTATTTTTCTTGCATTCTCAGTGGTAGAAAAGGAGTAGGGAATGAGGCAAGACAAATTTCATATGAAAAATAAATGCAAACAAAAAATAGCAAAGGAAACTGACTGAGAAGGCAACAAGGAGAAGTAGGAAACAGCAGTGTCAGAAAAACTTTAGAGAAGACAGGGAATCCAGGAGAAGAGTGACCCATATAGCCTTTGATAGGCTTCAGAGAGGTCAAGAAGGATGAAGATTAGAACAGGCTGATCGATCAAGGGAATACTTTGGACAGAGCTGAGGATGACATGGTCAGTATTTAGATAGAATTTACTTAGATTTTAGCAAAGTTTTTGATAAATTCATTCTATTCATATGGAAAAGAAGATGAGACTTGACTGTACATTAATACAGTTAGATAGATTTGGAACATTTTATTGGTTGGACCAATCTAAGAGTAGTCATTCATAATTCAATATCACTTTGGAAGGAGCTATCCAGTAGAACTAATCAGGGATCTGCACTCCACTCTGAATGATTTAACACTTCTTACCAGTGACTTGAATAAAGACAGAGAGGACAAGTTTATCATATTTGCAGAGGATGTATAAGGATGGGGTAGGGGGAAAATAACAAGTACACTGGCTTCAGAATCCAAAAGAATCTTGAAAGGCTAGAAGAGAGGACTGAGTCAAATAAGATGATTTTTTTTAATGAAGGCAATCAGGGTTAAGTGACTTGCCCAGGATCACACAGCTAGTAAATTTCTGAGATTGGATCTGAACTCAGATCCTCCTGACTCCAGGGTCAGTGCTCTATCTACAGTGCCATTCATTTAGCTACCCTAACAGGAAATTTAATGGAGATAAATGTAAAATCTTATACTTGATTTTTTAAAAATAAATTCTACAGAAATAAGATTAGGGAAGTGTGGTTAGACATTAGTTTATTAGGAAAAATATCTTGATTTTTATTGATTATGAGATCATTATAAATAAAAAGTATTGTTTTAAACTGCATTAAGAGGGTCTTTTTACATTCCATCATGGTCAGGGTTTCTATGGAGCAACGTGCTCAATTCTGGATACTGCATTGTAGGAGAAACATGGATAAAGTACTTTAAATTCATAAAAGGCTGCTCAGATGGCTGATCTCTGTTGGTCTTATTGTCAGATTGTATAGTAGAAATGGTGTTGGATTTGGAATTAGGAACTCTGGGTTTGAATCCTGCTTTAGAAACTTTCTCTCTGATCATGGCTATTATCTTCTGTTGGCCAGTGCACTTAGCCTATTGCAGTCTTAATTTCTTTGTAAAATACTTGCATTACTTGCTTCACAAGGTTGTTGTGAGTAAAACACTGTGCAAATTTTAAAGGGTTATATAAAAATAATGAATAATTTCTTGCTCTACTACACTATCTTAAAATAAAAATTTCTTCTCATTGGAATATTTCTGTCTGTGTTTCTCAATCTTCATGAAAATATTTGTATTCTTTACATCTTCTGTCATCTTCTTGGCAGAGAATGTAAATTCCTAAATAGCAGTTCTCTCTTCAAGTACTTTTGGAGTTTTGGGCTGTGATTTAATGAGAACTGGCTAGTGTCCCCAACATGGAAGATCTCCAGTCTATCCTTTCCTGCCACTCCCCACCTTTGCAATTATAGAGGTGCTGCCAATGCCAACAAGTTGGTATTACAGAAGTTCCTGAAACATTTTATAGGAAAAGAACTGTACAAGCCTTCCCCTTTCCTTTATCAAAGTTAGGTACCACTATTTTAAGCTATAAACTGCTGCTGGACACATATAGAAGAACCAGAAAAGATTTCGGGGATTCTTTAGTCCAGTCTCATTTTACAGATAAGATAGTTAAGGCCTGGAGAAGTTGGATCCAAGCAAGATTGAATGACTTTCCAATAGCCACATGTGCTAAATTGCTCATGGCAGAGCAGAAGCGGGGTGGCTAGTGAGTGTTAACTTCATCGTGTAACTAATGGTCACTTCTAGCTCTCAAATCTTTGGATAAATCATTGTCTTGATGATAAAACACAAACTCCTCCATTTGGAATTTAAGTCTATCCACAATCTGGTTTCAGCCTTTTCCCAGTGTTATTTCAGGTTTCTATGCCCTCTACATGAAAGCTAAATTTATCAACATAACTACTAGTTACTCCCTAAAGTTAACCTTTTATCTGCACTTGCCATTCTCTCAATCCTAAAATGTTCTCTCTCTTCATCTCTACCTCTTAAAATCATTGTCTTCCTTTATGAATTGCCTTAGGTACCACCTCTTCCATGTAGGCCATTTATGATCCCCTAGCTGTTACAGTATATTTACTTATCTGTGGACAAGGTCAAATTGATAAGTAGCTTTCAAGCTCATTGAGGGCAGGGACTCTTCCACTTTTGCATCCCCATGTAGTAAGAATTTAATGGCTGTTGAACTGAATTGACTTGCCCTCATTTTGTGGGTTCATTGTACATATTTCTGTCAATCCTTTTCTAAGTGCTCCTAGAATCCCAACCACTTTGCGTCTGCATGAATTTCTTTTTTCTTTTTTTCTCTCTTAACAGGTCCCTCTGGAGCTTCCAGTGTCAACTCACATAGGAGGACCTGCCTCAGTCTAACCCTATTTAACTGGACAAGTGCACATTAGGCGTACAATGAATATTTGAAGAATTGAATTAAATGTAGAATTCTAATTTTCAACAAGGTTGAGATGCCACAAAATCCTATTAAACACAACTGCCACATTTTCTCAAATCACACAACCAGAAACATCAAGAATAAATGAGAATGAGTCTGGCTTCTGTGCTGGGTATTTCCTAGCAATCCTCCCAATTGTTGCTAACGAAAAACTTGCTGATGCTTTGACATAAAAGAAATACGAGTATTTTCACTGAAGAACAGCCAAATACCCTTAAGAAAGTTAGGATTTCTTTTTTTTCAGTACAACTGTCTGAAATTCTTCAATTGGAATGCCAGGTAGAAAGCTTTTTAAGAAGGTATTAAGTCTGTACTGCAGCCTAAAATAAAAATGGTCTATTCTACGCTAACAATAGCAATGCTTTATGTCACACTCTTTGAAAAAAAGTTATTTTAAAAAGCAATTTATTTCTAGCAGTAGTCTATGGGGGGGGGTAGAGGAATAGTTTTGGAAAATTTAGCAGACAACATGCTGCTGTGGCTTTCTGCTCCTATGAAACTTAAACAGTGAAATAATTTTAAAATTATGTAGCAAGAATTTCTGCCATTGTGTTTTGATTTTGGAATAATTTGTTTTTTTCTTAGATTCTTTTTGTTCTCTAAAGGAGAGAACACGATTAGTTGCCCTAGGAGACTATGATATATATTCTCTCAGAATGGAATGTCCATCTCCTTCCTTTTCTTTTCCCCAAAACTACTTTAGGTCAAGATTAAGATCAACCTTTTCCCTCAATTTTCCCACAGTGATCTCTCGTGATTTTACCTTGCACTTAGCCACACATCCACAGAGGTCTTAAGAATCTATCTAGTTCAACACTTATCTTCCTTGAAGATTCCCTCTACAATATCTCCAAGCAGTGCACATCCAATTTTGTCTGAAGTTCTCCAGCAAAGGGTGCCCGCTAACTTCTGAAGCAGACTATTTCCTTTTTGGTAGATCTCAAATTGTTAAAAAAAAAAAAAAAAAAAAGAAGTTTTTTTTTCTTCCTGGGCCTTTGTTTAATTTACACCCATTGTTCCTAGTTCTGTGCTCCAGGGCTAGCAGTACAAGAATATTTCCTCTTCTAAGTGATAGCCCTATGTTGCCTCCTTTCCATCGTCAAGTCTTTTCCAGGCTAAATATCCCCAATTTCTTCAAGTCATCCAAGCCAACATAACATGATCTCAAGACTCAGCTATCCTGGGTACCCTTTACTAGAGGCCTTCATCTTATCAATCCTCTTCCTAGAATCTAGCAGATACCCAGAACTGAATACAATATTACAGATATGGTTTGACCAGGATAGTGTAGACAGTGGTACTATCATGAGACATATTCTGGATCTTAATACTCTTGAAATACAGCCTAAAATGTCATGAGCCTTTTTTGATTTCTATAATACATATTTAGTTGGCAATTCCTTAAAACTCATACATCTTTTTCAGATGAACTGCTATCTAGATAACCCTTCCCATTTTGTCCTTATAAAGATTTTTTGAACCCTAAAATAATACTTAAAATTTGTCCCTGTTAATTTCATTTTCTTAGATTCAGCTTAGTCTTTGAGATCTTTTTGATTCCATTATCCAATGTGTCATCTTTCCTTCACAGCATCAAATCCAGCACTGATTCCTAGGAGAATGGGGCTCCCTGTAGGGGCCACATGGACGTGGCCCTCTTGAGGTCCATGTGCAGTCCAACAACTCTATGTCTGTGTTTTGTCTTTTTTCTCTCTGTTCTCCCCCTTAGGAGATTCCCTGTTAGAAATTCTCTGTTAGAACATCCTCTCCCTTAGGAAGATCTTCCTCTGACATTCTTTTCAGGTCCTGAGTTTTTTCTGTTTTATATGCATAACTCCTGTCTCCTCAATGAGATCATCATGTTGCACATCAGGGGTTTTGCCTTTTACTTCTCTTATGTATTAGTTAATACAAGGTTGGAGGAACATCAAGAGTTTTGTAAATACTCGTTGGGTGGATTTGAATACGTGGTATGAAAAGAACAAGGAACAATGGATAGAAGTTATAAAGAGGCAAACAAGGCTTGATTCAAAGAAAAATTTCCCAATAGAGCAATCCAAAAACCTAACCTGCTGCCTCAGAGGCACCCTACTCATTGGAGGTTTTTATCAACAGGGTAGGTGACCGCTTCTTGGGTTTGTCAAAATAGGGATTTCTGTATTCAAGAAAAGTTTGGGCATGATGACTCCAAGGTTCTTTCAACTCTATGAGATTCTATGTGGAAAAAATGGATCATTATTCCGTAGCTGAAGATCTAGTCAATTATTTGGGCTCTTTTAAATCTTCTCTGTTGCTGTCTCCATCTCCCTTCCTCCCCCCCCATCTCTGTCTGTCTCTGTCTGTTTCTCTCCTCTCCTTTTCTCTCTTCTGACTTTGTCTCTATCTCTGTCTCTTTCTGTTTCTGTGTCTATCTCTCCTAATTTAATGCTTATTAGAATGTCCATTAAAACATGAGCAGAAATACAAGAGAGTAAAATTTGACAGTCAATGGAATTGCTTTGTAGGAGTTTTGATAAAATGGATAAACTCATGGTCAAAATACGGCTCCTGATTTATAGGTGTTTTTCATTTATTCCTATCCTCCATTACTAAAGACAGAAGTTACATGTTGACCTTACTACCCAGATATGTCAGATGAAACTGTAATTGGAGGATACTTTGAGATTCATCTCCATCGGCTCCTTACACAGTGGACCTACATCATGCTCTTCTTCCCTTTGCATCTAGCTTCATCTATTAAAATGTTGATTAAACTTTTCAATCTCAAAGTCTAGTAAAAAAAAAATCCCTCAAGATCACTAAGAGGAAAAGACTAGAAACACAAGTTAGTTTGACTTTATTAACATCATTATAAGAGCTGAACAGAATCCTGAGGGAAAAAACCTTTAGTCTAGCTCTTTCAACTTAAAGAGGGATTTACAGGCAAACCATCCCAATTGCTTTAAAAAAAAAAAGCTGTTGTATTTTTAAGGCCAGAGATCATTTAGTTTTTATCTTTGTATGTTTAGTGACTGGCACAGTGACTTGGACATAATAAGCCAATGTTGGTTTGTTGGTGAGGGAAAGTCCCTCTACTAATGCAGTTGGCAGCATGCCTATGACTTAAAATCTTAGAGAGTTACCAAGAGGAACTGAGATGTGAAATAATTTTTGCAGAGTCACACACCCAGTCAATGTCAGGGGTTGGTCTTGAACTCCAGTCTTCCTGGCTTCATTTCTTATTCTATTCACAATATTGTCTTGCTTCCCGCACATGGTAGGCATTTAATACGTGCTCAATATTGTTTGTTGTTCAGTCAGGTTAGATTCTTTGTGGTCCCTTTTGGGATTTTCCTGGCAAAGATATAAGAGTGTCTTGCCATTTCCTTCTCCAGTTCCTTTTATCGATGAGGAAACGGAGACAAATAGGGTTAAGTGACTAGTCCAAGATCACACAACTAGTAGGATTTTGGATTTGAACTTATGAAGATGGTGTTCAATGAATAAACCTGAACTGACCTCTGGAAATAAGTTGCAAGATCTTTCTCAAAAATTGGTTTACAATGTTTAACAACTTTTCCTACTAGGAAATTTTTTTTTTTACTTCATCTAAACAAAAACTTTCCTAGTTTATTTTATCTAGTTCTTGTTTTCCTGTTCCCAGCAGAGAAAAAAAAAGGTTATAGATAAACATAAATATAAAATAACCAGTTGAAGGGTAACAGTTACTGCTAACTTAGGTGACATTTGAATGTACAATTCCATATTAATATTTAAGTATTCTGATACCATATCTGCTTTTTGGTCCCAGTGGTATACTAGCCTCTCAGTGTATAATCAACTATGTTCTTTTGAGTATTTATGAGACCTTTATGTCTAGCCCAAAATTTCTCCATCTTAATTTGGTTAGTTTGATCACTCTGTGATTGCCTTGTTAACTAACATTCCAGGGAAATATAAGCATATTTTAATAAATACCTTACATTTAATTATGTATAGTACTTTAAAGTTTATAAAGTACTTTCCAAAGTACATCATCTCATTAAAGTGTATACTTAGAAGAATTATCACCAGTGAGCAGATAAAGAAATTGAAGCTGTAAGAGATTAAGCAACAAGCCCAAGGTCACACATCTGGTCTCTGGCAGAGCTGAGACCTGAATATAGAAATCTCAGTTCCAGTCCAATGTTCTTACCCTATGATACTGGTCTTAGTAGCATAGGGAAGAAAAGTTTCCCTATATGATCAAGATGAAACTTAATTGTTGTTGGAAACTTGACTATCCTACTGGAAAATGACTTATCCATGATGCCAAAAAGTATTTGCCATGTTTACATGGCTAGGTAGGGGCATCTTCAATTTCCTCCTCTTTCATCCATCTCTCTTTTCCCCTAAATTCATCCTAACAGCCTTTGGTTCCTTCTACCTATGGTCACAGAGGGGAAAAAAGAATGACCTCTATAGCTCTTTTACTTCCCCAGCTACTGTCTTTCAAACAGTGAAGGAAGCAATGAAATGGTTTCATACTTATGAAAAATGCTCTTTTAAATATGGGCAGGCTGTGGTTATGAGTAAAATAAAATCCAGATTTTACTTCATGGCTTTTCCCAAAATCAAAGGGACGATGAGAGATAAAAATTCAATGAACCTTTTTTCTATCTCCCTCCCAGCCAATGCCAAGAGGTAGCGGTGGCCCCAATTAGGCTGTATTATCAAGTTTATGAAAAAGATGAAGATTCATAAATCGAATAGATTTCAAAAGTAAAGACCTTGTTTTAATGGCAAACGGAAGTGTAATGAAATTCCTTTCAAAACTTTCCTAAAGGATTAAGAAAGAAAAATTCACTAAATCTCAAACCAAAGGAAAGATTAGTATGTTAATCTAGGGCTTCAGAACACATGTAAATTATTCAGAAAAAATGTCATTAGTGAATTTGAAAGGAGTGGGTTTCATTGTTCTCAAAAAATGTTTTCTCAATAATACTTAAGTTTATAAAGGAACAGATGTCATGTTCCAGTCGGAGTAACTCTGGAAACACATGTGGTCAACATATCACTAAAAATTAATTCATTGTGTTAATGTACTATATAGATGATCAGCCAAAGAGACAAAATCTGAGCACTAATTTGGGTTTATTTTTATTTGAAGTTAACATCTGAAGAAGGCACTTTCTGTATTTGGTGCCTCATGACGAAGAGTACACTCTGCTTTAGTGGGACAGCTTGAAGGGGAGGCGGAATATTAGACCCAAACCAGAGTTTTTGAATTATACTTTTCCAGAATTCTTTCATGTTTTTGTAATAACATTTGTAAAATGTAGAGAATTGGTTAAATTGATATTCAATATATGCGTATCTATGTTTAAAAACAGCCATCTCATTATATTCATGAATATTTTGCTTAGGAATGTTGCTGTCACCTAAGGCAGCTTGGTGACACCGTAGATAGAATACTGGGCTTCAAGTAAGGAGGATTTATCTGCCTGAGTTAGAATCTGACCTCAGATACTTACTGGTTGTGTGACCCTTAGCAAATCACTTAACCCTGTTTGCCTCAGTTTGCTCATCTGTAAAATTAGCTGGAGAAGGAAATAGTGAACCACTCCAGTATCCCAAAACCCCAAATGAGGTCACAAAGAGTCAGATACTACTAAAAATGACTGAAAGGTTGGATAGCTCTCAGTACCCAATGGATAATTAGCTTGTGATAGTTTTATTTCTTAGGCAGTATTCCCTGACATTTAAGGGAGTTTGAATCACCATGACCCCAAAACTGCCCTTGCCGTGTTCCCTGTCACTGAAGCCCTGGTTCAAGGGAGTCTGGCAGCCACCAAGTGCAGTCTCTCCACAGTGTGGCCATGCCAGCCATAAGATCTGACTGGATGAAACTTCCATCATCATTCCCTGTTATACAAAAGAGTTATGAATTATAATTCAATGTCCTCCTCCCCCCGCCCCAGTCTTCCCAGTAACATGTCCACACATGGAAATAAAAAATCAAAAAGAGATTGAAGAGGGGCAGCTAGGTGGCATAGTGAATAGAGCACCAGTCCTGGAGTCCGGAGAACCTGAGTTAAAATTTGGCCTCAGACACTTGACACACTTACTAGCTGTGTGACCTTGGGCAAGTCACTTAACCCCAATTGCCTTGCCTTCCACCCTCAAAAAAAAAAAGAGATTGAAGAGATATTTTTGACCATCTAGATCAGTGGTGTCAAAATGAAATAGAAATGGGGATTATTAAACCATACATAAGGATCCCTGTAGGCGTGATCCTATACGTGTTGTCTCCTCCTATTATAATGTAAGCTCCTTGAGGGCAATGGCTATCTCTCTTTTGTATTTCTATATCCAGTACTTAGCATAGGGCTAATAAATGTGTTTGTTTCCATAAAAAAAAAGAAACATAACCTAGACCCATTTTTCATTATCAATCCTAAACCTATTTGTTTTTTTGTGAAAAGTAGTATACTGTTAAATCTCTTTTCCTTGAAATAATCTTCCTCTTTGCCATTGGGACAATATCCCAGCATGCCTCTCTGCTTCTACATTCCGTGTTTACTTTTTCCTGGGAGCCTTTTCCCAAGCAAACCACATGGACAATCATTCTGGGGCCTGACAAGTACAACACCTGCGTAAGCGCACTCGCGAACGCACCTGGACGTTACGGGGAAGCTCATTCTCTTACACAAATCCTGTTACGCGTTTATCGGAACTTTTTTACGTCTCACTAAGAAAGGAATGCTTCCCTCAAGTGTGGAACACTTTCATTTTTCACTCGCTCAACTCCCCTCTGACGTCCACGGTGCTCATCCATGGCGGAATAGGGAATTAAAGTGGCGATGAGTAGGCAGGGGGTATTTACGTCCCTATTATGTTCCAGGTACCACGTAAAGCGCCTTACCAATATTATCTTACTGGATCCTTAAAACAACCCTGGGAGGTAGGGTTATTATTGCCCCATTTTACAGTGGAGGGAACCGAGGCAGAGGTGAAGTGACTTGCCCAGGGTCTCATAGCTACTCAGTGTCTGTGGCCACATTAGGTCTCAGGACTTCCTTACTCCAAACCCAAAACTCTAGGCACTGGGGCCACCTGGCTGTCTGTCAATACCATTGGCTATTTTCCTTTTGTTCTTACCATTATCTTAAAAACTTTTCAGTTTTTGTATCTTTGAAGACACTTTATATTAGTATTATTTGTAAATTGGGACTTTCTTATCTGAAAATATGATGCTACCAACAAACCAGTGATTATAGTTTCCAGACACATGGCCACTGAACCCTAAATGCTACCTTATGCTATTATTCTATCATCCTGTCCCAAACCACAGTGTAACAGGTAATCATGTGCTTTTAATTTTTTGGGTCTCATGATACCATGCTGAAATTTACAGAAAAAATGGTTC
Source organism: Pseudochirops corinnae (assembly GCA_028646515.1). Classification (NCBI taxonomy): domain Eukaryota; kingdom Metazoa; phylum Chordata; class Mammalia; order Diprotodontia; family Pseudocheiridae; genus Pseudochirops; species Pseudochirops corinnae. The sequence continues at coordinate 329,092,609 of CM053586.1, forward strand.
TTGCAGTGACAGTGTATTAAGGGAAGGCAAATACTATTATTAATTTTTTTTGGAGGGGGGAAGGCAAGGCAATTGATGTTAAGTGATCTACCCAAGGTCACACAGCTAGTAAGTGTTAAGTGACTGAGGCCGTATTTGAACTCAAGTCTTCCTGACTCCAGGGTGGGTGCTGTATTCACTGCACCACCTCGCTGCCCTGGAAAGTCAAATATTATTTGCAGGGGAGATAAAAGTCTTGGGTTTAAAGCCCAGCTCTGCTATTTGTAACTGTTTGACTTGGGTGAAATCTTTTCCCTCTTCTGGGACTCAGCTTTCTCACTAGATGCTCTCCAAAGTCTTAAATCTATGATCCTATGACTAGCAGAGAGACCTGGTACCTTGCAAAGTCTCTTCAATGAAATCCATAATAGTGATCATTAATGATAATCTGATATGATAATAAAATAATAACAATGATTAATGATGCTAATAATAATTATTCACATTGTTATCATTCTTTAGGGTTTATAGAGCACTTTACTCACAAAACCCTTTGAGGAAGATGATATAGGTATTATCATTCTCATTTTATAAGTGAGGAAATTAAGACTTAAGTCATTTACCCAAGATCACATGTCGAGCTGGGATATGAACTCATTTGAAAATATGCAGGGATTATATTCTGGCCTTTCTTTGTATCCCAGCACTTAGCATAGGGTCAGGCAAACAGAAAGCACTTAATAAAAGCTTGTTGACTGATTAAGTTCAATTTTAAAAAATTCAATTTCTGCTTTATGTAGACTTATAGTAGCTCTACCATAGTGTTCTTTATTTTCTGTGTATTGGGGTGCATGGGGCAGCTGACTGGCACAGTAGATACAGAGATAGCCCTTCAAACAGGAGGACATGAATTCAAATCTGGGTTATACACTTACTTCTTAGCTAAGTGACCCTGGGCAAGTCACTTAACTCTATTTGCCTCTGTTTTCTCATCTGTAAAACAAGGTGGAAGGAAATGGCAAACCACACCAGTATCTTTGCCAAGAAAACTCCAGATGGGGTCACAAAGATTCAGAAGTGTTTGAATTGACTAAGTCATAAAAACAAAATTGAGGTACACGTGGCTAGAGCTGCTGGGACAGAATGAGTGGCAGACATTCTCCAACCAAGTAACTACACGCTATGGGAACCCCCCAAAGGAGAAGAGTTTGTACTCAATTAGATGAATAATCTTTCTTGGATTCTTGGATGCCTAGGAGGGTCACACACAGCCAACGTTGTTCTGCATATAAAAGGAATAAGGCCCATTAAATGAAACAAAATCAAATCCCATCAAGCTAGGACACTGATCTCTTGGCAAATTTACAGCAGGGTAGTGTGGCTGACTACTGTGACAAATTAGCCTTTGTGCTATGCATTTTAAAATAATTTTGTTTTTTCCCTCAACTCCAATAAAATTCTGCTTCACATTCTAAACTCATTAATGCAGCTAGTTCCACTACTTCTCAGAAACTAATAACACTTAATAATACGTCCTAATTTAATTTGTTTAATTATGAGGATCCAAACCAAACTGCCTGAGCCCCAGGGTTATATAATAGATTTTTTATTCCTTTCTTCTTTAAAATTCTTCTGTTTTCTGACTTGGACTTAGTATCTTAGTAAGTTAGGAATAACACAAATGGATTCTTAATTGAATGCTGAAAGGTTTCAAGGTGCTATTTAAAAGTGTCTGTAACTTATGGGCTGAATGGGACATGAGAGATCATCAGAACCAGATAGTCACAACAGGAAGCAGTGTATTTCTAACTAGTCCAACATTATTAACTTAAATAACACCTTTGAATCACTTCATTTTACAGATGGGGAAACTGAGTTTAAGAGGAGGTGAGGTGCCTTGACCAAGGCAGAGGATAGACCATGATGTCCAAGAGCTGTTTCTGGGTCCTTTAGCTCCACAGCTTTCTATTAGCTCTTTGGTCTTCTTGGGCTACACATTTGATTGGATTATATGAACTACTTGCCCAGTGTCCTTTCTCTTAGTTCATATGCATGAAGGCTTTCTGATTATTGGGCCCTCCAGGCAAAGCTATTTACCTAGCCACATCATAGAGGGCCAGATCCTTGGGTCTGAGAGATTCTCTGCACGTCAAGGACTTGGCTGAGTGGCCCAACCACTAGCATTAGAGCATTAATCAGCCCTTCACCTACACCATGACTACTTACTTTGGCTCTTTGTTCTATGTCCACCTAGTTTCAGTTCTTGTTAGATCCTAGCTCATCTTATCAGATCCATGGCCTGGTCAACCCTGTCCAGGTTCTTCAATCTGTCACCTTTTTAATGACCCAATTTTGCCACCTGCTGGACAAACTCAGCTTAGTTGGAGTGCCCTCAGGAGGAAACAGAACTAGTTTTTTTTTTTTTCAAGTATCCAAAAATGCTTAGTTAAGGGGTAGCCTTTGAAACTTGATAGAGACAAGATTAGGATAAATAAAAGAAAAATCAGTTCACATGATGGTTAATCAACTTCATGAAGTGGTAGCAACACAGAATAGAATTTTTTGAAAGAATTTGGACATATTTATAAATATTAGTATCAACTATGAAAATTTAGGATTTATTAGTATAGAATATTAGGAGTTGAACAACCCTTAGAAATCTGTTATGTGTCTTCATTTCAAAAATAAAGAGGTTGAGGTCCACAAAGATTATGACTTGACCAAGGTCGTAGCCATCTGGTTGTTGTCCTTCATTCTCAAAGAAGACCAAAATAGCATCACTATGTTGGGATCAAAGTACAGTGTGTCTGACTGTGGCTGATCAAACCAATACGAGCTTGGAAGGCTCTACCATAGGTCAGGCACAAATAGTCCATGTGAACATTTGGAGAGCAGATGTGTCTAAATTTGCACAGCTTGTGTTTCTTTTAAGCTACTGCAATTGTGCTTTTGCTCATAGAGTCATAGAATAGAACCTTCTCTGATGAGGGCACACCATGCTAGGTGGTCCAGAGCCAGTGTCTCCCATGTCACACAGTCAATTCCCAAGTTCCTCAGATAGACCTTGAGAGTGTCATTGTATTTCTATTGTATAGTTTTTAGGCAAGAGTACCTTTGGTATTTAAACAAGGTAGTGACAAAGCGAGATCTAACATTTCTCTCTGTCTCTCTCTCCATTCAGCCATCTATTCCTTTATCGATCCCCATCTCCAATTCAGTCCTTTTTCTACTATACTGGGCTGTCTATAAGACTGATGTGAGGGAGCTATTACCATACCACCCCAGTATATTTCTCTCTTTTGAGAGAAATTTTTATTATTTTATTCAGATTAATTTCCCATAAAAAGAATGAATTGGAGCTTGCTACCATTTACAGAATAGGATGCAGCATATTTCTTTCTATCAATCTGTCCAGCATCATTAACTTAATAACAGTTTTAAATGGAAAGTGTAAATCACGATATAATTAAAAATGTTCTTGCCTAGTGAGATTTAGCACTGACTAGAATGTTTCAATTAAGTAGAATTCTTTCAACTTATTTAAGAAAACTTAAGTTTATTTCTTGTTCATTTCATTTTCCCCACTACTAGGTAAAATAAAAAGAAAAATCATTAAATTATATTTTAATAACATGTGACTTTCATATGAACACAAATGATGGAATTTAGATAGAAATTAAAAGAGCTAAAAGAAACGTTCACAATGAAATGAATGATACTGTGGTCATCTAGAGGTATAAATTATATTGGATCATCTCAGTAACTTTTTCTTATTTCTTTTCTGTATAATAGGTTTAATTTTTCCATGGAGAATTGATAAATAGATTACTAAATTGGTAGATTTTGAATGGAAGGAAAAGTATATTGGATTTATTTTAGCACTAAATTTGGTTTGCAGAATTGATAGAAAATGCTTATAGATGGTAAAAATTTAACAAGATGCCAAAAAAAGATAAAATAAACTTACTGCTTCCCCAACTTTTCCAAGGTGTCCTTGATCTCCTGGTTCTCCCTGTGTATGTAAAACAGAGATTAAATAAATTTTGATATTTTTTCAGTGCTTTATTTAACAGAAGTATTTTCTCTTTTAATTTTATATAAAATTTACCCCAAAACATTATACAGCATATGATAAAGCAAAGGAAATTTTTAGATAATGAATGGTACACTGTAATATATTATAATGAATTTTGGTCATTGTTATTATCCTTAGAGACTTCATTCCTTGAGCACCTCAAGTATTATGATTCCGTTATTTCAGTCATCAAAGAGGATTGTCATATCTTAGACCTGACCATTATTCAAAACTACTCATTTGCCCAAATCTTTAGCTTTGAAGTTCCCTTCTGCTCCTGTAATCTGCTGTCCCTCCAACTCTCTCTTTCCCTTAGCCTACTAAATCCATTTGTTACACCTATTGTGGTCTTCAGTTCCCCTGTCTCTACATATTCTCTTTAGTCTCTTATCCTCACTGGCCTCACTGTCATTCCTTGCATCTAGGGATCATCCCTTGTCTACCCTTGACACAGTTATCCATCATTGCATGATGTATTTTTGCACTCTTGACCTTCTATTTATCCTGTCCCACTAACTTCCAATGCTGGATAATTCCCAACATCATCCTCTCTCCTCTTACTCCTAAGTCCCAAATAAGGCTGGAGAAAATCTTGAAAGTTTGCTATGGTCTACTATCAGTTTATATCTAATCTCACTGCTCCATGTTATTTTTAAGAAAATCATCTGTTATTGATTCTGAATCATATTTTCCTAGGCATCTGTTCCATACATTTTCTTCTCTCCTCAAATTTCAACTGTGCCCCACTGTCACCCTTCACTTTCAGCAGAGCTGAATTTAATTGAGAACTCAACCATTTCTCCTTTAGTCCCTGATCCTGAATTCTAGTATTCAGAACCATATCTTACCTTCTATCTCATTCTGGAAATTTTCTCAGCATCCAGGGCCTCTACCCTGGAACATCCATCTGTTGCCTTTTTACCCTGGAATGTTTCCCTCTGATAGGTTGCCTCCCTTCTCTCATCGATGAGTTTCTCCTGGGGCCTCCATTTTGTAGAGAGGCCCAGGCCCACTATTGGGTAGCTAGGTGGTACAGTGTATAGAGCAACAGGCCAACAGTCGGGAAGACTCATCTTCATGAGTTCAAATCTGGCTTCACACATTTACTAACCATGTGACTCTGGGCAAGTCACTTAACCCTGTTTGCCTCAGTTTCTTCATTTGTAAAATGAGCTAGAGAAGAAAATGGTAAACCATTCCCCTATTTCTGTCAAGAAAACCCCAAAAGGGATCAGGAAGAGTCAGATACAACCAAAAAACTTAAACAACAAACAACAACCAGGTCCACCAACTTTCATTCACTCCTAAACTTTGTTTCTGACTTCCATAATTCTCTACTCCAACCTCAACTTTTAAACTTCTTTTTTTCATGTTACCTTTCTCCATTAGATGAAGTTAATGGAGCTCCTCAAGGGCATTGAATGTTTCCCTTTTCCCTAGTTACTTAGCATAGTACTTAGGGTGGAGTGAATGCTTAATAAAAGCATAGTTCTTTCCATTTGACATGAACTAACTGAACTCCCTTCTGCAATTCTAACCCTTTCTATGTCTTCAGGCATCATTTCCCCCTGTCCTTCAGTCTCAGAGTATGGAGTAGCTCTCTTCTTTGCCAAGGATGACCCCTACATTCAATTCAACCTCCATTTGTACTGCCCATTCTGCAGTAGATATTGGAGATATAAATAATACACTACCTCTTCTCAAGTTTAAAATATTCTCAACCTGAACACTTGATTCTACCTCCAACCCCCCTTTCTTCTGAGACCTTGCATTTTCTATCACCCCTTTCCTAAAAACACGCTCACGTTTCCTTATCCTTAAAATGAACAGCCTGTTGGCTATGACATCTTGCTCCTCTTCCCAATAGTAAGTAACTTGCTCTATCGCCTCCCTACTTACTCAGAATTCTCTTGCAATTTGGCTTTCATCTCTACAATTTTACTAAATTGTTCTCTTCACAACTGTTAATGACCTAAAAAGGCAGAAAATATCAGTAAGTAGAGAGGCCATATATACGTGGTATCTGAAGTATAATCAGGAATTGAGAAGAGGGAAAAGAAGAGGAAATAAAGAACTGCAATTTCTATGTAAAATCTCGTTGACAAAAGCTGAGCAGAGCTCCTGTTGAATTAATGCTTGGACTTAGCACAATACTTTGTACACAGTAGGTGCTTAATAAATGTTTGTTTAATTGAAATGAAATGCCAAGCATCCTCTAACCACTGATCAGACCAGCTGCTCAAGTGAAAAAGTAACTCCTGGGGCCTTACTCAGAGAACAGTTGAACAGAATGAATGATATGGGAGTGTGATAAACGACACTTTGCTAGGGTACTTTATTAGGAGATTTGTCCATAAGAGCTATGGAGAAAAGAGAATTGTCTAACTGAAAAGTCTAATCAGATAAGGAGAAAAAAAGAAATCATCCAAGGTATGAGAAAGTGTGCTATATTTGGGTTTATGTCAGAATAAAGTTGGTTTCCCTATTAAAGGCACTAGTGAAAAGACCCTTCATATTATCAGGGAGGTTGAAGTATTCCCTGAACGAGTAAAAGAGTGGTCACTAGGTGGATGTCTTGTAGCATGCTTATGTCTGAATATACATATGCTACCACTAAATGTTAAGAAATTCAAGAGGCATTTTTTTCTTTAGAATCTTAGAAAAACCTGCTTATAGAAAGTCTGAATTTTAAAAAAAACATGGAACAATGAAAGATCATTTGAAGCTAGCTGAAGGTTGAAAAAACTAATATTAATAAAGAGCGTCAGAAATTTAAAGGAGACAATATACCCAAAGAGGGACAGCGATAGAAAAAAAATGGCCTCAGATGCCTATGTAAACATATGCATAACATTATCAAAAATTCCTTTCTCTTAAATTTGGAAGTCTTTCTCCCAGTTGCTTGCATACTTTCCTGTCACTAGAACTGTTAAATTTGACCACTATGTACAGTGGAGTTTGTAGTATAAGGATTGTCTGGAGTTGGTATATGGATTCTTTTTGATTGGTACTTTATCTTCTGTGTTCAGAAGTTCTGGAGAATTTTCTTACATTATTTCTGACACTATGGTGTTTAGGTTGCTTGATTTATTTTCTGGAATACCTTCAAGTTCAATACAGAAAGACAAAAACAAAACTAAAACTAAAACTCAAATCCCCAAATACTCCCACTCCTCTAACTGGGGAAACAAGATGCAAACTGGTAGCATGTACAAATTATGTACAGTGTAAATGGTAGGTAATCCCAGAAAGAAAAGACCTCTTATAGGAAGTGTCTGTCAATATGTTGAGGAACCAACAAGAGAAGCCATAAACCACATCTAATTTCAAATAATTGGATATTTAATAATTGAATAATTTGTACAAGTAAAAAGTAGTAGTAGTAGTAGTAGTAGTAGTAGTAGTAGTAGTAGCAGTAGCATTAGTAGTAGTAGTAGTAACAGTAGTAGTAGTAGTAGTAGTAGTAGTAGTAGCAGTAGCAGTAGTAGTAGTAGTAGTAGTAGTAGTAGTAGTAGTAGCAGTAGTAATAGTAGTAGTAGTAGTATAGAATGAAGGTAAGGGAGGCGTAGCTGTGAACCTACAAAGCTTCTTATGATCCCATCCAGAGCTATTTGGAGATTTACCAAGAATACTAAAAATTGCCCAAGAACAGATAGTCAAGATGTGCTAGAAATGAGATTTTAACCTGAGTCTTCTTGACTCTGAGTCATGCTCTCAGTTCAATACACCACAAAATACTGCCCTCAATTTGTTGGTCATTTGGGGAGCTGGAAATTGGCATGAGTTTAGTGAAGAAAGGACTATAGCTAGAGAGTGAAAGTATGTCTTGAGTATTAGGGAGAATGTAAGAGAATGCTGAGCAGGAAGGCGTTTCAGGGTTATACTGGAGCAGTTCATATGCAGTGAGGAAAGATATTTGATTATGGAGCTTAGGATGCCATGAGTGTATATGGAAGAAAAAGAGAGAGATAGTGTTAGATTAAGTTAAGGACTGTTGACAGTACTGAGACCTAATGTAAAAGGAATCGTGTACGGGATGAATCCTAAAGTCCTGCTGCCTGCACAATTTACATACTAGTATTGAAGAGCAGTAAGTCTGAACCCAGGAAGATCCAGACTCAGCACTCTATGCTGGGCAAGTCACTATTTGCCTCTGTTTCCTCACCTGTAAAATGACCTGGGGAAGGAAACCACTCCAGCATCTTTGTCAAGGGTCATGGAGAGTCAGACACAACCGAAAAGACTGAACAACAATATTAAATAGCAGTGATGAGAGGCTGCAATTAATCAGATTTGGACTGGTATCACTTATCTGAACTGGAAAGTTTCTGAGCTTTACCTAGACCAATTTGGGAAGAACATTCTCAGGAAGGAAGAGAGTGACCTAGGGAACAGGATGTATGTGCCTGCATGGAAATTTCACAAAAGCTGGATATAGCTACTTCATCTTGGAGTTCTGGGAACATAAGGAATGTAAAGTCATATGAGAGTCTGATGCAGTGAGCACAGATTGAAAAGAATGCATTGAAAGAATCCCATGTCCTAACATTCCAAAGGGGAATTTGACCCAAAGAGGCATGGGGTGTTTTCAAAAATTACTTTTGTATGACCCAAACACAAATGATTCTGAGAAGGAAGAAAAGGTCAGACTGACAAAAAAGAATGACATGGATATGCAAGGAACATCACCAAACTTAGATTATGTGGAGAGAGAGAGAGAGAGACAGAAAGACAGACAGACAGACAGACACACACACAGACAGAGAGATAGAGACAGGGACAAACAGAAAGAGACATACAGAGAGAAAGAGAGAAATAATGAGAATGGATACAAAAGGATGGCATGATTCTAGAAGTATTATATCATGAGTCCTAAAGGTCAGAACAAACTGAGATTAATGATGAATGTTAAAGATAACAAAAAAGACACTGTCCAACTCTGATGCTGTGTTAAAGATCTAAATGAAGGAATAATATGACACTGCTCAGTGTGGATGAGATGATGTTAGTGGATAACAGAAGTCAGAATTGCCCTGTTCATCACTTCAATTTTATTTAGAAGAATGACCTTTGGAATGGAAATGATACAACAGGGAATTACAGCACAAGGTTTCAATTTAAAGAAATAAAATGGACTTAACAAACATATTCAATAGAGAGTTAGTTAATATCCAAGTAGAGAAAACACGTGTAAAATACTTGGCAAACTTTAAAGCATTACGTAAGTGTTAGTTATAATAATAATTATTAGCTAGGTAGTAAGACAGCAACTAACTGTTTAATTAAATCAAGGCAAATGGCCAAGATGCACTACGTCATAGGTACTGACAGTATTGGTAGATGTGATTGCCCGTGATCTCTGAAAGATCACCATTGTTGGTGATCTTTGAAAATCTAGAAGAAGAGCCAAAGTACCACAGGATTGCAGGAGGGAAAATGTGGTCTCTATTTCCATGAAAGGAAAAGGAATGAAGTCTGAAAACCAAAGGTCAGTACCCTTAACTGTGATCCCTGGAAAAATTCTAAATATATCAATAAAGAAATAATTCACAAAAGCCTAAAAAAGTTAAGTAGTGATCACCAAGAGTCACCATGTCTTCAAGAAAAGTTTATGCTCGACTACCTTTGACTTCTTTTACTACAGGATTACTAGACTGGTAGATCAGGGGGATGCTGTAGAGAGAAGTTGCATAGATATGCAAAAGACATATAGTTTTGGACGTGACCAGTCTAAGAATATGTTTTGCTCAACTATGTAGCTATATAGTAAGGACTTTCCTTTTCTTTAATTTACTCAATGAGCAGGTAGTTTATAGGGATCATTTATTTTAAAAAAGAAAAATGAAAACCCAGAGAATATTTATGTTATGATATGTTGCATTTATAGGGAAAGTACTATGATGAAGAGGGATTGGGAAAGAATTCCTGTAGAATAGAGGGATTTTAGTTGGGACTTGAAGGAAACCAGGGAGACCAGGAGGTAGAGATGAGAAGGGAGAGTATTCTAGGCATGGAGAACAGACCCAAAGTGCCTGGAGCTGAGAGATGGAGTACTTTGTTCATGGAAGAGCAAGGAAGTCAGAGTCACTGGATCAAAGAATATGTGGAGGGGTGTGTAAAATGTAAGAAGACTGGATAGGAATAAGGGGTAGGTTGTGAAGGGCTTTGAATGCTAAATGGAGGATTGTATATTTGATCCCTGAGGTAACAGGATGCCACTAGTGTTTATTGAGTAGGAGAGTGGGGTGGTATGAGATAAGATCATATCTATGCTTTAGGAAAATCACTTTGATAGATAGAGGATGGACTGAAATGGATTGAGACTTGTGGCAGGCAGACCAACAAGGGTAGAACTACAAGTTCTAGTTACTACAAGTAATGGACAGAAATTACAAATTTAGTTTTGATGTAAGAATAAAAAATTCCTAACAAATAGAGCTATCCAAAATTGGAATGACTACATCTGCAAGTGGTAGTTGAAGGTAATCACATATCAGCTATATTGGAGAGAAGATTTTTGTTCAGGTCTAGGTTTGCCAAGATGGCCTCTAAGGTCCTTTCCAATTCTAAAATCCTGTAATTCTTTAAGTAAAATAAAAGGAAGGAAGCTTTCAATGGATTGATTTATCAGGTCTGATAATCTACTTTTTAAAGTATTGAAAGAAATACTGGATATAAATACTGATAAATCTCTATTTCAGCAAGGCTTTTGCCAAAGTCTCTCATACTACTATCCTTGTTGACAAAATGGGGAGATGTACACTAGACAATAGTAGAAATTGGTATATGAAGAATAGTTTACCCGTCAGATTTATGGAGAATGGAGGAATTTATGACCAAATAAGAGTTAAAGAATTTTATGAAATGCAAAATGGATAATTTTGATTACATTAAATTGAAAAGTTTTTGCATAAACAAAGCCAATGCAACCATGATTAGGAGGGAAGCAGAAAACTGGGAAAGAATTTTTACAACCAGTGTCTCTGATAAAGGCCTCATTTCTAAAATATATAGAGAATTGAGTCAAATTTATCAGAATACAAGTCATTCCCAAATTGATAAATGGTCAAAGGATATGAACAGGCAGTTTCCAGAGGAAGAAATTAAAGCTATCTATAGTCAAATAAAAAAAATGCTCTAAATCACTCTAATTAAAGAAATGCAAATCAAAACAACTCTGAGGTACTACATCATACCTATCATATTGGCTAACATGACAAGAGAGGAAAATTATAAATGCTGGAGAACATGTGGGAAAATTGGAACACTAATGCATTGTTAGTGGAGTTGCAAACCGATCCAACCATTTTGGAGAGCAATCTGAAACTATCCCCACAGGGCTATAAAAATGTGCTTACCCTTTGACCCAGCAATGCCACTTCTAGGTTTATATCCCAAAAAGATCATAAAAATGGGGAAAGAACTCACATGTACAAAAAATATTCATAGCTCTTTTTGTGGTAGTCAGGAACTAGAAATTGAGGGGATATCCTTCAATTGAGGAATGGCTGAACAAGTTGTGGTATATGACTGTAATGGAATACTATTGTGCTACAAGAAATGATGAGCAGGTGCACTTCAGAAAAACCTAGAAAGACTTGTATGAATTGATGATGAGTGAAATGAGAAGAATCAGGAGAATGTTATACACAGTAACAGTTACTTTGTGAGATGAATGACTTTGATATACTAAGTTCTTCTCAGCAATATAAGGACCTAAAACAACTGCGAAAGATTCATGATGGAAAATGCTATCCATATTCAGACAAAGAAATATGGAGTCTGAATGTAGATTGAAGTACACTATTTACTTTCTTTTTTTTTTTTACTACTCATGGTTTCCCATGGTTTCTCATGGTTTGTTTCTCATGGTTCCTCCCATATGTTCTAATTTTTCTATACAACGTGACTAATGTGAAAATATGTTCAATAGAAATGTGTACATATAAAGCCTATATTGGATTGCATGTCTATCTTGGATCAAGGGAAGAGAAGAGAGGTAGAGAAAATTTTAAACTTATGGAACTGAATGTTGAAAACTAAAAATAAATAAATAAATTTATTTTTAAAAGAGAATTGTTAGAATTAATTAGTTTGTGGTATAAGGTAGTGGAATGATTCTATACCAGTAAAATGCAACATTAATCAAGGCTAATATTTTGACATAAATTTTTCAATCATCTTAGAGTCATTCTTGACAATTCATTCTCCCCAGCCTCCATTATCCAACCAATTGCTATGTCTTGTCAATTCTTCTTAACAACTCTTGCATGTGTCCCCTTTCCTCTGCTCTCCCTTAATCACCCTAGTTAAAGCCATCGTCACTACTCACCTGGACTATTGTAATACCTAGTTATTGGTCTCCCTGCTTTAATTCCTCTCTTCTCCATTCCAACCTCCAAATGACTTGCTAGAATGAAATTCTGAAAGCACAGATCTGACCAGGTCGCATCCTTCCTCAAGAAGCTCCAATAGCTACCTGTAGTCTCAAGGATCAAATACAAATTCCTTTAAAGCCCTTCAGAAGCTGGCTCCAAGCTACCATGATACATATTCCTTTCTTTCAAGCACTCTACAATCCGGCCAAAATAGCTTACTTGTCCTTTTCACGTAGCTTTCTATCTCTGATCTCCAGGCTATTCCACCATGCTTGACATGCAACCTTTCCTCATTTCTGCCTCTCAGATTTCCATGAATCTGCCCAGCCATTTTGGAAAGAAATTGGGAACTGAGCTCAAAACATTACTAAAATGTGAATATCCTTTGATCCAGTTATATTACTATCTGGCCTGTACCCCAAAGAAATCAAAGAAAGAGGAAAAGGATCTCTTTGTACAAAACTATCAAAAGCAGCTCTTTTCATGGTAACTCCAAATTGGAAACTAAAGGTGTATCCTATGCAGAGTGGCCAAATAAATTATGGTATATGACTGTAATGGAATATTACCATGCCATAAGAAATGAAGAAGCGGACAGTTTTAGAACCTGGGAAGATGCAGAGTGAAGTGAGCAGAAGTAGGAAAACAGTTTATATGACATCATTTAGCGGAAAAAATAATTTTGAAGGACTCTGATCAATGCCATGATAAACCACAAATCCAAAAGAATAAAGATGAAATATAGCACTCATCTCCAGCCAGAAAGGGGATTCCCTTGAAACGCCAAAAGAGACATACATTTTGGGATATGACTAATGTAGGGATTTGTTTTGATGAGCTATGCAGCTCTCTATTAAGGACTTTCCCTTAATTTATTCAACGAGCAGGTAGTGTGTGGGGACAGATTAATTTTAAAAAAGAAAAAGAAAAACCCAGAGGATATTTATGTCACCAAATGCCACACATTTCAATGTGCTGTGGAGTAGTATTGATTTGAATTAAAACTCAGGGACTAAATTATGTGACCAAAGAGGAGTGGCAAAAGTGCATCATTTTGCTACTAAGAAAAAAGCATTTTAATGCGCTGCCTTAACAAGGTAGGATTTTTATTGATACTATTGCTATTGGGAATGGGGGAGGATTCATTAACACAAACAATATATTAAGTGCACAGAATTTAAAGTGGACACTATTTGGATTTTAAAAGTCACTGCATTGGTAAGACACATATGCTATATAATAAAAAAAAATGAAGTGAAAGAAAAATAAAATTCACAAAAAGAATCTCTGTTTCTCTTCAGAGCATAGCTCGGGTATTTCCTCCTGAAATAAGACATTTCTCATTCTTTCAAGTCATTGAACCTCCCTCCAAAGCACCTTGTTTTTACTTCCTTTATATTCTTTATTTTTTTGTAGGTATACATACATACATATATACATACACACATATGTATATGTATATATGTGTATATGTATAGTTATACACACATATGTGTATGTATATATGTGTATATGTATATACATAAATATACAGAGAAACTAAAGGAAAGCTCCATTCTTCTAAAAATATACATGAACATACACATATACATACACATACACGTACACGTATACGTATGCATATACATATACATATACAATTTGTTCCACTTGAATTTAAGTTTCTTGAGAGTAGGGATTATTTGGTTTTTGCCTCTGGACCTCTAGGGTCTGGAACATTGGAGGACTTAGTAAATAAATGTGTATTGACTAATTCCGGCAACTGGGTGGCAAAGAGGATAGAGCACGGGGCTTGGAATCAGGAAGATACCTTCATGAGTTCAAATGTGGCCTGTGTAACCTTGGGAAAGTCACTTAACCCCTTGTTAGCCTAAGTTCTTCATCTGTAAAATGAGCTGGAGAAGGAAATGGCAAATTACTCTAGTATTTTTGCCAAGAAAACTCAAAAATGAAGTTACAAAGAGTAAGATGTGATTGAAAGGACAAAAAGCTGACTGATTAGTTCAACTTTGCCACTTTACAAAAAATATACATTTTCTTGCAAATGTTTAGATAGCTAGTATATTTCTTGCTCTAGTGTTTATATAATCTTTCAGAAATGCATATCCATATAAAATGCATATATATGTGTGCATATATATATACAGATATATACACACATATATATACACACATGTATATATACATACAAAATATATAAGCATCTATTTTAAAATATATTTGTATATGTAAATATATTTACACATATATGCAAACACTCACTTTTCCTTAAATAGTTCAAGAATATGTGAGTTTGTTAGGAGGGTGCTCCTTTCATCAAAGCAAATCTCAATCCCTCTCTAACAGTTTTTGTTTTGAGACTAACTCAAGAATCAAAACTGTGGTGGTTTAAAAAATCATTGCTCTATAGCCGACTTAGCAAAGGTCTCTCACAGCTTAGCTGAGCTAATCCTCAAACAAGAGACAGTTTTTTTTGCTTGTTTGTTTCTTGCCAGGCCCATTTTCAAAGCTTTTCCTGTTTGGTAAGACCCAGCAGAACTTCCTAGCCTTCAAGAACTCAACCAGACATTGGAGTGGTTCTTCAGTGCAGGGTTTGTATGGCGTACTTCAATGGCACTGGGATCGGTTGTAGGTACTCCCTCCAGTGCTTCCCATAAAAAGACAATACTGTGTACCTTTTGTCCGTATCTTACCACGAGTCTTTCACGAAGGGTCTAGACAATGTGCTGGAGGCCTTGAGCTGTCCTTTTTTCTTCACTTTCCTCAAGTGACTGTCCTATATCTTTTCTGATTATACATTCTCTGAATTTGTTATTTCTTGCACACGTGTCATCACTGATAATACTGTAGCTGATGTGTTCCTACCATGTCCATGACCTCTTTGGGTCATTTGTCATTTTGTTTGACAATTAAAGTGCTCCATGATTGGAACATTATGGGGCAATATTTGTATTTTTAAAAAGACAGATTTGGAAGATTTATTTATAAATAAAATCACACATATTTGTTATATGATTTGTCATTTGGGTTTAAAATCTTGGTGAAATTCTAAGTCAGGTAGATATAAAATACCCAAATACTGTGCTTGCCCAGACCATGTGATACTTGTGATGCTATTCTTCTAAAAGTTCTCCATTGGGAGTCTCCAAGATGCTTGAATACTTTCTTGCTTTTTCTAGACATCACAAAAATACTAGTAAAGTATTTTGACTATCCACCTATCATCCAATATTCTTGCCTCATGGACCAAGCCATGTTTTATTCTTATCATATGGTTTCTTGACAATGTCTTTTCTTCTTGTTTTTTTCATGTCCCTCATTAGTCACATGATTCACTTGCTCCTTCCTCAATATATACTTTTCTATGGCCCCTTGTGTGCTGTTCATTTTTAGTTCTTCAGAGTCAATGGCATTCCATATCTCATTGCCATATAACCATACTGGTAAATTGCTATTGAAAAGATGGGTCTTTGCTTTCATGGAAAAGCTAGGAATAGTAAAAGAGCTTTTTAATTTATGAAAAGCAATCTAGTCTGCTTTCTTCACCTTGTTCAACTCTGAACTGAAATTAGAATCAACTTGTACCATGTATACATACTGCTGGACAAACTTTGTTGGGTTTCCATCTAAATGTCCCATTATCCATTCAATATCCATATGTGGGTATGAAAGTAGGCAAATAGGTCAATAATTATTATTTTCTCATTTACTTTTGGTGGTATTAAGGTACAAGATTTTTTTTTTCAACATCTTTAGTATTTTCCTTTCCATTCATTCTAAAATCTCTTCACAACTCTTTCTCCTCTACCATGGATCTCCTCTGTGGCCCCTCCTTTAAATCCAATTGCTTTTCCCACATTTCTTCTCTTTGCTATCATTTCTACTTCTTTCATAGGCCCATCCATAATTGTGTCAGAGAAAGCATTTTGTTAATTTTTCTGGTTGCAAATTTGGCAGATCTAGTATATTTCTTTAACTGACAAATAGTCTATTGAGTGTTAATTTTAATCACAAAAATGGTGAATTCAGGAAAAAACCAGTATTTTTCTGAATTGTTTAAATGCTCAAATATTCAAACTGTCTAGAGAAGACAGTATATTTGATAGAAAGAAACACTTTGATCAGCTAGAACTGTTGTTTATTCCTTTAAAAATATAAGATTGAAAAAGTCAATGGGAGTTGGAATTGGTTAATGATACAATGGAAATGATTCTACAGAATGAGCCATAATACCAAAGACTGCCAAAATTACATGTTGGCACTACTGCCATGAGAAAAATGGACTGAGTAGATGTTATATGAATTATATTACAACTAATTGAGTAAATTGGATCCTACTGAGAATCAGTAGGTTCTTTAGGCAAACACCACATGGCATTTCTTACATCATGTAAGAGGGCAGCTAGGTGGCACAGTGGTTAGAACTCTGGACCTGGAGTTAGGAAGACCTGAATTCAAATCTGACTGCAGATTCTTACTAGCTGTGTGATCCTGGGCAAGTCACTTGACCCTGTTTGTCTCACTTTTGTCATCTGTTAAATGAGTGGAGAAGGAAATAGCAAACCACTCCAGTATCTTTGCCAGGAAAACCCCAAATGGGGTCACAAAGAGTCAGACGGACTGAAACAACTGGACAACAACAGTGAGTGGACCAGAATCACAGAAGTTGAGATTTGGAATAAACCTCAGCAGCCATAAGGAATAAACACCATTAATGTATGTGGCAATGAACTAATGCATCAGTTGGAATTATACGGGACCCAGGAAGGAATTGTCTCTTAAGAGGTCTGTTTATTCTACTGTTATTCATGAAACAAACATTAAGTTCCTACTTTTGTGCCAGTAACTATGCTAGGTGTTGTGGATAAAAAAATAAACAACCACAGTCCCGGCTGTCAGAAACAGATTTTTTTGGCCTACATTTAAACAAAGGCACTGTATATGAGTAAAGAAAATTCCCTGTTATCCCAGATAAGTATAGAAAAACATGTTCTATATAAACACATACACATATGCATACATTGCTGGAAAATGCTTGTTTGAATAAAGAGCCTCGATTAATGTTGGGAGATTCCTTTTGAATATTTAACCTTTTTTAATGCAGTAAGATGACAATACATTTGATCGTGGTTTCTAGAGAATTTAGACAAAAGTAAAGGTGGTTTATTCAACTCTATGTTCATGAACTCTGAAATTCCTTTAATTGATCATAATCTATTGTCATTTCACTTATCTTAGAGTCTTGCAACCCTAAAGCTTGTTCTCAGTCCTCACTGTGACCTCCAATCCCTCAGCTGTCAGATCTCTCCCAGACTATCTTCCTTGCATGAGTTACTCTATGCTTTCCCTGTGTTGACTCCTTTGTGAACCAGTTCAACTCTACACTGAACACTTAAGTCCTTTGCCTTATTATCCTGTTGAACACCATACTTTGCCAAATCTCAGCCCTATATTACTCCTACCATTAGTTGCCTTTTCTCTTACTCATGTGGGGCTAAACAAAACCAGAGAAAATTACCAAACCATCCTAACTGGGTCTGCTACAAATTTATGTTAAATAATCTAAACTGGGCAGTCAAGTCAGCAAGACAATCCTTTTATATCTCCTAGTCAACTCACAATCCCATTCACCATAGCATTTCCAGACCTTTTCTTCCCCCTCAAACATTCCATAGCTCCTCTTTCCCCCAACATTTCAGCTAAAAACCTTGCTTCAGATTTCACACACACCCCTCTTGCAAAAATGGGGCCATTTGCTGAGAGCTCCCTCTTCTGTCCTCTTAATCTTACATCACTCAGATGCATCCCTGTATTATCTCTTCCTTCATCTCTGTCTCAAGTTAGGAGATGACTCTCCTTGCCAAGGTAAACCTCTATACATGCACAAGTGATCCAATTCCATCCAATTTTCTCTAGCAAATTGCCACTTCTATCATCCCTACTCTCTCACTTATTTTCAGTCTCTCCCTGATTATCAGCTGCTTTCCTCCTGTCTGTACACATGCCCATGTCTCCCCCACTGTAAGACAAAACACCCAGAAACCAATCACTTGATCTGACTATTCCTGCCATCACCCCTCGTCTCCTCTTTTTCATGGCTAAACTCCTTGGGAAGACCAACAATAAGTGCCTCCACTTCCTTTCCTCTCACTTTTTACTTAGCTCTTTGGAAGTTGGCTTCTGATCTCATCATTCGGCTGAAACTGTGACCACTTATCTCTTTATTGTCTTATCTAATGGTCTATTCTCAATCCTCATCCTGCTCAGCCTTTGATACAATCAACGATATCTCTTTGATGCTGTCTTCTCTCTAAGTGTGGATGACCCTGCTCTTCCCCACCTCTCTTCATGCATACCCGACTCCTCAACTTTCTTCAGAAAGTCTTTGCCAGCTCTATTTCATTGTAATGCTTTCCCTCTGAGATGATTTTCAATTTGCCCTCTATATATCTTGTTTTTATATAGATGTTTACATGTTTTATCCTCTACTGTACTGTGAGGTTCTTCAGAGCAGGGGCGATTTTTTGCCTTGCTTTGTAGCCTTAGCATTTAGCACAGTGCCTGACATAGTAAGCATTTAGGGTATGTTGACTGGACTTGACTCTGACTGTTTACCTGGGAGGTGGCAGGCTTTAGAGTTGAGGTGCCAAGTGAGAAGAACTAGGAAGGTTTCTGCCAATTATATGGCAAGGGCCCTTGCTCTTTTGGAAAAAAAAACCCCAGAAGATTTTTAGCTACCTTTGAAGGTAGAGGTGACAGAGATTAGAGGATACTTGAAAGCCCACTTTGAGTGGGTCCGCAGAGGAGCCAGACTCAGAAGAACTCAGTTCATAGTAGGATGCATGGGAAATATTCAGAGCTAGACAAGGGGAGGCCATGTGTATCTGGGAGAGGGGAACTATAGGAAGAGCAGATGTATGGGCACACCTGGCTTATAGCCCTAGGTCGGTCACTATATATCTCGTTTCCTTCATGGAAGCCTGACACCTTTCCTTTTGTGAACATGGAAAAACTTTTTGTTTCTTCATTTTAAATGTTTACTTTGTTATTAGGTGTTGACACTATGAGGGAGAGCGACAACACAGGAATTACAGATTTCCTTAGGTAGTTTGACCTAGAAAGACTCCAGGGGAGCTAAAAGCAAATAGGACAAGGGACTAAAGATCTCACTTTGAAAAGTATGTGAAGCAGAAAGACTTTGCCGTAACTTGCATAGAGTATGTGATTGCATTTTTGCTACAGTTAAACATCTCATACTCTATACAGATGATTACAGATTTCTTCCTTCTTCATATACTTGCTGGAAGTGAGATTCTCAGCCACTGAATCTGCTAGGTCATAGCTCCCCTGAAGAGCTTCTGCAACAAACCTCTTGGGGGAGTCTTTTATTTCCTGCGTCCTTACATTTCTTTACCTTTTTTTTAACCTCTTACCACCTCTTCCTCTTATCTTGTGTTGCCAACTGTTATTTAACTTTGTCTTATTAATTTCCTTCTTCTAGTTCGTAAATCTTTCTCTATCTTGGGCCCTTTTCTTACTGTTTTTCCTTTTTGTGGAGTTCTTGTCCTTTTGCTTTAATTCCTCCTTCTCTTCTAGTTCTTGATATCTTCTCCTTCAGCTCAACCATTCTTTTCCTCCTTTGATTTCTTTTCAAGTCCTCTCAAATCCTATCTTATAAAAAAAATAAGTCTCTGGTCTTTATCAACTCCCTTGTACAATGGTTTCTCCTTTTTTCTTATAATACTGATAGCATTTATACAGAGCTTTAAGGTTTGAAAAGCACTTTCACAAATATGATCTTATTCAATCCTTATAATAACCTTGGGAAGAAGGTGCTAGTATACATATTGTACAGATGAGAAAAGTGAGTCTGAGAGAAGTTAAGTGACTTTGTTGGGGTCACAGAGTTAGTTTCTAAAACTCAGTCAAACTCAGATCTTCCTTTCTCCAGGCCCATTGTACTACCTAGCTGCCCCTAGCGCTTCTATTCTTTCCACAAAAATTTTTCCTACTGAAGCACGCAGTAGAAAGTACAAACTTTTGACTCTGGTCTCAGATGGCCAATAAATACAGTATTCTATTTTATAGCATAGTACTTTATATGGTCTTATCCAACATTAAAGGAACCAAAAGGAATTTAACATTTCTTTGCTACTCCAAAAAGACACTTTAGGACCTTAGAATAATCCAGTCATTGTTATAAAACATCATTATCGTTATACTGTAGGCACATTTAAGGACCAGTTTGGGAGCACCAGTTAATAGAGTCTGGTTAATAGGATACTGGAAAGCAGAATTTCCACTATTATGTATTTAAGACTATGAGTGTTGGTGAACAGAATTTTAGAGAAATTATTCACTAACTCTTATCCTTTTTTTATTATTCCATGTCACAGAAATGCTACTAGGTAGAGATTTTGAGCTGCAAAGGACTTTAGATAAATCTGATAGAAATGATAATTCATAGCTTTCAGAAAAAATAGTATAAATATTTTTATCTTTTTCATTACTACTCCAATTAAAATATATGTATATACATATATATATATTTATATCATAAGATCCTTTAATTTCCACTTTAGTAGAAGTCAGAAGCTCTGCTTGTGGAGCTTAGTCTCTGGTAGGTGCTACCAAGAGGAAACAGCCTCAAATACAGACCCAGCGACTCACTATATATTCCTATTGTGCAAGGATATGTCTACCTGTTTGGAGAGGGTCACCCCCAAGGTTGTCCAAAGAATGAGTCTTTTAGACATAGCAATTCTTTAAGAGCCACCAGTTTTGTAATCTGTTGTTAATGGAGATCGTATCCATTCTAGTGAAGTTAGAAATCTTTTTTTTTTTAATTTTATTATAGTTTGCATCATTCATTTCCACAAGATTTTGAGTTACATATTTTCTCCCCCTCTTTCCCCCACCCACCACCCCAAAACAGCCATCCCAGTGTGTCCCCCCGCC
>CM053586.1:329114498-329168014 GCA_028646515.1 Pseudochirops corinnae
TAGTGACTGGTTAAGTATTGAGTTGCCCCATGAGTGGAAGTTTGATTGTTCTATTGTTCCTTGTTCTAAATATTGTGGCCACTGTAGTGAAAACTGTGTGGCCATTTTCTGTGATAAGATGTAATGTTGTGATATATTGTGAATGTTTGCCTTGATTTGTACTGGAATAAACAGAGTATTTACTATATTGTGTAATCTGACCTTGAAAAGCTGTTCACAGTAGCATTCTTTTGGAAATCTGCTGGTGCATGGCATTACAACACTCATTGGGCACGTACTGATTCTTTCTCCCTGCTACTCTTTGCCTCGCAGCTGGTCTGGCGTTCAGGGTCAGCAGAGGTTCCCTCAATCTTCCTGGGTTCAGACCCCCAACTCCCCTTACTATCCCAGGGTTAAAAGTTCCTGTGGAGGGGGCCCAGGTAATCTCTCAAACCAATTAACCCCAGGGCTTGCTGCTTGTTGTTAAGGCACAC
Source organism: Pseudochirops corinnae (assembly GCA_028646515.1). Classification (NCBI taxonomy): domain Eukaryota; kingdom Metazoa; phylum Chordata; class Mammalia; order Diprotodontia; family Pseudocheiridae; genus Pseudochirops; species Pseudochirops corinnae. The sequence continues at coordinate 329,114,972 of CM053586.1, forward strand.
CCTAGCCTGGAGGGGTTTCCTTTTCACAAGAACCGAGCAGTCCTTGAATTTTTCTTCTGACCTTCTCAAATTGTTCCTGGAAGACCTGGGTTGTGCCCCTATTCTTATTTATTTTAACCCACACTTTGTTTGCCCTAAGATGCTATTTTATCACTTTTGTGGGGGAGAATCTTGAGAGCTTGGAATTTTCTGACCTACTCTGCCATCTTCTCAGAATCCTCTCTAATTGTTATTACTTTAAAGAAAGTAACAAACTCATAATTATTGTCTTCCCTATTTCTGATGAAATTTGAAACCATTTTGAAACATCGGTAGTATAATGATTTTCAACCTTTTTTTGGAGTTGTAACAATCTCATCAGGTATTTTTGAATGTGAAAATCCTTAAAAATGCTATAGGGAATACACTTATTCCCTAAAATTTAAAGTGAATTTGGGGTAAAAAAGGTTATTTCCTTATTTATTTATTTTTGGAGGGAGGAAGGCAGGGTAATTAGGGTTAAATGACTTGCCTAAGGTAACAGCTAGTAAGTGTTAAGTGTCTAAGGTCATATTTGAACTCAGGTCCCCCTGACTCCAGGGCTGGTACTCTATTTATGGTGCCACCTAGCCACTCCTTATTTCCTTATTTTTAAAAGTGTCATAAGATCATAGCAAGTCGAAATACTAGGGCTTGTAATCAATAGTATAATCAATTAGTGAATAGATTTTAACCTGTAAAGGAAAGAACTCAACAAGTCTACTTACTTGGAAATCTCTATTATAACCTCAGGGCACATTTTTGTACATGAAGTGCTTTATCTGACAGAATATTGACCCTAGCAAAGAGCTGATAAGAATGTTTTCTCTTAGCACATTTTCAAATATTGTTCAACCTCTAACAGTTTATAGGTCCAGTCTTTTGAAGGCTAAATCATCTGTAACAGTACATTTCAAATCTGCTGTGTTGTTCTTAGGTATAGACCAGTGGTTTTCAACCTTCCTAATGCCTCGACCCCTTAATACTCATATGTGGGCATATCTGCATGTGGGCAGACCCACGTGGAGATGGATAGAGGAGCGGTGTCTTGATTCCTAAGACCATCGGATATATGTGTTTTCCAATGGTCTTAGGTGACCCCTGTGAAAGGGTTGTTCAAGTCCCAAAGGGGTTGCAACCCACAGGTTGAGACCCATTGGTATAGACTAAAAAGGAAATGCATCATCTATATGGAAAATTAAATTATTGGAAATATTTTACTTCAAAACACCAAGAACCTCAAACCTAATGTTAATTATTTTATATGCTACTAAATTACTCATTCACAAAAAATAAAGCTTTCTTCCCTTTTGGATATCTTTTGGGTATGATTTACTATGTTTGAACAACCTATAGAAAAATCTGTATAGCAGGATAATCTATTTAATTTGATTCATGGACATTTCTTCTACATCAAATAAAAATAGATTTCTTAAGTTGGAAATACAAAATGGTAAACATGACCTCAATTTTGGAAAGTTAATGAAATGTTGAATCCATATTCTGCAGGCATGCCATGGAGACCACTGACATCAATCCCTTAGGGGATACAGAACACTAAGAAAGGACTGAAAACTCCATTTAATACCTGCCAAAAAAGTATGGAAACTTGAAATCCTCCATGGCAAAAATGACACATCTCACACAACATTTCCTTTAAGCAAAATTTTAAGGTCTACATAAAAAGGCAAAAATAAGCAAGAAAAGATGCCAAATGCACATTGATTTTTCTCATACCTCAGTTCCTTTGGGACCAGGAGGCCCCGGAGGCCCTCGATTTCCCAGAAGTCCCTGAAAAGCAAAACCAGTATCCACAATAAGTTTTTAGCATGATGTATCAATCAATTAAACAATTCAAGGAGCATTTATTAAATACTTAATGTGTTCGAAAGTGCTGGAGACCCAAAGACAAAAGTGAAATAGTAATCATAGGTGGTAACATTTGTTGGAGAACTGGGCTTTGAACAGAGTAACACAATAAGGCTTAGAGATGGAAGGAAATGGGATTAATCTAGTCTACCCTACTTTGTTTTACAGATGAGGAGACCAAGGCAACAAGCAATCGAAGAACATGCCCAAGGTCACCCAGGGAGCAAAAAGCAGAGCCTATATTTGAACTCAGTTCCTCTGACTCCAAATCTAGTGGTCTTTCAAGTCTACTGTCCTGTGTCAGTAATCCCAGATTTAAATTATATATATTTTTTCCTACTTGGAAAAAAAGTATAAAGTCTAAAGCGCTCAAAAAAAGCTTACAGATTTAACAAAATAAAGACCTGAATTTTATTAGCTATGGATCTAACAAAATAAAAGGCTAAGTTTTATCAGTTACTTAAGAAAAGAGAAATGAATTGTTTACTAGCCAGAAGGACTAGAGTTAAATAAAGTTTGCTCTTGGAAAGAAATCAGGTTCATAGGACTGGTAAAGCTTTGTTCTTTATTATAAATATTTATTCAACATGATGACATTTTGTTTATTCAACTTGATGGCATTCTTGGTCTCTCTAGCTACTGAGCAGACTAAAGTGCTTTAATTAAAACTAAAATGCTATGATTCTAAGTACAATCTTTGAAAATGACAGGGAGGAGAATCACACCACTGAATTTCATAAATGTCCACCAGAGGGCACTCAACCTCCTGTGATTTTTGCACATGAATACATAAACTAGAATCAAAGAATTGGATTGGAGATGCTCTATCCACATTTTTAAAATGAGGAAATTGAAGTCCATAGAAGTTAAATGATTTGACTAAAGTCATATGGCTGAGGTCACTCTCTAAGGTCCCATCCAACTCTAGGTCCTATGTGTCAAGTCATCCAATCAGTTCTAGAACCTAGGTCTTCTGATTTCCTATTCCAATGCCCTTCTCTTAGGCTATAATTCTAGGCAGTCATGGAGTAGTGGAATATGTAGCTGGTAAGAGCCTATTCTAAGAGTTCCAGGCTTGCTGATCAACAAGCTGATGAGCCAAGCACTTTGCAAACTTGAAGTACTTTATAAGGTTCAACGATTATTTATTATTATAGTAGTTGTGGTTCTCGTAGGGATCATTCTGGGGCACAAAGGACCAAGTTCCATGTACTGATGTTGACCAGTGTCAATCTATATTCATGAAGGATGACTGTAGCTTCCTTCCACTTGCTTATTTACCCATCAAGCTCTCCTATTTATTGCTGTCAAATCAATCTTCCTAAAGTACCATTAAGTTATATTATTTCCATATATAAGGGTCTCCAGTGGTCCTTATTGTTTACAGGATAAATTTCAACTTCCTTAGCTCACTATTCAATACCTTCCATAATCTCCCTCAGCTTCTCCTTTCCATTTAATCTTAGTAAACACCACCATAAAAACTTTTGCTTTGAATAAATTTATCTACTTTCTGTTTCCCACTGTATGGTTTGTGTGCCCTTGTCTCCATGTATTTGTGGTATGTGTGCCCTATGTCTCCATATATTTGTCTCATGCTGTTAGTATTATTAAATTTTCATGTATATATGTGCAACTTTTTAAAAGTATAATAGCATTGTGTTTTGTAATTTTATCAGAGCCTAATGAACTGTTACAAATCCAACTGCTTGAAAGTTGTTATTTTAAAGTCTACTAATGCAAACAAACCAATTATGTGCTTTCAGTGTTGGTTCATCCAAGTTCTCACATCTGGTGAATAAAATCAGATGAAATATCAGGTTTAAAAAAATATTCATTAGAAACAGGCCTTCCTTAGCAGTACTCATAAAAAATGTCTAGTCAACCTTTGCTTTTGCCAGTAGGTGGCGATGTGGGAGTGTACAAATAGTTGCCTGGTTTTCAGAAGTTAATTAAATTGAATCCAATAAGATTTATTTTAAGTGTCTTATGTGAAAGATGCTAAGTTTACAAAGATAAAACAATGGAAAAAACCTGTCCCTGTCCCCTAATAAACAGACAAGCATATAGATCATAACTTAAGATGGAGGGAGAGATAATCCCCAACAAGAAAAACAGACTTGGGGTTGTTAGAGAAATAGCCTCTTCTCTCATAGAACTAACAATCAAAACAGAGAGCAAAGTGAAAGGCCTTTTGTTCCCCTTTATCATGGCTCAGTCTATTACCATTTCTCCAATTGTAGGGCTATATGAGCAACAGATTGTTTCTGACCAGGAATTACTTATTCTCCCTATAGAAGGTTTAGCTCTTGAATTTCTAAGAACTTGACATTGTCCCAGAAATCCCCTCTCCTCTATCATGGAAGCTAGTCCCTGGGACTCTTCAGGAATTCAGCTTTGTCCAAGAAATCTTCCTTTCTCTATCCAGGAAACTAGGTTTCAAGAAGTCTTAACTCTTTTATACGGAGACTGAGGATGAAGACTTACAACCATTTAGTCACACAGATTCCCTTTTCACAGGTGTCATTTCTCAGGTGAAAGAGTTAAGTTACTGGCTCTCAAGAGCTAGGGCCAAGAGTTTAGGGTTCAGGAATTCTTTAAAAGTGACATGGCCAAGAACCCAGCCTCTACCTCACAATTATTAGTAGGACTATTTGTATTAGAAGGTTCTGCGCCCTGCATCATGCCTCCCAGGTTCTTACACCACCTCAAGCAGGGGTTCTTAACCTTTAAAGTGTGTTGCAGACCCCCTTGGTAGTCTAATGAAGCCTAGGAATTCTTCAGAATAATGTCTTTAAATGTGTAAGATAAAATAAATAAGATTATGAAGGAAATCAATTACATTGAAATATAGTTATTGAGATATTAAAATAAAAACAAAGTTCATGAACCCTAGGTTAAGGATCACTGGTCTAAAAGTATGTTTATCAAACTCTTAGCTCCATGGCCACCACTTTCTTCACTTAAAAGAACATCATCATTCAAAGCTCTTCTTCAAGCATCATTATCTTAGTAAAAAGTTTAATTGGATTAAATGAAAGATAATAAAAGCATAAGCATTGCTTACATGTAACATAGATTGTGTATTTCATCCAGTCCCTGGACCCAGATTCTTCCAAAAGCAGAAATCTCTTTAGAGCCTTTAGAGTCTGACTTGGTCTGCCTGTCTCTCTTTTTCTCTCTCATTTATCTCCTAATTACAGCATAGAATGGGGGATAACAATTAACCTGGGAGCTCAGTGTTCTATTTTAGGCATTCTGTCTCCTCGTGAATGGGAGTGAGATAAATGCAGTAAATTCATGACCAATTGTCTGCACTGAGATTACAGAGATGTCCAAGCTTTCATTATGGTTGCAGGAACATAGGAATCAGAGAACACAGGATTGCTCCCTGGGTTCTCAGGAGCAGGAGTTTGAGTGTGCCAATTTGTCTCTTGTCCCTTTATCTATCCTTGTGACATTCAGCACCAAAATAACATGGTGATAACATGCTGACATCGCCAGCCTCATTGCCACAGATTAAATACTGACAAAAGAACAAAGGCACCTCAGGACTGTAGTCCTCTCACTTGTCTATTTCATCCTCAAAGGTCCTGCCAATCCTATGCCAGTCAACGTCCCCTGCTTCCTAGTCCAGGAGACCAAACAGAGGGTTGAAGACATGTCAGAATGCCAAAGGAGTGCTAGGGAAGTTGGAATACCTCCATTACATCTTCATTTTTTTTTTTTTTTTGCTTTCTGGAGGGACAATTGGGGTTAAGTGACTTGCCCAAGGACACACGGCTAGTAAGTGTTAGTGTCTGAGGCTAGATTTGAACTCAGGTCCTCCTGACTTCAGGGCCGGTGCTCTACTCACTGGGTCACTTACCTGCTCCTACATCTTTAATTTTTTAAAGATATATATATATATATATATAGATATATATAGATATAGATATATATAGATATAGATATAGATAAAACGAGAAAAGGGAGATGTCTTGTCTAACATCCTATGCCCAAGATGACTGTAAAGGTGTTGATAAATATTGTGTTTTATACAATGTTGGTGCTTAGAATAAAACCTTTCATGTATGTAGACATTCACTCAAAAAATATTGACTGATGGAATGTTGCTTGATAACAACAAATGGTCACTCTAATAAAGTAAGCACTTTATTATGGTTTTGTTTAATTCAGTTGTGTCTGTGACCCCATTTGGGGTTTTCTTGGCAATGATACTAGAATGATACATTTCCCTTTCCAGCTCATTTAACAGATGAGGTAACTGAGGCAAATGGGGTTAAGTGACTTGCTCAGGGTCACACAGCTTGTAAATGTCTGAGTCCAGATTTGAACTCACAAACATGAGTCTTCCTGACTTCAGACCTGGTCTCTTATTTACTATGCTACCTAGCTGCCTCAGATTTATTGTAACCTTTGGAGAGCTTAGCAAATAAGATGCTTAGCTTTTGTGTTGCTATGTTCTGCTATTTTCACTTGCATTAAGATGCTTATGCGTGATCTTATAAAACAATGGAACAAAATGCCAAAAACAATAACCATAAAGTTGTCTTTTGGGGCAAAACACAACTGTGTGACATCCGCAAATGTTTGTGGATGAGAGAATGGCAGTTGAACAAACACCCGTGGTTTCATGGCCAAAACAACATTTTAAAGCAACAAATAAATGATTTTTGTTTGTTTCATAGTGTAGGCTATTCATTGGGTAATTCTACTTTCTTCAGAATCAGTATAAAAATGAGGTTTCTCTAATGTTTTTGAGAGTCATACAAAACTGAATATTTGTAAGTCAATGGCTAGATGTTGTAGCTCTCAATAACACTTATTGAGTCACGTATATCAAACCATCTACATAAATACACACACAAATGGATTCCATAATTAATAAACTTATGCTTCCCAAACACTTCTAATCCTATTTTGAGGTTTTAGGCAATGAATAGAATATGAAGGACTTCTTTAGAGTGGTGCCAGAATGCTCTGGAAACAATTCAACTTGTCTGCGAATGAGGCTACCCCAGAATTCAGTGAAGCCATATATAATCGTCCTATTGACTATCCAAACTAAAACTTTGTAAAACACTTAAGAGCAATTCACATGATCAGCATAATATAAAATACCCATCTATAAACAAACAATAAAATATGTCCAGCAAGGAGATGATATAATGTAGTGGAAAGGGTGTTAGCCTGACTCAAAGGATCTGGGTTCAAATCTCACTTCTGATATTAACTATATGAACTTAGGCAAATCACATCATCTCCCTGGATCTCACTTTCCTGATCTGTAAAATGAGGAGGTCTGACTCGATGGCTTTGAAGGTCTTTCTATCTATAGTTCTATGATTCCATAACAGTAGCAACAGCAGCAGCAGCAACAACTCTTTGCATTTTTCTGCTTGATAATATCTCCCTTCATCCTTTCTACATTACTGAAAGCAATAATTTCAAGACAAATTTTAAAAAGGGGAAAAAAATCTCATTCCTTCATCACCTTTAAATATATATATTTTTTCTTTTAGAGCCTTTTGAACTATAAAACAAAATCAAAATGCTTTTAATAATAGCTAACTCTTTAAAGTTTGCAAAACACTTGACATATATTATCTCATTTAATTTTAGCAAAGTATCTAACTCAGTTAGTGTCATGTTTTGGGTATTCATTAGCTTAAATCTTTATACTTATTTAATAATAGTGACTAGCACTTATGGTGCTTCAAGGTTGGCATAGGATTTCCCATATTATCTCATTTGATGCTCACAACAACCCTGTGAGAAAGCTACTGCTATTACCCCCAATTTTCAGATGAAGAAACTGAGCCTGAGAGGAGTTAAATGATGTCATCCAGTTAGTAAATATCTGAATGAAGCTCTGAACCTAAGTCTTTCTGTCTCTAAGATCAGGGCTTTATCCATTGTATCACCTAGCTGTCTGAATACATTCAAAGAATAAAGCCAGTTTTTTAAGGGACATTTAGTATGCATCATCAGTATACATCTCTAAAATCCTGCTTTGGTACCTCATCATGGCAAAGAGATGAGATGAAGTTATCAAGCACTACTCCAACAGAGCACAAACTCTAGCAGGACCCACAAAACTACCTTAGATTAAAAATACATGGTATCCAATCTTAATTAGGACTTCATTGCATCAAAATAGTCCATTTCCTCCCCAAGTGATTCCCTATTTCACTCTACATGGAAGCTATTCCAAGTCTTCTTTCTTTCCTGAATATACTCATATACTTTCCTTCCATCACTCTCCTCCCCCACCTTCAGCTGAGATCCTTGACTCTTACTTCACTGAAAAACAATATTGAATGCTTTTGCCAAGAGTTACCTTTCCTCCATTCCCTCCATCTCAAAACCCACTGATATACTTATAGTCTCTTCCTTTCCCCCAGTGTCTTAACAATAAGATGGTCTTTTTCTTTGTCAAGGCTAACTCCTATACACCTGCCCTTGATTCCATCCCTTCTTGTCTTTTCCGGCAGATTGCACCCTCAATTTTCTCCCTTTCTTGAATCCCATCAACTAGTTATATCCTTTCTGCTTTCAAACACACCCAAAGCTCCTTAAAAATCCTTCAAAAGACCCAGTCATCCCTTCAAGCTATTGTCTGATATTTCATTTCCCTTTATAAAGCAAAACCACATTGTCCACACTTACAGCTTCCACCTCTCTCCTTCACTTCTCACCACTTTCCATTCTGGCTTTTGACTTAATCACTCAACTGAAACTGCTCTTCAAATTTTCCAATGATCTTTTAATGGTCTTTACTTAGTACAAATCTTTTCTGTGTGCTGTATTTGACATTATTGATGAACCTCTCCTCTTAGGTAACCTTCTCTTAGGGTTTCCATGACACTGCTCTTTCTTGGTTCACCTAATAACTTGGTGACTTCTCGTTCTCTTTTGCTGGCTCATTATTCACATCACATTCCCTGATTGTGGATATTCTGCAAGGTTCTGTTGTAGATCTCCTTTCTTCTCCCTCCACATTTTCTCTCACTAACCTCATCAGTTTCCATGGATTTAACTACCATCTGATTCTCAGAGCTATATATTGAGCTCCAATCTCTCTGCCAAGTTTCAGTACTATCACAAAAGGCCTATTGAATATTTCAACCTAAATGGTCCAAAGATAACTTCAACATGCCTAAAACTGAACTCATTATCTTTCTCTAACCCTTATCATCTTCTTAACTTCCTTTTTTCTGTAGAAGGTACCAGCATCCTTCCAATGTGTTACTTAGGTTATTAATCTTGGTGTCATCCTTTACTTCTCACTGTCCCTAACCCCACCAGTCCAATTGTAATTTTTCTTAAGCAGAGATCTGACCATTTGATCCATGTCAATGGCTCAAAGCCTTATATAACCTGACCCCAACCTACCTTTCCAGACTCATTGGATATTAATCCTCATCTCATACTTGGTAATCCAGTCAAATTGGTCTCTCGGTCCTTCACTCACAATACCCTACTTCCTAGGGCTTGGAGTCAGGATGACTTGGATTCAGGTCCTGCCTCTGACAAATACTTTGTTGCCCCTGGAAATTTTCTTAGAACATAATGACTTAGTTATTCATAGTTGTTCTTAGAACAGTATTACTGTTACTGTGTACAATGTTCTCTTGGTTCTGCTCATTTCACTCTTTTTTTTTTTTTTGCTTTTGGGAGGTGGGAGGGCAGGGCAGTTGGGGTTAAGTGACTTGCCCAAGGTCACATGGCTAGTAAGAGTTAAGTGTCTGAGGCCATATTTGAACTCAGGTCCTCCTGACTCCAGGGCTGGTGCTCTATTCACTGTGCCACCTAGCTGCCCCTCATTTCACTCTTGATTATTTCATGCAAGTATTTCCACATTTTCCTAAAGTCAATCAGTTCATCATTTCTTATAGCACAATAGTACTCCATTACCATAATATGCCACAACTTGTTTAGCTATTCCCCAATTGACAAGCATCTCCCTTAATTTCCAGTTCTTTGGCATCACAAAAAGAGCTACTATAAATATTTTAGAACATATAAATTCTCTTCCTTTTCCCCTAACCATCTTGGGGAACAGACCTAATAGTGGTATCCCTTGGTCAAAGGATATGGTAGCCTATTTTTAGGGTAGGCTGGGGAGGGAGGGAGAAAAAAAGTGCAAAGAAGAGAACAAAGGAAAACTTAGAAGGAAGGGTAGCTTTGAAAATGAAGTGTAGTATTTGTTACATACTTTTTTAAAAAAAGTAAACAGTGTGAAATGGAAAGTCATGGTTTTAAATTGAATCTTCTTTTTATGTTGTGCTGTGTACATAGAAATCTCTCTTTTCTCTCTCTCTCTTTTATTTAAGTTCAAAATGACTAAAATATAAGTAGTTGTAGATCTGCAGGTAGAGGAAGCTTTCTCACTCAGAGTTCTCTACCAGACAATAAAATCAGAGTTCTAGACCACCCCCAGCCCAAAACCCAAACCAAATACTATAGAAACAGAGATGCTACCTCTATAGATACAAACTGAATGAATAGAAGTACTTGTGACTTGATCATTGCAATCATACTTGCAATTGATAGCTATTACAATTCTGTTATAGTGGAGTACCCAATTTTAATCTATTTTTCAAAATAATGTTTTATTTCCCCCCCAATTACATGCAAAACTTTTCACACATAAGTGGATATAGGGAAAAATAAGTTTTGTTAACAATTTGAACATCTAATATAAATGACTAGAACTTTTCTCATTGTTCTTTCTGTGAGGTCTCAAGCTTGTAGCAGGGAGGAGCAGTGAGGTAGATGTCTCTAAACCATATTGAATTCCTTAGGAAAGCAATACTTATTTTTAATTGAATACAGTTTGCCCCAAACAATTTTTTTTGGAATTTCTATCCATTTCTACCACTGTTTGCTCTTGTAATGGATATCTTTCTTGATAATTAGTGAAAATTCCACTTCTGAAAAGAAGTAGAAAGGCTTAGAGAGAGGCAGGCAAAAGTGGATAAACAGTTAAAATCAGAAACTAGAGAGAATTCTTCAAATCATTAGGTATTTGGAGACTGTAAGTTCTGATGCTGAACATTTCTAGACTCAAGCAGTTAAGCCCTGCTTAGCATAATAAACTTCATAAAGAAACTTCTGGGATTTGGTAACTTTCCATACCAAATGTCAGCTACCAATTCTTGTTTAGACCAGATTGCCTAATGCAGTATTTCATGAAGCCAATGTTCCAAAGAATGTACAGTTTGGAAAACTATATAATTCATTTATCAAATGAATCTTAGAGTCTTAGATTGTGACTACAGACTTCTTTAAAAATTGGTTTATTTCAGTGGAATTAAAATACTAACATGTGAGAGGCTGCTAGGCTCCAAGATAACAAAGATGAAAAAAAATTACACAATCCCTACTCTCAAGGGGATTACAGTCTTATGAAGAACTTCATAGTTAATTTTCCTTTTAAGCTCAAGAACCTCTATATAGGGAGGCTGCAGGTTGTCATGGAAGTTTTAGAATCAGAATAGCTGTGATGAATTTCTGCTTTTTATTCTCACTAGCTTTGCTACTTTAGGCAAATCACCTAACCTCTGTCAGCCTAAGTTTTAAAATGGAGATGTTAATATCTATCCTACATATGTCTTAAGGTTGTAAGTATAAAATAGGATCAGGTATGTAATGTACTTCGCAAATGACATAAATGTAAGATATTAAAACATTACATGAGGCAATGGGAATTAAAAGATGTGTGGTGTCGGGAAAAACACACCAAACTGGGGGTCAGCATACCTGAGTTCTAGTCCTGGCTCTCCCATTTACTAGTCATGTGACCTTGGATAAGTCCCTTCATCTCTCTGGCCTCAGTTTCCTTATCTGTAAAATGAGGGGGGTGTCAGATACAGTGAAGTCTAAGGTCTCTGAAAGCTCCATGATTTTATGATTCTAAATGTTTCAGTATTAAAGCTTTATTTTGATATATAACTAAAAATTTTAATATCTCTAAAAGAATCTTTCATATGAATTTTCAGGAAAAACTTGTAAATGGAATTATATATGCAGGCAATAGCTTCATAGTACTCTTAATTAGCTAGCATATTTATTTTAGATAATGATTGTAAAGCTCTTAGCACAGTGCCTGGCATACTATATAAATATTGGCTATTATTATGGTGATTCTTACGATTATTTTCATTAATAGTGGTGGGTAAGGAGTTAATATTCCATAAATTAATTTCGTTGGATTCTGACAAGCTTTCAAAGAGAATGTGATCGAACATATTTCAAAAGAAAATTTTGGTGATCCTTTTCTAACCATCATCCATTTTTTTTTTTAGCAAGCATGAAACTTTTAGTCTATTTTCTTAATGTACATTTGGTAGCCTAGAGGGAAGAAAATGAGGCTTCCCTATTTGTCAGTTTCTCTTGGATAATCAATAACATAGAAAGGGAAGAATGCTTAGATCTACTATTTTTGCAAACTACCAACTGAAAATATGGGAAATGAAGACTGCTTACATTGAATTATTTTAGGTAGCTACCAGTGCTCATTTCTTAGCTATGGAGCAGGTCTGGATCACTGAGAACATGGTTTTATTTTTTATTGTGTCAGGGTTTCAGTAACCAGACCAGTTACTGTTGACTGGATTCTCTTCATATTTTACTTTCACTTGTCCCAGGAGATTGAATCAGAATCCCTTCCCTGCTTTGCGAATTTGGAAACCCTAAAGATCAAGCTGAGAACAAGCACTTCCACTTTCCGGGACCCTACTGAATTATGACATGCTTTGAATAAAGGGTAGGCATGAGATAACCAGACTTTTAAATTGCTCCTTACACATATTGAAGCAAGCTGTGTAATGTAAGAGTTTTTAAATGGTTCACAGACACTACTTATTTTATAGATTGTAAAGGAATATTCTCCCATCTCTATCATGTTCTCTCCATTTTTGGAGAACAGAAGACTCTGAGCATCAGTTTTTATCACTTGCAAGTTACAACATAATAAAAATTCTCAATAAGAGATATTTTGTTTTACCTTTGGTCCTTCGGGGCCGTTTTGTCCAGGAATGCCAATATCTCCAGGAAAACCCTAAGGAAAAATGTAAAAATAAAATTTTACATGCAGAAGTTTCTCTGAAAAAGTGCAAATCTGATAGACATCTCAAAATTCCCTTTTTAGATTTTTCAAAGGCCAAGACCATTAAAATAAGGTCTACTTCCTGAACATGTGATATTTGGGACCTTCATTTCTATGGATTTTCAATTTGCATTGATGGAGGGAATAGTCACATAGATAAGACCACAGAGACACTGCAGTATATGTTCTGTACTGCAGTATATATTCTGTTGAAGAAACCATCAAGTTTTAGAACCATATTCAAGTTTAATGAATGACACGAAGGTTTATTTTTCATTTTCAAATATCCTAATCTATTTCACTCCAATAAAGTCTTGCTCCAATGCCATATAGGTAACTCTGGATTCTCAAAGATGATGCTGAGTGTACCACAAGTTCTGACTGGTTCTTTCAAGCTGGAAAGACTTCAAATATGGACCCAGAGATGATCTGTGTGTCTATGACTTCAGTACCAGCTAGGTAAGTTTGCAACAAGAACAACAATTGTATCAATCTGACCAATGGATGAAGCCACAGTCACTCTTGAAAACCTTTAATAACAAGGTTATGAACTGTAACAAAAAAGACAGTATGCTGACAAAATCTTTGAATCACTGAAGGGATAGAGTTGTGTTAGTTTATGTGTGATGTGAGATACATTGTGTTTAGTTGTGTAATGTTTGGTAAGATGAAGTGTGGTATTGTGACACCCTGGGCAAGTCACTGAACCCTGTTTGCCTCAGTTTTATTATCTGTAAAATAATCTGGAGAAGGAAATGGCAAACCATTCTAGTATCTTTGCCAAGAAAACCTCAAGAGGGGTGACAAAGACTCAGACTTGACTGAAACTACTTAACAACCACAACATTTACCAAGCACGGTATTAAACACGAGTGATACTAAGGCAAAAAACAGTCCCTGTTCTCAAGAAGCTTGCAGTGTAATGGGGAGATAGCATGCAAACAACTAGGTTTGCAAACAAGATATATGTAGGATAAATTGGGAGTAGTCTTACAGAGAAAACACTAAGATTAAAGATTGAAAAAGACTTCTTGCAGAAGGTGAGACTTTAGCTGAGACGGGAAAGAAGCCAGGGAAAAATGAGCAGGTAATTAGCACTGAAGGAGGGACTTCTAGACATGAGAGACTGTTAGTAAAAATGCAGTCAGGTGGGGTGGCTTAGGTGGCTCAGTGAATAGAGCACCGGCCCTGGAGTCAGAAGGACCTGAGTTCCAATGAGGCCTCAGACACTTAACACTTACTAGCCATATGACCTTGGGCAAGTCACTTGACCCCAATTGCCCTGCCTTCCCTCCTCCAGAAAGCAAAAAAAAAAAAAAATGCAGTGAGGAGATGGAGTGTCCTACGTGAGGAATGACAAGGAGGGCAGTGTCACTGGATCGTAAAGTTCACGGATGAGGAGTTAGATGTAAGAAAACCAGAAAGGTAAGAAGAAATCAGGTTGTAAAGAGCTTTGAAAGCCAAAGGATTTTCTATTTGAACCCAAAGGGTAATAGGGAATCAAGTTTATTGAATAGTGGGGTGGTATGGTCTGACCTGTGATTCAGGAAGATCAATTTGACAGCTGAGTGAAGGAAGGCCTCGGGAGGGACATGAGACAGAAAGACCAACCAGCAGGTTATTGCAATAGACAAGCAAGAGGTGACAAGGGTCTATACCAGGGTAATGGTGGTGCCAAAGGAGAGAAGAAGAAATATATAAGATGTTACGAAGGTAGACATGATCGGATTTGACACCTGATTGGATATGGGGAGGGACAGTCAGAGAAGCTAAGGATTTGAAGATAACCTCTAGGCTCTGAGAATGGGTCACTGGGATAATGATGGTACTCTTGACAGTGAAGTTAGGAAGCTGAAGGAGGGGAGATACTTTATTTGCCAATAAAATTAGGAAGAGGAAAAATATGAGATTTGAATTTCAGATGTCTGTGAGAAATCTAGTTCAAGCAGTTCAACAGGTAGTTGTGGATGTAATACTGGGAGTCAGCCGAGAGGTAAGGGCTGGACAAATAGATTTAAGAATCCTACGTGTAGAGATGATAAATCAGTCAACCTAAGAATGACAGTTATCACATTAGATGGTAGATTGGAATCTAAGATGATCTTGATAATCTAGAACAATGACATGAATCTAGTAAGAAAATTTAATGAAATCTCATCCTTGGATTAGAAACTCAGCTGTAGAATTCAGAGGAAAGTCCTGGCTAGGCAACAGTTCATATAAAAAAAATGACCTACAGTTTCAATGAACCGCAACTGCATATAAACCAACACCATGACATTATAGTCCCCAAAGGCTAATGTTATCTTAGGTTGATATTGTGGGAAGAACCCACTGGACGTGGTATCAGAAAAAGACCTGGCTTTGAATCTTAGCTCCATAACTCACTAACAGTGTGGCCCTTGTAATTTGGCCTCTCTGCCTCAGTTTCCTCAACTATAAAATGGGGTTAATGATGGCACCTACCTTCCAGGGATTTTGTGAAGATTGAATAAAACATATTTGTCAAAGCACTCAGCACAGTGCCCTATACCGCGTAAGCACTTGAACACTTCTTTGTTTCCTTCCTTCTCATGGACCTCTGTTTCCTTCTCAGTATGACAGGGAGAATATTACTTGAACTATCCACCTCACAAGGTTGTTATTAGGAAATCACTTTACAAAATCTGAAGTACTATGGGAATGTGAGTTATCGTTATGATAATTAAATAGTTATAGAATCCACGCTGAAGGAAAAATTTTGGTCCACTTATATTTTGCCCTCATCAGACCACATCTAAAGTACTGAGTTCAATTCTAAATCTTATATATTGATCAGCTTGGAAACAGGATTCAGGATAGCAGTAGGACTGGAGACCATACAAAAATTGGCTAAAGGAGTTGAGGTTGTATATATTTTTTTAGGAGGGAAGGCAAGGCAATTGGGGTTAAAAGACTTGCTCAAGGTCACACGATTAGTAAGTGTCAAGTGTCTGAGGCTGGATTTGAACTTAGGTCCTCCTGACTCCAATGTCAGTGCTCTATTCACTATGCTACCTAGCTGCCCCAGAGGTTGTGTATCTTGACAAAGAAAATACCTAGGGGAGACATGATAATGAATCTCAAATACCTGAAGGGTTGCCATGTAGATGAAGAATTGGTGAAATTAATTTTTTTTAATTAGGAACAAAGCAGAGATCGTAGAAAGGCAGAGTTCAACTGCATAAAAAAGCTTTCCCCACACTGGAAGCATACAGAAGTGAAATGGGATCCTTCAAAGGGGGATGAGTTCTGCCGTGTAATTAAAACGGTCAAGATTGGCCCCAAAGAGGAAATGGGGAGATGAACCTCTCCTTCGTCTTTGTGAAAGTGGGAGCCTAAGGGCGTGTGACGTTGCATATATACTTGTACCATTAGTTGATATAATGACTAGTTTTGCTCAACTGTTGTTTTTAATCCTTTGTCATAAGACCTGGCTTACTGGGGAGCAAGGAGGAACTACATATTTGGGAACAAAAGGAATGTAAAAACAACAACAAAAAAAGAAAACAAAAAAGAAGTAGTATGTTTATCACTGGAAGTCTTCTGGAAATACTGGATAATTTATAGTCATGTGAAACAAATGCTCATTAAATACTGTGAATGGAGAGGGGAAGAGAAAGGTCCCTGGGAAAAGATGGTGAGTGACAGACATCAGGCAAGAACCTAAGAATCATCAGCAAAGGTCCTATGGGCTTCGGGGAAGTTCTGAGGGCTAGAGTTGGGGTCATCCTGAAGTCTTTTTTGGACGTCAGAACAGAGTTGGGGAAAAAGAACAAATGGGTTGAGAGCAAAGTACCCTTAGTTATTATATAGTCATTAGTCTGGGATATTGCTGGGAAAATTTCTATTGAAGTATGGGTTGTACTAGATGAGTTATAACCCAAATTATAATGTTCTTTGCAATTTTATGATTCCATGAGTTTTAAAACATATAGCTTTAGAACTTTCTCTAGATGGCTTATGACAATGGAAAAAAAATCCTCTTATTTTAAGAGCAAAATGTCAGCCTCTTTCCTGGAAACTAAAAGTAGAATTAAACATCTGATATTTTTCCCTTTCCAAGAGTGATCAGCCTAGACCAATATAACATTTCATTGAAGTATTAAAGTGGAATGATTACCAATTGGGTGTTCAGTCTTACCCTAAGGAATGCTATTTTTCCTTAGAATGAAAAGCAGGAGAGAGACAGAAAGAGAGAGAAAGAGACAGAGACAGACAGAGAGACAGAGAGAGAGAGAGACAGAGAGACAGAGAGAGAGAGAGAGACAGACAGACAGACAGAGAGACAGAGAGAGAGAGAGAGAGGATAGAGGTAGATACAGGGAAAGAGACATGGACAGAGATGATAGAAGAGAGACAACCAGAGGGAATCAGAGACAGACAAAAAGTAAATGTGTATTAGGGGAATAGATGTGGAATGTGTTGAAACAAGGGAATGCATGACTTAATTATGACTACTTCCACACTCTTCAAATGATGACTTGGAAGCTGGGCTGCAGAAGGTTCCTTTATACCCTTGGAGTTAGCAAAAGCCAAGAGCTTTTGAAAGAATTAGCTAATCCAGACCACAAGGAACATTTCAAAACTACTCCTTAAAGAGATGCACTGCTGAGGGTAGCAGACCTAAATAATGCCAGATGAAGCCTTTGAAGCTTTAAATGAAGAAACCTCTGAGTGTCTGGTTTGTATTCCCTTTTAAAAGGCCCCAAACTAAAATTTTATAAATTTTGTTTAAAAAGAAAAAAAAAGGAAAATGAAAATTACTTACAGTTGAAGTTTTTGCATGCCAAGCGTTCAGCTCAATGAGGTATTTTATAGATGACTTTCAAAATTTTGTAGTGAAAATACGAATCCAAAATTCAGAGGATGGAAAGGGAATTTGGGAGTTGAGGCTCAGTAACTGGATACAGAATTTTGCCTCCAAATTCAGTAACTGGAATCAATGGCCAATGAAAATTCTTCTCTTCCATTTGGGAAGGAAGCTATTGAAAGGTAACAGCATCACCAAAATGCTGGTAGTTGGTAAACTTCAAGAAGTAACTGATGCAGAAATTTAAAAATTCAGAAAGTTGAGAAACTTCCAATCAGATTTACCTTCCAGGCAGAAGTAAAAGCACATGCTGTGTACCCATACTACTGCCATGGCTCTCCCCATCCCCAAACCACTCCACTCCTGGCTTCTGAAAGTGAAGAGCATGTTGCAGAACGGGATAGAAAAAGAAGACGTTGAGAAGAATTTAAAAGGTGAATGAAATTGTACAAATAATTTGGAGTATTTTGGATTTGTGAAAATTAAAGGTTGACTAAGGAGAACAAAAATTGGAGAAAAATTTAAACAGAATTAAGAGAACATCCTTGAGCTGAAGGAAGAAAAAGGCTCAAGATGAAGGGGGAAAAGGATTGAGAAAGAAGCAAAGAGAAGAAGGATGTTGGTGAAGAAATGCAAGTTTTAATTTTAAAAAGCAGAACAAATTGGTAAGGCTAATGAGATAAAATGGAGGAAGTAGAGTATGGTCCTCTAGTTGCAAGATAATATAAAACACTGAAGATGTCGATGAAGTGCGAGGGGGTGAGTTACAAATGCAGAGGAACAGTTTGAAAGACGAGGACTGAGGACCTTTTTGAATATGAATGTTGCAATCCATTGCATTGTGTAAGCAGTTTGTACACAGTCCAATCACGGCTATCTCTGTTTAAAGTGCCATCTGGCTACCTGAGGAGGCTAAGTCTGGTGAATCACTTTAGTACAAGAGTTCTGAGCTGCAGCAGGATAAGTCAAATGGGTGCATAAACTAAGTCTGATGCCAACATTGTGAGCCCCGTGGGAACCCCTGGCTGCTTAAGGAGGGGCAAACCAGTTCAGGTAGGAAATGGAGTCGGCCAAAATTTCCATGCCAGTAAGCAGTAGATTTGGTCTGTGAATGGTTACTCTGAATCTCACCAGCCTGGGCGAGATAAAGAAACTCAGTCACTGCAATGAATATTCCAAATTTTTCTATCCCTCCTCAGGACTCACCTATCACCCCCTTCCCAGCCCTCCCAGCCTCATTTTCAAAATTGAGGCCATTCATGAAAGAGCTTTCTTCTTCTTTCCTGTACTAACATCACTAAGATTTCTTCCTTCACTATCTTCTCCTTCACCCCTATTTCAAATGAAGAAGTAACTGTTTTCCTTTAGAAAGAGCTGTTACAATTGAGTGGTGAAGCCAAAAGTCCTATTGCAGAGGGTTAAGATGAGACCGAAGAGAACAAAGTGGGGGCACTGAGCACGGGGGTTTTTTCAAAGCTTTCTCTGAAAAAGAGAAGAGAGATACAGGACAACAATTACCAGGACAGTAGTAACTTGTAAAGGAAGGATATCTGTACTCCCATGTCAATCAGTCAACAGATCATGTTAGGTATTTAAAAACATGCAGTTATCCATACCTTGTCATCCCTTTATCAGGTGAAGATTCTTCTGTAATTGGGTCAAGAAAGGAATAGGATGTTCCCTTCTCTAGCTAAACAAACTAACTGCAATCCTCGGGAGCCTTAAACAGATGGGAAATTTTAAGTTGATCAATCAGAAGATGATCCAGCCCAGTGGTGAAGGACTCTAGGTTGAGAAGGAGTTGCTCTTGTGGGCATGGGGAGGAGAGAGTTTTCATCTCTCACTGCTCTCCCACATTGAGCATGTCACTGGAAAGAAGAGGCCAGTAGGAAAGTAGGTGTTCATCCAGGAAGAATGGATGAGAAACAGTCACCTGAAAAAGTAAAGGCTATATGGGGGGGGGGAGGGGGAGAGACAGAGACAGAGACAAACAGAGACAGACAGAGACAGAGAGACAGACAAAGAGAGAGACAGAGAGACAGACTGAGATCCTGAGGGCAAACTTGAATCAATATGGACGCAGATGAATAGGAATAGGAAAGCAGCTTCTAGGAATGTGATACCTTGCACCTTGCTGACTATATACCCTACCAAAGAACCAACCTTGGAGCCCAGAAGAACTGCTCTTAAGGGAGACTTTATGAGTGCATTACAGAAGGAGAAAAGAACTTCCCCTAACCAGGAGCTGCAAGTTAGCCCTTGGCCACATATGTTCTATTCACATGTGGCTCACTGCCTTTGTATCTTCAGTTTAAGTCCATTCTTCCAGAGACTCTGTGCACTCAAATTAGGGGGAAATGTTTTTGTAACTGCTATCCTTATAATAGCTCCTTGGCAATGCCCTTTTCTAAAAGGTAATTAAGTCTGACTGGCCAATCATCTAAGAGAAATCTAGCCCCATGGGGTTAGTCTTAGACCCTGAGTTGAGAAGGGTCCTTTCAATGGGGACCCAACTTGAGAGTTGGGAAGTAGTCCCAGATGGGATGTTGCAATCTAAAGAAGGTTATTTATTTGTTTAAGATGGGGGAACTGGCATGTTTGTAGGGAGCATGGGAAGAATCAGCAAAGTAGAGAAGATAAGGGAAAAGGGATAATGGCAGGTGGTAATCTAGAGGAGACAGGAGAGGATGAGAACAAGGGTACATATAAAGGGTTTGGCCTTAGTGAGGAAAAAAGCTGTTTCATCATAAGAGAAAATTAAATGACTTTTTTTATGGGAACTTCTGTGTTGAAATAATAAAGCTAATGCCCCAGGAGTCAATAGTTTAAGAAATGATTTACTGAGATTTAGAATCAGAGTATATTTGTGTGTGTGTGTGTGTGTGTGAGTACAGCAATTACATATGAATTGCTTGAAATTGTTAAAATGAAGATGCCATCAAAATCAGAAAAATTAGCTTTATTAGAAACATAACTTTATGAAAATTATAATGATTAGACTATCTACATCTTTTTAAAATATAAAAGGCTATGCATATTTTTCAGATCATTTGGTAAAAAATTTCTTATCCTTCCCTTAGGGACAAGTCTCACTGAAATACCATAAATTATTTTCCCCAAGAAATCTTACAATAAATTATTTTTTAAAACTTCATCTTTGTCTCATCTGCTTTGATAGGAATTTCAATAGTCTAAGAATCTGTAACTTCGTAAGCATGGTTACTTCCTCCAGTAACACAGATTACAACTCTTCAGGAGAGTCTTTCTTGAGTAAGTAAGGCCGAATAAAACTCATGTAGCTGCTTGTAATCTCATGTTATGCAGCACCAAACTTTCCTAGGCTGGTGCACAGAACACAGAACTGCTGGTTTCCAGGTCCCTCTCCAAAGTCTTTCCAACTTGGCAGGACCTGTTTTGGTTATATTTCACTAGCATAGCTTTAAAAAATCCAGCGTCACCTGCCTGCCATGAGGGCGATGCATTGGAATTGGATTTTAATGGCCTTTTGAATGGAGTAAATCTTGATATATCACAACCAACATTTAGGATGGAATGATTGACTTTAATGGGCAATTTAAAAATCCAAAAATCCTTGTGCATTCCATCTCCCCCTCACAGTGATGAAATTTCATGTGACTTAATAAAAGGAAGAAAATATAATTCAAAGTTTATAATCTTTAAAAGAAACTTCCTTAGCATGAATTATATTGTAATATTTTTAAAGAGTTTTTAAAATTAATTGCTAATTTATTTTGAATCCAAATTCTAAATGGAAGAGGTCACACAATTAAGACATTTTCTTCTTTCATTGTTCCCTCAAATCTAACTACCAAATCATTACCTGCTGATTTAAAATAACAATTTTTAATTAATTATGCTACACTTTAATATTTACAAAATGATTTCCTATACGTTAGCTCCTGAGACTAACAATAGGACTGAGCTATGCAGGATAGGGATTATTCCTTTGATTTTATAGATGAGGAAACTGAAGCTCACAGAATGGCCTCCCCAGGGACCCATGATTACCAACTGTAAAAAGTGGGACTGTATCTCTGAGCAATACCAAATGGAGAGTACAACAAGGTGATTATAAAGAGAATTGATAAATGTAAAGTCTTTGACTTGGGTCCAAAAAATCAATTTTTCAACTCCAATAAAAGGGAGAGTTGGTTAGAAAACAGGTACAAAATATATCTGGGGGTTTTAGTGGTCCACTAGCTCAGTGTGGTCAGTGGTGTGATGTGTAAGTCAAAAAAGCTAATAGATCTTGGCCTGCATTGAGAGATTTAGCTTTTATGAATAAACCAATAACAATCCCACTGTACTCTGACCTCCTGAAGCCTCATCTAGAGTTGTGTTCAATTCTGGGTGACACAGTTGAAGAATGACATGGAAAATCTAGAGAGCATCCAGAGTAGGGCAAGAAGAATGACAGAGTCATGTCTGTGTCTTATGAGGACTGGCTGAGGAAATTGGGCATATTTAGCCTGGAGAATAAGAAACTCAAGGGGAATTATTTTCAAGTACTTGAAGGATGGTCAGCTTGGTCAGATTAGACTTGTTCTATTTGGCTGCAGAGGGCAGAACTAAAAATGATGGATTTAAGTTGTAATGAGGCAAATACAGGTTTGTGTCAAGAAAATCTTCTTGACATTAAAACTTGAAGTGCAATGAGTTGTGTGTCATTCTACATAGTCTATGCTAGCTAAGACCCTTCAATAAAGCCATACATTATTTATTTCTGCATTTAAATCAGAAAGAAAGAAAAAAATCAATGTCTAACAAGTAGTAAAAGCCCAGAATGACAATGAATTTCTCCTAATTTCAAGGAGAGTAAGAGAAAAAATATTTCATAGTATGTCATATATAGCAAGATAGGAATCATAATATTCACACTCATCTATATTACTAGAATGCTTAAGAAACTGAATCCCCAAATACAACATCTTCTAAGAGTCTTAGGACAATTTAAAGTTTCATAGCTTAAAACTGACCTATAGCTTTTGGAAGACTCTATTTGATGAAACAGCTTGAACAACTCTAAGATAAATTTTTATTTACCAGCTATTGTTGTCGCGACTTGAAAATTGATCCCAAAACTGAGTTTTACTGTTTTTAAGTATATACTCACTCAGAGAATAAATGAAAGTATCTCTCAAAAGACCTTCAAATTATCTTTTAGAGCTAAAAAATAAATAACTGCTATCTATCAAAATGCAAATGGAGCTATTTCCACTCATCATTTTTAATTGGGATGACTAGATATTTCATTAGAAGACTAAATTATTGCCATATTTGTTGGAGAAATCTTAAAAGAAAACTAAAGTGCTTCTCTGGCCAAATGCCACTTCTGTTAGGAGATTTGATGTTACTGATTTATTTTAGAGCACTTCAAGGGCCAAACTTCTGGCTACTGAGAGAATGAAAAGGGGCAAATTTTGCTTGTTTTTTTTTTTCTTCAAGTTCCTGGGATCCTATGACAGAATCTGCTAAAACTTTGGTACCCAAATTTTGGTTTGAAAATTTGGCTACGCATTAGGTTCCCCAAATGCACGACATAAAAACTGCTGTGAATGTAGTCACTGCTGAGTCACCCAAATCAGCTCTAGCAAACAGATGTGAAGGTCACAAAGCTGAAACCACATTTTTTTGTGGTGTTTTTATGAAAAAACTAAACCATAATTTCAATTGTCAGGTCAGATACTTCAGGCCTCTATTCCATGGGAGAATTTTATAGTAGTCCTGACCCTAGAAGAAGGCAAAGAATTGCATTCATTTTCATCTCTCTTCTCCTCCCTTTTAAAATATCATAGCAGAGAAAATATAGAAAGAACACTAAATTGGGAGTCAGAAAGCTAGGAATATTCATATTTGAAGCTGTCACAATTGGTGCAAATAAAGAATCCCTGGAAATACTTGGATACAATTTTGTACTAGTCCAAATATGTACTAGTTGAAGTTATAAATGTATAAAATATGATAATTTTTTCAACTTCATGGAAATATGCAGTGCATAAACAAATAATTTTATACTAATAATAAATAATAATTTTGTGGCTAGGTGGCACCATGCTACATAGAGTGCTGGGCCTGGACTTCGGGAGGCTCAACTTTTTGAGTTCAAATCTGGCCTCAGACACTTACAAGCTATGTGACCCTGAGTAAGTCACTTGACCCTGTTTGCCTCAGTTTCCTCATTGTAAAATGAGCTGGAGAAGGAAATGGCAAACCGATCCAGTGTATTTGCCAAAAAAAACCCTAAGTGGGGTCATGAAGACTCAGACACAACTGAAAAATGATTGAATAACAGCACATAAATTTATAGTAATCAGGACCTAGAACTTTGAGGTTGCAAAGCACTTTACAAACTCTGATTCATCTGAACTATACAACAACCCTGTGAGACAATTGCTATCAACATTCTCATATGGCATATGATGAAAATGAGCATCAGCAAGGTGATGCATGTTGTCGAGGATCAAGGCAGTTTGGGGTCTAATGTATTCCAATCCATGTCTGTCTGACTCCGATTCCTGGCCCTCTCCATTTTGCAGTGCTACCTCTACGTGCTCCTGTCTTT
Source organism: Pseudochirops corinnae (assembly GCA_028646515.1). Classification (NCBI taxonomy): domain Eukaryota; kingdom Metazoa; phylum Chordata; class Mammalia; order Diprotodontia; family Pseudocheiridae; genus Pseudochirops; species Pseudochirops corinnae. The sequence continues at coordinate 329,139,389 of CM053586.1, forward strand.
TCTACTTGCTAATTGTGTGTCTCTAGTTAAGTCATTTTGTGAATCTCAGTTTTCCCATCTGTAATCCCTATCCTGCTTACCTCACATCCCTGTTGTAAGTCTCACATGCTAACATATAGGAAAACCTTTTGTAAACACAAAAGTACAGAATAATTAATTGTTGTTTCAGATGGGCAGGTTGGGAGACTGAAAGAAGAAAACACTTTGATTGCATAACATCTCCATTTAGAATTTGTTTTCAAAGTGAATTAGCAATTTATATAAAAACTTTTAAAAATCTCAAGCTAAGACAATTTTTAAAAAGGATTGTTGTTGAGTCATTTCAAGTGCCTTACTCTTTATGATCCCATTTGGGGTTTTAGTTCGCTATTTCCTTCTCCAGTTCATTGTACAAATGAGGAGACTGAGGCAAACAGGGTCAAGTGACTTACCCAGGGTCACATAGCTAATAAGTGTCTGAGGTCAGCTTTGAACTCATAAACATGAGTCTTCCTGATTCTAATCCCAGTGCTCTATGTGCCACCTCACTGCCATTTTAAAGGATCGCAACCTCTCAATACTACTTCTTGCCTGTCTTGTTGGATTCTTTTTTATCTCGACTGTCATTCAGCGTGTTAAATGACATGCCATCATCTCTGTGTCATCTGCAAATCTGATGAGTGTGCTATTCATCCCTTTATCCATATGACTGATAAAAATGTTAAACAGCTCCAAGAACAGATCCCTGGAGGTGATCCACTGGAGACATCATATTGATGTTGAATCATTTGCAATTCATCTGATCAAGTATGAATCCATCTGATTATACTATAGTCTTATTTATAATTTCCTCCAAAAGAATGAGATACTTTATCAAAAGCTTTGCTAAAATTGAAGTAAACTACGTCCGTAGTGGTCCCTTCATCTCCTAGTTTAATAATCCCACCAAAAAAGATCCTGTTCTTTATAGTCATGGGCTTTGCACTCACCACTTCCCTGTCTAATATAAAGAGAATTGATAAATGTAAAGTCTTTGACTTGGGTCCAAAAAATCACTTTTTCAACTACAATAAAAGGGAGAGTTGGTTAGACAACAGGTACAAAATATATCTGGGGGTTTTAGTGGTCCACTAGCTCAGTGTGGTCAGTGGTGTGATCTCAGTTATCTCTCTAATTATCCATTCTAGTGTGTTCCCAGGGATCTAAGGCAAGTTTACTTATGCACAGTTTGTAAACTCTCTTCTCTTTTCTTTTTTTGAAAGTTGGGATATTCACCCTCCTTCAATCTTGTGGTCTTCCTCCCATCTTCTGCAACCTTTTGATTATAATTGCCAATTCTTTTCCCATCTAAGGATATAGTTCACCTAGATCAGGTGACATGACTTCATCAAAGGCTGTTAGGCGCTCCTTTACTGCTTCCTTACTTATTTTAGGGATTGATTCACTATGGATCATTTTTTTTGTTCTGTCCCTATTAGTGCATAGGTCATTCTCATTTGCAAAGAAAACATGCAAAAATCAAATTGAGGAGCTTTGCCTTCTCTCTGGCTATTATTATTGCTCCATCCAACCTAAGCTATCCAAGCTTTAATCTTTTTTTTTCCTTCCAATGTAGAAAAAAAAAAAATCCATTTTTTTGTTGTTCTTTATTTCCCAGTTCATTCCTGATGCTCTTTGCAGGACTGTGCCAAGTTCCTATATTCATATTTTATTGCTTTATTTCACTTCCATTTTCTGTACATTTATTTTTTATACATTAGTTAATCAGCTTCATACATCTATATCAGTCATCTTTCTTCCTCATTGGATTTGTTTCCCTTTGGGCCTCTAGAATTTCATTCTTGAGCATCTACCATCTCTCATGGGCTTACTTCCCTTGAAACAATTTAGTCTATGCGAACCTAAGTCTTTTTTTATGGACTCTTTGCACTTTGCTTTCCCAAAACCTAGTGTATATGTCAGATTCTGCCCAGATTTCCCCTTCTGGTCTACAAACATCTTTAGGGAGAAGTGATTATTTTTACTCCAGGGTTTCCATCATTTCTAGCCAAGCAACTAATTTTTCCATTTAGTATGAATAAGAGCCAGAGTAGAATTTTCACTTGTTCCTCGTTCCTCTATCTTTTGAAAGATGAAATTTTCATTAATCAAGTGAAGAAATTATTAGTTCAATTGCTTTTGTTTGGGAAGAGAGCACCTGAAGATATCTGTACTGTGAAATTTTTTACATCACGATTCTTTGCCAGGCTTATGCTCTATTCCCAAAATTCCTCATCTACTTTCTCTTTCTATCCTGAAGAATATATCAATGACAAAATCATTTTTGTTTCTTCGAGCTGTACAAGCATCTTATGTCATCCTTTTCCACTCTTGTTTCTGGATTTTCTCATATGAGTGAGGGAAAACTTTCCTATCTACAATGCTTCTCTACTCATAATTTGGCCTATTGTGTCAGTTTCTTTTTTTAAAAATTGATTTTACGCATCCAGACCTATGGTCTCTTCTTCCATTTTGTCCCACCATGTGTCAGTAATATCTAATAAGGTCAAATTTGCTTCCTTCACTTAGGACCTTTGGTTATTTTTTTTGTTGTCTAAACCTTGGACATTTGTTTATAGACATTTGAGGCGAAAATTTTTACTACTCTTTTCTTCCTTGGATTTTACGTTCTATGAATTTCTGAGTTTCTCAATTCCTATTTTCCTTCCTTTCCTGTAGTTATTCTCTCTGGTACCTAATTTAGGGGTCTATTATAATCAGTCTTTTCCCTTCCATATAATTTTTAGCTTAAAATTTCCAAAAGGGCAATCCAGAGGTTGCAAACTTGGATAGTTCACATAAATGAAATAATTTATAATTAATATAACAAATGTAATATAAAATAATGTATAAAATAATCTAGTTAATGTAATATAAAGATATTATGTAATATGACATGATATAATGATATGTGATATGTGGTACATAATGTAATATAATTAATATAATATAATATGATATATGATATAATATGATATAATATATATCATATCATATCATTTATGTAATGTAATATAATATGTCCAAATGGGAAAACAAACCATGGGCTTAAGATCTAGGTTTTTTCAATTCAATAAACATTTAAAATATTTTTATTGTTTTGTTCTGTTTTGTTTTTAGACCATTTGCATTTCTTTCCCCTTCCTTCTCTAGTTAGCTATCGCAAGTAACAAAGATTTATAATGACAAAAAGGGAAAAAAACCCCACCAAATTGAACAAAATCAACAAATACATCAACCGCATTTGAGAGTATATGCAATATTCTATGTCCATCCAACAAACATTTCATAAGCACTGAGAATTTCTAAGGTACTGTGCTCAGTTCCCAGGATATATACATGAAAAATAAAATTAGTTTATAAGTTAATATAATTTAGGTCCTCACTAATAGGGTTTGAATCCTGGCTCTTCTACTTGCTACTTATGCAACCTAGGACAAATAATTTGACCCCTCTGAGCCTCGGCTTCTCCATCTGAGGAGCCTATACTGGGTGGCTTCTATAGTATCTATCATTGCTAAAGACTATATGTATCTTTCACTTTTCTATCACAGTGCCTAACACATAGCTATGGATACTCTAAAGCACTTAGCAAAACATGGATGATTTCAGTTGTTGGATAGCATAAAATGATCTCAATTAGATAATTAAACTTTCAATGAAACATTTTTTTAAAGTTTTCTTCCCTAAGAACTAAAAGGGGACAGATGTTGCAGTATGGACGATGCTTTTTTTTTTTTTTCAAGAATAAACAAGAGTTATGTAGTGATTTGTATTTCATTCAAGGAAAGGGGCTTTGTAGAGGGGAAAATTTGGTTTGAGAGATGTATTCCCAGTGCTTTGTCCTCTGGCAAAGGTGGACATGTCAGTGATGTGCTGAGTCTCAGAAGGAAAAGAATAAAAAATTTTTAATATGACCTTTTTTTGAGTAAAGATAATTTATCCAAGACTTGATGCCAAAAAGTATTAAAAAGAGTAACAAGAATAAATTTGTTTTCCCTATAAACTTAAAAAAGAGAGCAACATATAAATTTCAAGAGAGAAAGCTATTTTACCTTCAGAGACAATCATGAATGGAAAAAAATCCTATTTTCTAGTCTGAATACAAGAATAAAAGCATCTCTCTAGATACCTGGCTCATCCTTCATTTGCTGTTCAGACTTTTTTAAAACCATGATTTATGGTGGAAAACGCTTACATTTGGTCATTGCTCCTCAGGTATCTTTTTTCCTTCCAAAGCAAAAAAAAAAAAAAAAAAGTAGCTGAATTCCATATGTGCAACCTTCCAGAAAACACAGCTGAGACAAATCATGTCCAGAGATGAAAATCAAATTTCTTATCCTAAGTACTGACTTACTATCTGTGATCCAAATCCAACTTATTTGCATATGGTCTTTAGAACACATTTGAAATAATTTCTGTGAGAAATTCTAAGCCAATTGGAAAGTCTATTTTTGATTACGTTGCTAAAATCACTTATAATTTAAAATCTAATTATTCTGACAAAATCTTGTACATTAATTCAGTTCAACAAACTAGATCACCCTATCCACATCCACGTGGCAGTTACCTAATGGCCTTAGGTCATTCTCTCTTCCTTCTCAGGAAGTTCAGTTCTTGGCTCATTTTTCATTTGCACTTCAATCCCTGCCCTTATATTTGAGGACTTCCATATACATGTTGAGGTTTCTTTAAACACCCTGGCTTCCCAGCACAATAATTTCATGTCTTCAACCTTCACTACACCTCAGTCATCAACTTCACAGGAATAGTCATGACCTTCATCTATTCATCATCCAAAACGTATTCTAACTCCACAATCTGTAATTCTAAATTTCCTTTAACTAATTAGAATGTTTCTTTTGATGATGCAAATTGTCCTCTTAAAAGTTCGTCACAGGAGATCTACTCTATCCTCCAGACAGTCCATTTTCTTTCTCCCAAGATCAAGAGAAGCCCACTGAACACTCAGGGTTACTCCTTGTTATCTTTGACCCTCACACCATGACCATCATTTCTTTCTATTATACATTTATACATTATACATTTCCTTGATAATCTCTTTCCTCACATTCTCCATTAAAGATACTTATTGCTTATATCCTGCAGCCTATGAACACCTGCCATGTACATCTCCATTGTCCTGTGTAATATTTATTTTTAATTCTTCAGAGACTGTTGTGTTTCATGTCTCAAACACATACAGCAATACCAGTTGAATGATGATACTAAAAAAAATTACTCCTTTGTTTCTAGGAGAAATTTGGAATTGTCAAAAGAATTTTGCAATTTCCTTAATATAATCCAGTCCAATCTTTTCCCTCTGCTCACATTTATTTTAATTTGTTCTTCATTTGTATTGTCTCCCCCAGACAGAAACTCTAGGTTATCCATCCAACTCTGCCATAATCCAGGTAGTAGACATTCTTCATCCACTTGATGTGTGTGTGTGTGTGTGTGTGTGTGTGTGTGTGTGTGTGTGTGTGTGTGTGTGTGGGGTCAGGCCAAACTCTTTTGAATGACTAGATTTTTTCCAGGAGATACTGCAGCCAGCAGGATATCATTTGAAGAACCTCCCCAATCACAGGGAATCTCCACTTGAACTTGGATCTGCTCTGTTCCAGTAGCAAACACTTTTGGTGATGATATAATTCTCTGGTTTATGCCTTATTTGCTGTTTATGATAAGAACATTGTTAAACAAGATGATTTCTGTTAATTCTTTTTAAAAATTTTTATTTATATTAATTATTTCAAGGAATATTGAATGATTTTGGCATATGGATTGGAGACATCATGTTGGAAAAGAGCCTTTAAGACAGCATTTTGCTCTATTAAATCAAATGCTTTTTTCATAGAAATGTGTTTCTTTTGTTCATGCCCCTAAAACCACTGTATGGAGTATAGAGCAGCCTTTCTCTGGTGACTTGACCTAGTAGTGTGTATGTGGGTTTGGAGAGTAAGTCCGTACAGCTTGCAATATCAAGTTTGTTCTCTACATTGCTATTTTACCTCCCATATAAGTATACAGAAGACTGTGTTGTCAGAGTCTAAGTATGGTGGCTCCATTGTCCTGGAGGGGGGAAAACGTATTTTATAATCTTTGCAGGTATTTTCCATGTTTCTTCTGTTTGTTATTCTCTTTCTATTTCTTGTCCTTAGATGCTTTCAGAATAGCCTTGCTTAGCTGAATCTCTTGCCAGGATTTCTTCTAAATGGATTTCATCCTCTTCTGCTTCTGTCCACTTCATAAGATAGTTCTCGCAATCTTCCATCATTCACCTTCATAGGATTTACATGCAAATAAACATTCAAAACCAGTTAGTTTTGGCTGCTCTCTTCCTATTTGACAACTACGTGTTTGCTCTCTCAAATGACTTCTCAGTCTTTTTGATGTTCTTGTGGAAGTAGACTTGATTTTGGTTCAACTTCTATAGAAAATTATTATAATCCACATCAATGTCATTTACTTAATTTACTACTCATTTTAATGACGAATTATTTGTTTAAATAGTTCAGTATTAGATTGATTCAATTCTATGCCATATCTTTTTCTCATTAGTATTCTTTCTTCTGTTTCCTTATTCTGATTTTTGCTCTGACAAACCACATCTGACAGGAAACTCCTCATTTAGGAATAAATCCCACATTAATGATTTCTTATTTGTCTGTTAAAATATGACCAGTTTAACTTCTCATGCTACCATTAGGTGCTTGGTGCATTCAGCACCTATCAATTCTCTTCTTGAAGAAAGTGCTAATTATATGAAAATGTGAGAATTCTGTATAGTCTTTAAGTCTTTGACTTCCATTCCCTATTTCACGCTTTCTAAATATCCACTTTCACATTGACATCACCAAGTATCAGAGTTCATGCTGATTTGGTTTGTAGAGTCTTAGTGATTTCTTCATAGAATTTCTCTATTGCTGCATTCTCTGAAACCAAGTTGGGTTATATGGTTATATTTTTGTAAATACCTACCCTAAGTATTGTAATATGAATTGACCAAAGTCCCTTGAAAGGTTTCTTGTTATCTTTGGATATATGACAAAATCAACTATGACAGCTCCTTTTAAAAAAATCTTTCCAAAGAGTATCTGTGAATCATTCTTTCATGCAGTTTTCTTCTTTTGTCTGGTTTATAGAAAGAGTATCAAGTTTGATATACTTCAGTTCTTTCATGAGTAGGTCTCTTCATTGGCCATTGGGCAAAGATCTTACATTAATGATATTGACACCCAAATTAAAGTTTATAATAGATGAAAGAAAAAAAAAACAACTGTGGGATTCTCAGTAATTTCTCACCCCTGTTCCACCAATCTACCACTGTCATGCTAGAAATGAAAGGTTGCTGCACAGAACTGAAGGTAATTTTGTATTTTTCTTTGTTTCTAGAGTTACCATGTAAGCCCAGACTATGTTATTTTCAGATCATAGTGGCATATACTGAGCTTGCAGTATGCTAAAACCTTTGGAATTTTTTTTTCTAAATGAACTATGCCTTCTCTATCTTACTCTTGTGAAGTTAATTTAGTTTTGAAACTAAATATAAAATTTTATATTTATTCCTATTACATTGTGTTTTAATTTACTGACCCAAAAATGTCACAAAAATGACTTGAACTTATCCTAGGCATTCTAGATATTCTTTTTACTATCTTCCTCTTCATTTTGAGTTTCAACCTATTTGCCATTTTGGTTCTGTCCTTTTAAGTTAAAAAGATCTTTATCCCTAGTAGAGAAAACAAATAAATTAGTTGAAATAATCAAATTTCATTACTTTTTCCATAAAGGAAATACAAGTTAAAAAATACATTTAGAACCATGTAAAACTTTTCTCTATTTACAGCTCCTTCGCCTTTCAAAACAATGAGAAAAAATGCATGGAAGGATACTTGGTGCTTCCCCTTCTCCCTATCTAGAGGTTTACGGAATTTCTTATATTGAACACTACCAGGAAATGGAGATATTTTCATCCCCTGGAGCCTCTTGGATGGATACTCAAGTCTGGCTCAGCTGCCAGTTAAATGACTTTTCTTCACCACATAATAATCAGACAAGAAATAGTACAATTTTCTTAAATTCACTAGTGATCTCCTCACTGCCAAATCAAATAGTCTTTTTCTTAAGTTTTATTCTTCCTAGGTTGCTAAGGCATTTGATGTTCTTGAACCTTCCATATTTCTTCTAACTATCTTTTTTCCTTGATTTTCTTAACAAGCTATCTGAAAGCAATCTATGAAACTACTGTACTCAAGGTAACAATAGTTTTTTAGATGTTAAACTTAATAGCTTTTCTTCTGTCTTCATCATCATTGTCCCCTTTGCAGCAGACGAACTGTTGATTACTTTCTTCCTCCCAGATAGGATCATCTTTGTTTTCTTATCCAGGGCCAAAAGATCACAAATTTGTAGATGGAAGAGCTCTTAGTTTTCTAGTCCCACCTCTTCAATTTAAAGATAAGGAAACCGAGTTCAAGAGGTCAAGTGACTTTTTCATAGTCATGTAGATAGCAAGTACCAGAGGTACAAGCTGAATTCACATGAAAGTGGGAAGGTCTTCCGACTCCAAATCCGATTCTCTTTCCACTGGAAGATCTTGTCCTTTGGGTGACATTTTTCCCCGCTCCTTCTCCTACATGCCCAAACATTCCTTTACACTCTCCTTTGCTGAATCACCATTTATGTCCCAATCCCCAAGCACTGAAGTCCCCACAGGCTCTAAGCCTATAAGAATCTTGGGAATACCCTGGGGACAAAAATGTTGGTGACTTTGGAACAAAATAAAAAGGAAATAGTTCAATGAATAGGTAACATATTTGTGGAACTCATCATGATGAAAGGTAAAACTGTAAAGGGTTCATAAAAGTTTAAATAAATGCAGACTTAAAAGGGGACTAGTGAAAATCAGGTGACTTTTTTTAACCTTTGGAGGCTGATATCATGGGAGAATAACCCCCATGCCTTCCCATGTACCATCCAGTCAGAGACAGAAGCCTTAGCTGAATGGACCATTGTGTCATGGATCCTAGGCTTAGAAATAGAAGGAAACTTAGAGAAATTTATTTACAGATGAGGAGATTAAGACCCAAGAAGTTGAAGTGACTGGCCCAAAGTCACACAGAGAGTAATTGAAGAGTTAAGATTCAAACACAGGTCCTATGACTCAAAATCCCATACTTTTCCCTTTATACTCTGCTACCTCCAATAAAGGGCAGATAGAGTAGTACTTGAAGTCCGGAAGACTTGAATTCAAATCCTGACTCAGATACTTACTATCTGTGTGACCCTGGGCAAGTCATTTATCTCTCTGTATCTCAGTTTCCTCATCTGTAAAAGGGAGATAATAATAGCAACTGCCACCCAGGGTTTTTTTGTGAGAATCAAATGAGTTAACATATAGAAAGCACTTTGCAAGCTTTAAAGTGTCAAGTTAATGTTAGTTACCATCATTATTATTTAGCATTTCTTATTTTATTAAGAATAGTATCATATAACTGTGTTTTTCCAGTAGGAATAATTATTTCATTTCCCCAGTTAACAATCTCCACTGACTTTTATACTGAATAGAAGAATAAGTCTAAACATTTTGCTATTCAGTAAAAGACTTCTTGATTTTATTTTCTTTCCCTCACCCAAAATGTATCTTTCTTAAGTTTGTCTACCCTAACACAACTTGAGTCAGTATATTTGATTCCCTGATGCCCCACACAAATCTTTCATTTTTCTCATTCTATACTTTGTCATGTCCTTCCCTCTCCTTACAACATCCTCCATTCTCTTCTAGGCTAATTCCACTCTAAAATTTGTATTCCCAGTATGCCCTGTCCCACTCCACCCCTGACTTCAGCTGCCATATAGTACAACCTGTTAGTTTTTTATATGAGAATCACAGAGTTGGAAGTGAATTGAGAGGTCACCTTGTCTAACCCTATGCAAAATATCTTTTCTTTCTAGTTTCTCCAAATGAATCATAAGCTCATTAATGCCAGGAACTATGTCTTTATCAGATTTATGTCCCTCACAGTGCCCACTTAGAGCAGGACTGAATTCTCTCTTATTTAATCTCAAAACACCTTACAGTCTTCTTTCAGACTCAGGAGATTTAGATTTGGAAAAGATGTGTCTGGTCTAATTCCTTTTTTATTACAAAGAGGAAATTGAGTTCCGGAGATTAAAAGATAGGAATAAGGTTACACAAATAACAAGTACAGCCAGGACTCAAATCTAATGAATAGGATTTTTCTGTGATTATGTAAATTATATTAATTCTTGGCAAAACTGAGGACATGATCAGTCAGTCAACCAGCATTTATTAAGTGCTTACTATGAGCCAAGTACTTGCTAAATGGGAATACCAAGTCTCTGCCCTCAGGAAGGTCATATTCTAAAAGGGGAAAGCACATGCAAACAATGATGCACATACAAAGGGAAGGTAATCTCAGAGGAAGGGTGGCCATAGTAGTAGTAGTAGTAGTAGTAGTAGTAAGAGTAGTAGTAGTAGTAGGAGGAGGAGGAGGAGGAGGAGGAGGAGTAGGAGTAGGAGTAGGAGTAGGAGTAGTAGGAGTAGGAGTAGGAGTAGTAGTAGTAGAAGTAGTAGGAGTAGTAGTGGTAGTGGTGGTGGTAGTAGTAGTGGTAGCAGTAGTAGCAGCAGCTTGTATGTGTGTGTGTGTGTGTGTGTGTGTGTGTGTGTGTGTGTGTGTGTGTGTTTGTGGTTGGGAGGAAGGAAATACCAGGAAAGGTTTCTTGTAGAAGGTATGATTGGAGATTAGTCTTGAAGGAAGTCAGCAAAGTCAAGGAAATAGCATTCCAGGCCTGTGGAATGGCCAGTAAGAAAAATTGTTCAAGAGATGGAGAGTCATGTGTAAGGAGGAGCAAGGATGTCAGTATTTCTGGATTGTAGAGTATGTGAGAGGACTAAAGTATAAAATGACTAGCAAGGTGGTAAGAGGTCAAGTTAAAAAGTTCCTTAAAAGCTGAACAGAGCATTTTGTATTTTATATTTGTCCTTGGAAGTGATAGGGAGTCACTAGAGTTAGAGTGAGGGAGTGATAAGGTCAAACATGCATTTAGGAAGATCACTTTGGCACCTGAATGGAGAATGAGTTGAAGTCAGGACACACTTGAGGGAGAGAGACTGATATGAAGACTATTACAATAGTCAAGGCATGGCGTTATGAGGGCCTATATCAGGATGATGGCTGTATGAGTGGAGAAAGGATGTTGTAAAGATAGAAATGACAAAATGCAATAAGTTGGACATGAGGAATGAGTACATTTGAATAGTTAAGGAAGTCACCTAGGTTGTGAGTCTGGACAATTGAGAGGATGCATCATGATGTAGTTTGCCCTCAATAAAAGGGAAGTTCAGAAAGGGACAGAGTTTCAGGGGAAAGATAAGTAAGTTGTTTTGAACATTTGAGTTTGAGATGTTGATGAGACATTCAGTGAGAGATGTTCTTTAGGCAGTTGACCATGTAAGATTAGAAGTCAGAAAGAGGTTATACCTTGATGATCATATGCATAGAAATGATATTTCAACTCATGGAAGCTGATGAGATCACCATCATGAAACAGTGTAGAGAGAGAAGAGGGCCCAGGACAGAGCTGGGGAGAGGGAATGTGGAAAATCCATGACTACTGGAGGGGATTTGGATGAAGATACAGCAAAAGAGAATAATGAAGAGAACCAGGATAAAGCAGTGTCACAAAAACCTAGAGAGAAGTATCAAGAAAAAGGGGGTGATTGAAAGGGTCAAAGGCTACAGAGAGGTCAAGAAGGATGAGGACTTAGAAAAGCCATTAGATTTTGTCAAAGAAGAAATCACTGGTAACTTTGGAGAGAGCACTTTCATTTGAATGGTGAAGTCACAAGACAGTCTGAAAAGGGTTTAGAATCAAGTTGAGAGGAATGAGCAGAGGAATCAATTATAGACAAACTTCTCAAGGAAGTTAGCCAAAAAGGAAAGAGAGATAGGAGGTGATAAGTGGGAGAGACATGACGAATGTGGTTATAGGAAGTAGGGAAGCAATCAGTAGACAAAGGAAAGTTTAAGATTAGTGAGAGATTGGGGATGATAGAAACCTCAATCTGCTGAAGAAGAATGAGATCCCTTGTGTACATAGAGGGGTTTGCCTTGGCAAGGAGAAGGTACACTTCTTAACGTGGAACAGGGGCAAAGGAAGAAATAACAGTAGGGGACAATTGAGTGAAGTGAGATGAAGAGAAGGTGTAAAAAAATTACCTTGCTTCAGTGAGTGCCCCATTGAGATTATATAACATAAATTTGTGAGAGATCTAGGCAACATCGTTTTGTGATTTTGTTCAGCTGTATGTGATTAAAAAGGAGGCAGCAGATGATGGAAGTAATCCAAGTTTTAAGTTTGGCAGGGCAAGATGAATGATGAGATAAGAGTTTCAAGAGAAGGTGACAGTAAAGAATTGAACTGGTTCACCAAGAGGTAAAGATGGGAAAGTAAGGGGAGTACAGCCCATAAAGGAGTGATGGCCTGAATAAGAACAGAGGGGTCATGGGACTTTTTAATTCTTCTAAAAATGTTTGTTACCAGGAATCTTGGGTAGGGAGGGAGGATGAATATAGTTGGAAAGAAATGTAGTATAAAAATGGAAGACAATAAAAATAAGAATAACATTGAAAAAAGCTATTTTAGTTGTCTCATCCCATTTGATAGAAAACAACTGGATACGTTTACCAAAAAATATCATGCAAACTTCAAACTTTTTGGCTCTCTCTATTGCTCAGGGATGTCAGTAGAAGAATCAATGCACAGACAAAACTGTTCTCCCATTTCGTTAGTGGGATCCCCTCCCCAGGACTAAGAAGAGATAAGGATGTAGGATTCCTATCAGTATGCATCTATTCTAAGTCTATTTTGAAGGAAGAATTAAGACCTATATGTACCATCTTTCATTTCTGAGAATTAGACATGTCTACCCAAGAAGGTAGGGGATATTAAAATTTCATGTTCCAAAACATACTTTTATCTTTTTATATCTCTGGAATTCATATTTCTTTGAAGGCTTGGATGTGCAGATATGTAAACTTCTTTGGCCATATGGCAACATACCAATTTGTCTTCAAAAAGCAAAATATTAGGAAGCAGGAAAATACGTACTTGGAAGTATTTTTGAAGTGACATTTGTTCAGATGGTTTTCAGTGACAATTATCTTATATGCCAAAGGCAAATAGTTCAGATTTACATCCAAGGATTTGAGATTGTTTTAATTCCATTGAACAATGGAGAATTGAACTTTAGAATAGATGCCACTAATCCAGAGAGATGAAGCAACTGTATATTTTGTATGATTTTTAAGGATGCCCTGAAGGTTTTTCATCTAAAAACATGTATCCCCCACGTGCTCAGCTGGGAGAATAATGCATTTGGTTTCAGAATTCTTGCTATTATAAAATAATGCCAACTGAGAATCCACTGAAGTGATCAACCATTTATAGCTCAGTGTTAATTTATCTGATCTTTTCAATACAATGCAATTCAATCATCATGTATTTATTACGTGTCAAGAATAGATTCCTGGCATTAAAGAGCTCAGGAGGTTAGAATAAGATAAGAATATGAAGATGTGAGGGTCCTATGAATCACTTTGGGTTGGGGTGGATCAGTCAAAGCTACATGGAAGTAGTATTGAAAGTGGACCTTGAAGGGATGGGGCAGAGAGTAAGGCATTCTTTAGTACATTGAAAACATGAGCAAAGAATCACAGAATGTTAGCAACTGAAGAAATCCTAGAATCCACTTATAGTTGAAAATATCTTCATATGTAATGTAATATAAATACTTAATATTTACAATAAAATATTTTACAAATGAGGAAACTGAGTCTCAGAAAAGATTAGTGATAGAGAACATTTCTCCTTTTGAAAAAATAATCACAGCTACTTAGTGGTAGAACCAAGACTAGAATCCAGTCTATTTGAACAAAAGTGCTCTTCAATCCCACAAACTGCCACATTAGTTGTTCCTGTTTTTACCCCAGCCTTTAATAATTGAATCTTCCACTACAATATCATAGTGCTTTATCATGAAATGGAAGGAAACCTGGACTCTCAAAGGTTAAATAACCCAAGTGTTGTTATCAGTTATCTGATCTGTTCATAAACCTGATCATGCTACTTCTCCATTTAAAACTCTTAAATGGATCCCTACTGTCTGCTAAGTAAAGTGTGATCTTTGTCTGGCAGCTAGGTATTACAGAGGTTAGGGCTTGGAGTCAGAAAGACCCGGGTTCAAATGTGGCCTCAGATACTAAATAGCCATTTGACTTGGAGAAAGCCACTTAACTCTGGCCTGCTTCAGTAACCTCAGCTGTAAAATGGGTATGATAACAGAACCTACCTCCCTATAAAATAGGATTCAAATAGTTATGATTGTCATCCATCCTAAGCAGGGACATATCCATTCCTTGATTCAATTTAGTTCAGTAAACATATATTCAATGCCTACTGTATGCAGAGTACTGTGTGGTTGGCACTGATTAAGATATCAAGTTTAGAAGAGATATAGTCATTTCTATCATGAAGCAATGAGCTTAGTGAGAGTATGCTAAAGATGTAAATAACAGTACAAAAATAATGTATTATACTGTAAATAAATGCTTATGTGATGGGCAAAAGTTCACACTGAAGAGATCAGAGAAAATCTCTGGCAGGAGGCAGCATTTAAGTTGGGCTTTAAAGATTGTGCTGGAATTCAATAGATGGGAACGGGAGGGAGAGGAGTTTTCCAGGAATGGGGAATAGTGTGAGCAAAGGTGTGGAAATGGGAAAGTGAGGGTGCACACAGAAGATGACAAGTAGTTCAGTCAAAGCTACATGGAAGTAGTACTGAAATTGGACCTTGAAGAGATGGGGCAGGGAGTAAGGCATTCTTAGTACATTGAAAACATGAGCAAAGAATCACAGAATGTTACCAACTGAAGAAATCCTGGAATCCTAGAGGATGGAGCATATATGGGAAAGGAACAAGTCATGAGAATGAACAACTGGGACAGAATGAAATCATGAATGTCCTTGAAATTAACAATGATGATAGTTAATAGTGCTTTAAAGCTCAAAAAGTGCTTTATATGCATGATCTTACTTGAGCCTTACAACCTTGGGAGATAGGTGCTATTATTACCTTCTTTTTACAGCTAAGGAACCTGAAACCAAGAGAGGTTAAGTGACTTGCCCATGGTCACGCAGCTAGTAAATGTCTGAGTTCAGATTTGGACTCAGATCTTCCTGACTCCAGGTCCAGTGTTCCACCTATGGTTCCACCTAGTTGCCTCTATCCTCATGATATATGGCAGCTGGTCAAAAGAAGTAGGGGTTATTAGCTTCAACAACAGACTTTAGGTTTAGAAGGACAGTTTTAGCTGAGCTAAAATTTTGGGCCACGTTTATAATATTGCATTTGGTGTTAGGCTACATATATTAGAAAGGACATTGACAATTTGGAACCCATTCTTAGGAATTTCCTAGAAAGGGAGTAGAAAAATAAACAATTGGTATAATTTGTAAAAAAGCAAATTTCAGTTTAAAGTAAGGAAAAAACTTCCTAAAATAGTTGTATTTCAAAGTGGGATGGGTTATCCTGCATGAGAATCAGTTTCTTGAAACAAAGACTGCATAGCCACTTGGGCGGGGGGGTAGGGTTAAGTTTTAGAGGAAATTCTTATTCATGAAGGGAAGTGAGTAGATGACTTCTGAGGGCCCTTCTAATTCTGAGATGATGTGTTTTTTTAATCAGGATGGTAAGTAACCTTAAACCCACCATATGGTTACTACTTGAAAAAAGTGGGGAATATTTAGCTTAGACAAAAGTCTAATTTCAGGAGGGACATTATGATTGTCTTCAAATTTTGAACAAGTTGTAATAGAGAAGAGAGAATAGGCTTCCTCCTCTTGGCCCCAGAGGGTAGAATCTGCAGGAATTGGAAAGATTCAGGCTCAACATGAGGAGCAAACAGGAGCAAATAGAGTTTTCAGAAAGTGGAATGGAGTCTCTGGTTCTCCTTATTAAGGATTTTCAAACTAGATGACCATTTGCTTGTTGGGAATGTTACTGATGGGATTCATGCATTATCTAAGGGATGGATTAGATTACACATGTATAATCCTATACCCTTCTCTGGAAGGCAAAATAATCTCAGAGGAAAAAGCTTCTTTGGCCTTTGGATCAATTAATTTTTTAGCAAGGAAGCCATCCACCTGTACCTCCTTCACTCGAGCTTCCTGAAGGAAGTTGCCTTTGTGTTCCCATAAGAACAGCACGACACTTTTTACTATATTGAAACTTAATAAAAATTTGTTGAATGAACAAATGAAAAAAATGACTCTAAGCCAATAAATTGAGACCTGGGCCTTTTATAAGAAAGCAATTTCTAGAGTACGTTTTGGGAGAAATATTGTGTTCCATACCGTAGCAGCTGCATCTACAAACCAGTACAACAAAAGGCATTTATGATGATGATGATCCTGAATTATTGTGAAAAAAGTAAAATCATTTTCTATAGACTCCATTTAAAAAGGCAGAAGAGTATATATAACATTCTAGCATAGTTTTCACTTTGAAAGCCCTTAGTAATTAAAGAGCTACATTTCTATTATGCAGAAATTTCACATATCCGGAATTCCCTTCCTTCCCACAACAATGTCAACAATCTCTAAATGTTACTCTGTTTTCCTTTAAACCCCATGCAAAGATTATTTCAAAATATAAATTTTGAAGTAATGGTTTTCCATGCTTTTAAAATTAGACATTTTGACAGAATATGCATTTATTAAATCAATCCATCAGGCTTAGACTACACTAAAAATCATCTGTGTAGTGAGTGACATGAATACTTTGTCCTTTTGGAAGCTGGAGGAGAGAGGATCAGTAGTCTGCTGCCACTAGAAACTGGCTAGACACTTGGCCTCCTGGGTATTTTCTTGGTTTGCTTTCTTGATCTGTAAAATTAGTCTGACCCTAAATAAACTTTCTCAGTTTTATGGTATATGCAATAATTTATTATGTCCTCATATATCTTACCCTCTCCCTTCCCTGGGCCCCTTCCCTTTGCTCATACGTTTGAATGAGAGTGAACTTGAGAAGTATTCTCTTCATGTGGTATATGACTCATAGGACAATATGACTGCAAAGAGAACCCAAACTGAATATCTCTGAAGCTTCTATTTCGAGTAAGCTTCCAGGAAATAAAGCAATTAGAAATCAAGCATCAAGCCAACATCTAAATGGTTACAAGATACACAAAGAATTCTGATGCATGTTTGTAAATTACTTAATAGAATATTGTCCACCATTTGACAACAACAGAAAAATGAAAGAAAGAATATGAGCAGTTTGGGAGTAAACCTTATGTAAAGTTCAAGGTCCAAAGCACAGGCCATCAAATATGCTTCAAGAACAGATATTAAATGCAGCTTTAGGAATCTGATGTGAATCATCTTGAGCTAAGCATGAGAATATGCTTCTAGTATTTCTTTTCTTTACCCTATATTCTTTTTTTTTATTCTTTTAGCAACTGAGTAGTATAAAAGTGGATAGAATCCTAGGTTTGGTACAGGAGCATGAAGGTGAATATTTAACAACTAGATCCTGGGGAGGGATTGGGGAGGGATGGAGAGATGTGTGCACAATGCACTTACAGGCTTAATTTACAATATTGACATTTTCTCCATCATTGTCTTCAATTTAAATAATTAAAAACAACAAACCAAGTCCTGATCAGCATTTGCTGATCTTTGAAATGTAAATGCTCAAACTGAAATAAGACAATTGACTCCATTCAGCATATCACTAGTTTGGAGTCTTGAAGACTTGATTTCAAATTTTGCTTCAGACACTTAATAGCTGTGTGATGCTGGGGGATGCCTCATTTAGGCTCTTTTGGCCTCAATTTGCTCATGTCTAAAATGGCATAATAATAGCACTTATCTTATAGTTGCCATGAGAATGAAATGAGATTATACATATATATGTATGTGTGTATATATATATATATATGTGTGTGTGTATATACATATATATGTAAAAGGACTTTTTAAACCTCAAACTGCCATAAAATGGTATTATTATTGTTGTCATTATAATTTTGAGCCTAGATCTGTGATTTGATCATTGTAGGATCTTCTCTTCATCTGCAATTTAAGGTCTTACCAGAGTTTTCTGGAGCACTGAGATGAGAATTCAATTTTCATTGTCATGTGGCTAGGATGTGTCAGAGGCAAGATTGAAACCCAGCTCCTATGACTCTGAGTCCAGTGCTCTATCCTCTAGGCCATGGTGATTTTCTGATCATAGGGTTATGAGGGGTGTCCTAAGTGGTGGGTTTCAGGAGTGAGGGAGGAGGCTCTGTAGAGTTCTGCTGGGGACAAATTGTCTAATTGGTCTGAAGTGTATATGAAAAGAAGAAATCCTAAAATTAGCTTCATTGAAGGAAGTTTGAAGAAAGGCCAAGTGAATGAAGCAAAAGCAAGCTGTCATCATGGGCAAGTCTGGAAATTAAGGGAACTGTAAGGAGGAGCTATTTAGTGAGTACAGAATGGGTGAAGAGATGAATTGCTTCACTAACAAAGACTTACAATTTTGTTTGAAGAAACTGTGAATAGAAATATTTCTGTATTCAACCAGAGTTTAACATGAACTTAACAGATACATGTTAATTAAACTATTGTTAGTATCTTGATTCAATCATATATCATGTTTGTGTCTGTGCTAATATGATTTCAGGAATTGAAAGGGGTATACAAATTAGATTCAAGTATTCATTTCCATTTTCTGGGAGACAAAAGAGTAAAAGAGAAAATGAGCTTCGTTATTGGCAATTCAGGGTCCTAGAAGACCCTTGTGTGACACTGAAGGACAGAGATGTTAATTTTATTGGCTACCATAGAAAGCAGAAAATAACCATCAACATCTAATCCATTTAAGCTAAGTATCCAGTCTAGGCGGCTAGAGTAGGATGAGGCATAGCTTAATTTGGATGGAACCATGTATCCCCTAATAAAGGAACTCTCCAAGGGAAGAAGAGACTAATACCAAAATCTACTGGGAATTTCCACTCTTAAGAGCATTAAGAGAAGTATGTCATTCTAGTTTGTAATAGTCTCACTATTCAGTTCTCTGTGCTTCATCTAGAGAGCATCCAGGAGAAGGCAACCAGGTGAAGGACCTAAAGTTCATGTTATGTAAGGAAAGGTTTCAGAAACTGATGATGTTTAGTCTAGAGATAACTGGATTGGGCAGGTTTGGAGAAGGGAGCAAGATAGCTCTCTTTAAATGGTTCAAGGGCTGTCACATGAAAAAAGGATTTAGATGTGTCTTTCTTGGCCATAGATGTCTGTGCAATGGATGGTTTTTGCAAAAAATAAATTTATTGCAAGGAAAAACTTAAATTTATCTTCAAAAGTAGAATGGGTGACCTTAAGAGGTAGTAAGTTTCCCATAACTTGAGGTCTTTAAGTAAAGGTTGAATGACTACTCATCACTAGGTAGCCAAAGAAATCCTTTCATTTCCAAAGAATTCTTTGATCCCTTTAATTCCTATTGCCTCAAAGGCTGTGACTTTCCAATGGGCAAAGCTTTGTGGGAACTTTATAGCTAGAATAGAAGTCTTCCTAGAGGAACTCTACCCTTACGTATTTATATGATTCCTCTTTTTGGAAGGAGAAGACAGAGCTGGAGACCATATACTCTTTGGTCCTCTGCCCTCACAAATTCAACTTCTACAGTTTAACAAAGATCATTGCCAGATAGTATCTAATGCAACAAAAATATTTAATCTAATCTATGTCCATATTAAACCTTCTGAAGAGCTTCCTTAATACCATGTGAAAACACATTTTACCAACTGAACTTTGGTTTAAAAACATCTGTTTTAATTTTATTATTCTTTCACCAACATTTTACCTCTGGTCCTGGTGGTCCAGATGGTCCTTGGGGGCCTGGGTCACCTGCTTGTCCCTAAAAATGTAAAGAAAATAAAACAAGGATAAGAATACATACAATAACTATAATTTATGAAGAAACAAGCATATAATAAGCTAGCATTTTACAATGCAATTATGCCCTTCAATGTTTCATTGGTTTACCATATAAAAACTAGCAAAAGTATATATCATTTATTAAAAGGTTCCAATGTTACTATGAAAAACTTTTCATTATTAAAATATTTTCATCTATGTTTATCTTTAAGTAATATTAATATGAAATAAATTAATGTTAGTGACTCAGAAAAGCACCCAGCTCCTCCAAATATTGCTTCTTAGATCATTCCCATTTTCTCTAATCTTCATTCTCTTCTAATCTACTGGCTACTTCCCTCACTCTTAAAAAAAGTAAAAACACCTTTGCTTAACCCTGCTCCCTACTCTCCCCTCAGACTAGTGTTTTACATCCTGGATATAGAGTTGACCCAAATCTTTCGAGTCATTGTGAATGAGGCTCTTCAGAGTTCTGGCATTTGATGCAATCACCATAATGGCATCTTCAAACAGGTATATCTGGAGGACCTCGCCATCTATAAGGGATTCCTTCTTGGACTTGGATTCTGCAGGATCTGAGTGAGAGGTGAGACAGTAGCATACACCTTGGACAAACATATGTCTCTCTGTATTATGATTAACTTGATATTAATGCTCAGGGGGTCACAGAACAAAGTTATCACTGTTGTGAAATCTATCAAGGAATCTTGTACAGTTTTGACATACCCATGAAAAACACCTTATTAGAAGAGAGTTTGTAAGGCAGCATTTTGCTCTACTGGATCAAAATCTTTTTATTATAAACAAATAATACAGTGAGATCTTATATGCTTTATACCTTTCAGGCACTTGTGTAACTATAAAGATGTCATTTACTATAAACTATCTTTTAAGGAGGCCTGTCTGCTCTCTTCTCAAACCTTCATCAAGGAGGCATCAACAACACCGAGACATTATTTCCTCAAAAAACAAAATTAAGGTGGGAAAGTAGGAATTGAGTCAATAATCATTGATAGTCTCTAGGTTGCTTTCCTGGGGGTAATAATAAAATCTATATATTTTTTGCCCATCTTTGGTATCCCGTCCTCTTTCAGATACCTTGAAGATGAATGCCTTTAAAACTGTGTTGTGTCTAGAATGAACTTCCTTTTTGTGTACTTGGTCTAGGCCATTTACTATGACCATTTTCACAGTTAAATTCTTAAAAAGCGACATTTACTCTCTTTGTCTCTACTTCCTCTCTTCCCATTTGCTTCTCAATCCCATAAAATCCAAGTTTTTATCTCATTCAACAGAAACTACTCACTACGAGATTACCAATCATCTTTTAGTTACTAAATCCAATCATTTCTCTGCCCTCATCCTTCTTTCCCTCTCTACAGCAATTTACCATATTGAACACCCTGCTTTTTAGGTACCACTTCCTTCTTTGGCTTATGCTCTCCCCTGCTTCTCTTGCCTGACTGGTTACTTCTACTCAATCTCTACTGCTGAATTATTCCCCATTTTCTATCCCCTAAATTGGATTCAATGATCATACTTTTGCTGGTAGATATCTATATCTATATAGATAGATATATACACATAAATATACACATGTAGATATATACACATAAATAGTATATTTGCATACATGTATGTGTATATACATATACACATATACATATATGTATATATAAACACATATGTGTGTATTATATGTGTGTGTGTATATATATATTCCTCAATAAACATATATACATACAGTTCTCATCTTTTCTTATTTTACATGTCCAGTTTAATGTCCTCTAGCTATTTGTAATGGCAAGAAAAGTAGTACTTTGCTGCTTGTTTCAGCTATTCAAGTGCCTTTGAACCTCACCTTTGATTGTATCAAGAGTCTTTGTTGGAAACAGTATGCATTGTGTTGCCCTTAATAGGCCTAAGGGACTCTGAAGACCTTCTCTGCCCTTAATAGACCTAAGGGAATTTGAACACCTTCTCTGCCCTTATTAGGCCTAACATAATCATATGGAACCCACAGTGGGAGGAGCTTGCCAAAAAAAGGGCAACAGGAAGGGAGGAACAGGAAGGAGCAGAGCAGAGAAGAGTTTGAGCAGAGCTGGGAGCAAGCAGAACTGAGAGAGAGAGAAAGCTTGTGATTTTGGTGCTCTGTTGATCTGTATTACTTTCTTTCTGAGAGAAAGAATGTTTATGATGTCAGCACTCTGTAGCACTCTTGTCTGTTGTCTGTGGTTCTGTCAGACAGAAGCATCCTGTCTGTTGTTATTAGAAAGAAGTCCTGAAAGAGGACTTTACCTTTGTTACAGAAGTCCTGAAAGAGGACTTTACTGTTGTTACAGAAGTCATGAAAGAGGACTTTACTGTTGGTTTGTGTTTGATTTCTCAGACATAAGCCTTGTTTATCGATTTGTGTTGCTTTGTCAGACAGAAAGTGAATTGAGATGATAGTGCCAGTAATGTGCGTAAATATTGTTGTAACTGTTAAACTTAATGTGTGTAACTATTGTTGTAGCTCTGTTAAGTTTTGTGTTCCTAGAAACAGAAAATGCAAAGGGCTTGGAGGGGAGCAGTTGCCATGAGCTGAGATACAGAACAGAATAGGAGAGCTGCATATGTGTGAATCCAGGCAAGAGCTGGGAGCAGTCAGCCTGTGGAAGAGAAACTGAGGAGTTTGGAAGCCAGCCTTAAGTCAAGATGAAAGAAGACTTTACTTGGGTACTGTGTATTGATTGATGAGATTGTGACTTACTGTGACCAAGGAGTGGATGGTTTTTGTGCTTTCTGCTACCCCTTAAGGATGATTAGCTTGATGATGATTGGAAGCTAGCCTCTAGTCAAGACAAAAGAAGACTTGGACATTCTTTCTAGAACATTTTGTGTGGAGGTAAGCTAGGACTTTAGGAAAAGAAAGATTGACTCTTTCTTTTCAACATACTCTAGTGTCAGAATCCAGGCAAATAATTAGGCTTAAACACACCAAATGCTTATTATTACCCAAAAGAAATAATCATAAATAGTCCCCTTTTAAAGAAAAATTGATTTATAAAAATTCTTATTCTAAAATAGATATATCTGGGACTTAATTTTGCAAAAAGCTTATTAACTTTGGAAATTATTAAAATATTAAAATGATTAAATTATGAAAAATATGATTAAAATAGCTTTTAAAAGCTATTATTTCTAAATGAATTTAAATATCTATTCTAAATTACTTTTAAAATCATTTATACATCTTTCTTTTATACAATAGACCCTTAAAAATACTCATAGAAATCTTTTACAAAGTGCACTCCCTCAAGTTTGTTTGTTGACAGAAAGGAGAGATATGTTTTTTAACATTAATTATCACATGAACATTGATCCTTCCTTGTATTTGAACAGTTTGATTTCCATGTTGACTTGGTTTACATTATCATAGTCCATATGCATATATTTCTTTTGCCTCTGATTTCTTCACTTCACAGTTCATATAAATCTTCCTGTGTTTCTCTGAATCCATCATATTCATTATTCCTTACAAAGCTCAAAGTTCCATTTCGCTCATAGCGTAATTTGTCCAGTTATTTTCTACCCTTAGTCACTTATCTGGCTTGTTTTTTCAAGTTTTGTCTTATTGCAAATAATGTTGCTATGAACTTTTTTCTGGTGCATGTGGATCCTTTCTCGCTATAAATTATCTACTTCAAATATAGTTGCGGTGTTATTCTCTCTGTCAAAGAACCTGAGCAATTCAATAACTTTCCTTGTAAAATTTTAAACACTTAGTAAATGCATGGAAATTCATGGTTTTATATTGAATCCTCTTTTATGTTATGCTGTGTACATGAAAATATTCCCTTTTTCAGTCTCTTTGTATTTAAGTTCACAATGAGAACAGGGTTTTATGCTTTTTTTTTTTTAAAGAAGCCCATCTTTTTATATTCCTTCTAATAGTGAGTTTTCCCCATCTTTTACCATCCATTCTAGAGTTGATAGTTGTAATATGCTACACAAGGGTTATTTTAACTTGAATTTTGCTGCTCATGACTTTGTTATCAAGAATTTTATTCTTTCAAAAATTGTTTATATCATCTGAACCCTTATCTATTTAGGAATAGCTTGTAATCTTATATGTTTGCCAATTTCCCATTTTTTTATGTTACATTTTTATCAGAGTGATCTTTTCCCAATAAAAATGATCTTTTTCCAATAATGGAATGATCTTTTCCCAATCAGAACGGGTCCATTCTGCTTCCTCTTAATCAGTATCTATCCCTCTCCTATCTATCCTCAACAAGTTACCAAAGTAGTGCTCCTAAAGTAGAGATTTGACCATGCCGCTCTTCTCCTTAAGAAGCTCCAGGAGTTGCCTTTTGCTTCTGTGATAAAATCTAAACTTCTTTGTTGGGTTTTTCAGATTCTTCAAAATCTGACTTCAGCCTACCTTTTCCAGCTTATTGCTCATTCCTCTTTTTCACATATTCACCATTCCAGCCATACTGGCCCACTAGCCAGCTTTTCCCTATACATATATTCCATCTCCTGTCTCTGTGTCTTTGAGCTAGCTGTCTTTCATCCTGGGATGGACCTCCTTCTAATCTCCACATTACAGAATCCTTAGTTTTTCTTCAAAATTCAGCTAAAGTGCTATCTTCTTGGGGAAGTCTATTTAGATCCCCCAAGTTAATGGTTTCCCCCATCTTCAAAATTACTTTATATGTCATTTAGATTGAATTTTCTTGGTATATATTGTTTTCCCCAATAGAATTTAAGCTATTTGAGGGCTGGAGCTATTTTATTTTTTGTTTCCCTAGCACCTAAAACAATCAACTGTTGAATAAATGAATAAAAATTGACACAAAAATTACTGAGGTAATTAAGAGATGGTTCTCATAAGAAGATATCAAAGATGTGGGGGAAAACCATTAGATATTATTATCCCAAAAGATACCTAAGGAATATTGGCAATTACCAACTCATATGCCTACTTTCCCATCTCAAAAATGTTGGTGAAAATAATCTATAAGTACATTGAGAATAGTTTCAATGAAGGCATTAAAATACAGTAGGCAGATCTTTCCATACAATGTGCCATAAGAGAACACATCTTTGTGACCATATAATTGACTGTAAGGTATAGATAATCTAAGATAGCACTGTTTGTTATTTGGCTATAACAAAATATTGATTCAATAGAGCAAAGCATTGCCTTGAAGACTTTCTTCCAACAATGTGTCTACGTCTCAGATGTAAAACTCATACAAGATTTCATGAAAGATCAAATAATAAAGACAACTTTGTTGGACAATCTCCTGATGATGAATATCAATTGAGACATAGAACAGGGAGACATGCTCACCAAAGGTATTTGCTACTGTCATGGAAGAGTTCCAGTGCAGAGTCCAAGCTGGAGAGGGATTCCCTATAATGGTGGAGTCTTCCAGACGTTCTTGTTTGCAGATGACCTTGGGCTGATTGTGTCAACTCTCAGAACATTGCAGAGCCTCCTACATGAGATACAGAGTTACTCAAGAGTTTGACCTAACTATACGTAAATAAAAAAATAGTGGAAGAAGAATTCTGATCATCCAAATTATGATATAGAGGAAGATGGGCAACTTGTAGATGCGATCCATCTGTACAAACACGTGAGATAGGAACTTCCAATGGACTATAAGCTGGATCCAGAATTGTACAAGAAGAGAATGGTGTGTCTTTGGGAAATTACACAGATCTTTTAAGAATCTCAACTTCTCCCTTGAAACAAAATGTTTTCCCTCCTCACTTCTGTCTTTTGGCTTTCCTAACTTCCTCCAAAATTCAGCTCAAATGCTATCTTCTGCAGGACCATGTCCCACTCCTTTTCCTGCCTACCTACTAGTTGCCTTCCTTATGAGATTTTTTTTTCTTATACCTATGCATACATATCGTGCTATCATATTATCTATCTATCTTCATGAATTTTATTTTTCTCCTACTACCAAATGAAAAAAACAAAAGAGTGAAGGATAAGACTGTTGTACCAAATATGCATAGGAATAAAAAAAAACAAATCCCTTCATTGGCCATGTCTAGAAATACATGCCTCATTCTGCATCTTGTCTTTCACCTCTCTATGAGAAGATGGGTACTAACTTTCACAATTGGTCCTCTGGAATTATGATAGATCCTTTTGATCAGAATTCTTAAATCTTTCAAAGTTGTTTATCTTTTCAATTGTTTAACTGACTCTGCTCCCATTACTGTGCATCAATTCATACAAATCTTTCCAGATTTTTCTAAAAACCATCATTTGTTATGGCAAAATACTATTTCACTACATTAATATACCATAATTTTCTCAGCCATTTCTAGTTCAAGTGCAAAAAGAGGTGCTATAATTATTTCTGTCCATATGGATCATTTTCTTCTTTATTTGATTTCTTTGTGGTATAGACCTAGGAGAATTATGTACAGTTTTAGTCACTTTTAGGACATACTCTCAATTGTTTTCCAGAACAACTGGATCAAGTCACAGGCTCCACCAACAATGTATTAATGTAGTTATTTTCCTGCAGTTCCTTCAATGCTTTAATTCACCTTTTTATAATTATTAAAGATTTGGAGAATTTGAAAAACAAGCCAAATAAGTGACTAAGGATAGAAAATAACTGGACAAATTACGCTATGAGTGAAATGGAACTTTGAGCTTTGTAAGGAATAATGAATATGATGGATTCAGAGAAACGCAAGAAGATTTATATGAACTGTGAAGTGAAGAAAGGATGTTCACATCCTTTGATAATTTATTAATTCTGGAATGGCTCTTATTCTTAGAAGTTTGAATCAGTTCCTTAAAGAAATAAGACCCTTTAAAAGAGAAATTTGCTGCAAAATTTTCCCATTTCCATTCTTAGTTGCATTGATTTTGTTCATAAAAAACCCCTTAATTTTATGTAATAAAGTTTGTCAGTTTTATTCTCTGTTATCCTCTTTATACCTTGTTTGGTCATTGTTTCTTCCATGTTCATAGATTTGAAAGGTAATTTTTTCCTTGGTCCTCTTTTTTAAGTGATGTGATCTTTTATAGCTAAATCATGTCAAATCAATAAGTCAGTAAGCATTTGTTAAGTACTAACTATGTGCTAGTACCATAGAAAGCTCTGGAAAGATAAATAGAATAAAAAAGAATGACAGTCCCTTCTCTTAAGCAATTTATATTCTAATGGGAGAAGACAATATACAAAAGGAAGCTGAAGGATATGGGGAGAAAGCAGGGGTGTATTGGAGCCTTTTCATACCAGCTTGCAAGGCTTGACTGTTAAATTTTCGTTGTGTGACCTTAGAAACTAGCAAATGCTATAAATCAGGAATTGATTTATTGTTTTGTAAATTGTCTAGACTTAAGAAAGTATTGGAGAAGATGTTATTGATGCAGATTAAATATAAAAGTAATTAATGCATACATTTTTCCCCAGAGAACAAGTTTTCAAACATTTTTTAGAATACCTGTGACAGAAGATAACCTTACTTGGGGCATGGCAGAAATAGAAGTCTATAGAGTAAGGAGCAAGAATACAGAGGAATAAAGGAGTGAATGTGACTGGTCTGAGCCCTTCCTTAAAATGGAAGTTCTGGGAGGAACAGACCAATCAGAGTAAGGGGCCACAGGGGTAAAGGGATCGTTCAGGGTGAGAATGATGCTAGGGAATGATGAAGAAAAAAATCCAGAGAGTTAGCAGTGGGGTCCAGAGAAGAATGGAGGAGCGAATCTTGTATCTATAACACTATATTGTTTGAAGTGTTCATTTACATCTAATTTCTGCCAGACTGCTTTTAATTTTTCCCAGAATTTTTTTTTGTCAAATAGTGAGTCTTTACCCCCAGTAAGAAGTAGAGTAACCTCATATCTTTGGGTATGTTGAACACTAGACTATTAGGTTGATTTGCTTCTGTATGTTGAATATCTATTCTGTTCTAGTGATCCATTCTCCTTCTCTCCTCCCTCCCACCCCCAGTAACAAATCATGATTAATTCTTTGTAGTATAGTTTGAGATTTGGATTTGCTAGGTTCCTTTCCTTTCCATTTTAAAAAATTTGTTTCCTTTGAAATTCTTGAACTTTTATTACTTCATATGAATTTAGTTACTTTTCCTAGCTCTACAAAATAGTACTTTGGTAATTTAATTGGTGTGGCATCTAATAAGTAAGTTAATTTAGGCAGACTTGCTATTTTTATTATATTGGCACAGTCTACCTATGAACAATTAATGTCCCAATTACTGAGGTCAGTCTTCATTTCCCTGGAGAGTACTTTATAATCATACCCATATTGTTTCCATATGTCTTCTTAGATAGCCTCCCAACTATTTTATACATTTTGTAGTTATTGTAAGTAGAATTTCCTCTTTATATCTCTTCCTGTTGCTTTTTGTTAGTTAGGCATAATAATGCCAAAGACTTATATGGATTTATTTTGTATCCTGAAATTTTGTTGAATTTATTAGTTTTAACATATTTTAACTGATTCTCTAGTTTACTCTGAGTAAATCATCATATTATCTGTAAATGTGATAATTTTATTTCTTCTTCACCTATGCTAATTTCCTCAAATCACTTTTCCTTCTCTTTTTGCT
>CM053586.1:329168514-329209859 GCA_028646515.1 Pseudochirops corinnae
CTCTCTCTCTCTCTCTCTCTCTCTCTCTCTCTGTCTCATTCTCACTCTTTCTCACTCTCTCTTTCTCCTTCCTCCCTCTCTCTTTCCTCCCTCTCTTTCTTCTGCTCATCCTCTTACCTCACCCTTCCTCTCTCATTGCCTCTCAGTTCTTTCTCCTAAATTAAATGTCTCACCAGGAGGTTATCAACCATCTCACAACTTTGAGAATAGGCAATATAATATTCCATTATAATTGTGGTTAAGAAAATGTTTACTTCTACTTATTTCCTAGAGAGCTTGTTAGAGCCTCCTCTGATGACCCTATGAGTATGCTGCTCCCATTTATATTGGCTTATTCAGGGAATGTTATGACAACGATTTGGATAAGGGAAATTGCCTGGATGAGATCCAACTTTGTAATAATTACAAACAGATTGTGGCTGAAGGCATTTAATTTCATTTCATTGTCATTTAAACTAACCCCAATCTTCGTCAAGCCTCAGCAAATGTGACAGAGGCATAACTAGATACCAAATTTTCAGAAAAGGAGGTGGTCTGGGGAAGTTTTGTTTTATTTTTCTTTTAGTCCCAAATGCGCTACTACTTCGACTGGTGACATGAAGCCCATATGAATAACTCTGATAAATCAACCAAGTCAAATATTCTTGCTGAGGAAGCCAAATGAAGAATATAAATGTGAGAAATTTGGATCCAGTGTGTGTCTATGTGACGCCTGAGTATATGGTCTATCTCTTGACTCCTGGCATTTTGGTTTACCCCCATGCCTGGAGAGCTCTCCCTCCTCGTCTCTACCTCCTGGCTTCTCTGATTCTTCCAAGTCCCAATTAAAACCCCACCTTGAACAAGAAGTCTTTCCCAACCCCCCTTAATTCTAGCGTCTTTCCTCTGTTTACCATTTGTCCTGCATATAGCTTGTTTGTACATAGCCGTTTATGTGTTGTCTCCCCGCTTAGATTGTAAGCTCCTCAAGAACAAGAACCATTTTTGGTCTTACTTTGGCAGAGTACCATAATAGACATTTAATAAATGTTTATTAATTGATTGACTGGCTGGTTATTTGGACCTTCATCTGGCATATCTGAATTTCCTTTTCATAGTAACTCTTTATCTCTCTTCCTTGCAGGGTATCAAAGGATATCCAGGGCCTCCTGGTCCCCGAGGTGATCAGGTAAGTCCCACAAATATTTCTCTTTATTTTTTTTTCTTTTGTTTTTTTTTTTTCTTTTTTGGAGGGTAATTGGGGTTAAGTGACTTGCCCAAGGTCATATGGCTAGTTTTTTTGTGTCAAGTGTCTGAGGTCAGATTTGAACTCAGGTCTTCCTGACTCCAGGGCCGGTGCTCTATTCACTGTGCCACCTAGCCACCCAAATACTTGTCTTTTAACTGCACCAGGAGAGCCATTGAGGTCTCTTGAAATTCTACCCATTTTTCCTATCTTATATCTTAGGTTTAATATACTACAAGTAGAATTAACTTTTTATTATCTCCATTTGAGGCTTCTCAATCTCCATCAGCCTGTTTTCCTTCTGATCTTTAATAAGACCACTTCCTTCCTGCACTGGCTATTGTTAGTGAATGCAAATTAATCTATCAACCTAAGTAAAATGCATCTGCTCTTGTTCAAAACAAACAAGCATCCTGAAGCAATATAGAAATGGCTTCTTGCTCCTTCCATCAGGATAAGTAATCAGAAGTTGATCATATGTCACTTTTATGTCATTTTATGACAAGGAATAATGCTCTGATGTCCACTTGATAAGTGGTTGTGTATAAGACTTGTACACATGGAGGGAGGAAGAAGGTTAATATGAAGAACACCATAAGGGGTTTCTACAGGCCACCTTATAGCAGAGCCTCAGGGAGAGGTAATGGGGTTTCTGAAATGATCCCCAGAGGAGACCATGAAATAAGGTTACAAAACCAATGTTTCACTCTCGCTCAACTGTGCTATAAAATCCTAGATGCGGTGAGCCGAGTAGTCTCTTTTCAATCCCTCAGGCACCATATTTCAATATTCCTAATTACTAGGGGTGGCCAAGAATGCAATGCATGTGTCCACAGCAGGTGCAGTGGCTGTTTCTTGAAAATCAAGGGGAAAACAAGTGTTGAAAAGCAAATGAGTAATTATGGGAAGAAAATGAGAGGGGCAGCAGGGAGGAGGCCTTGGGGAGGAAAAAAATGACTTCTGAAATACAGCTTTGGCACAAAGTGAACTGAATGTGTGGATTTGCCTGAAGAAACCCCAAACGCCTCACAGCCAAATGAAAAATCGCTTATGCAGCAATTCTCTGACCACAGCCCAGTCACTTCTCATTGCTAATATGAGCAATGTGGTCCTGAGCAGGCTACTTTCTTTTGAAAAGTCTAAAATCAGGTTTAAACATTAGAGAAGATCTATGGGGTTTTTTGGTTCAGGGAAGGGGGAAGGGAACAAGCATTTATTAAGCATCTACTGTTTTCCAGGTACTTTAATAAATGCTTTACAAATCTCACCTCCTTTCCTTCTCACAACAACCCAGGAGGTAGGTGCTATTATGATCTTCACTGGAACCAGACAGGCTTGCTCAGGGCCACATAGCTAGTAAGCGTCTGAGATGAGATTTGAACTCAGGTTTTCCTAATTGTGCCATCAGAGCTTAAATATACCTTATGCTTTGGATCTTAATTAGCTCTGATCCAATTCAGCAAACATTTATTAAATATTGACTGGGTATCAAGCACTGTGATAGGGTCTGGTACCTAACAAAATGGTGCCTACTCTCAAGGGCTTATGGTCTACTGGTGGGATAGAACATGTTTTCAATTACAGGTTGTAATTGGAGCTGTGATTTCATTAGTATAGGGAACTCCCAAATGAGAAAATTCTCTCTACCAGTGCAGATCACCACCACATCTATAGCTCATATTCAGAGTTGCCTGGAACAGAGGTGGTCAACAGATAGTCCATAATACTCTCAGGTACAGTTGGAACCAAATTAAAATGGAATTAGGAAATACTTAACGGAATAAATCAAAATATAATAAACCATAGATAATGTTGATACATGGTTTTCCACGTCAATATGGAGCACACTAAGATCCTTATGTGCAGTTTAGTGGCCCTATTTCTTTTTGAGTTTGACCCCACAGGCCTAGAACACTCAGAAGTTAAGTGATTTGTCTATAGCCTATGTCTATGTGTTGGAAGCAGAACTTGAACCCAGATCTTCCTGTTTCTAAGGCCAGCTCTATATATTGTGCCACACAAAAATTCAAAATAAAACAAAAATAGTTTCAAGGGATGAAAAATCTGAGATGATTTGGGAATAATCCAAACTGCTTAAAGACAATAGAAATGCTGAATAATAAACAAATATGCCTGTTTTGCTACAAGGCATTCATGTGGACCAAATTCCTACACTAGAGAAATTATTGTGAAGTTAGTCACAAGCCTTTCAAAGTACATTATGCCATCTGTGCACAGTCTAATGGTTAGAATACGGAACAGGAATGGGGTAGATTTGGGTTACAGTCCTAATTTTTCCATTGATTGATTAATTAATGTTTATGGCCCTGTTTCCCCCAAACAAAACATCTCCCTCTCTCCCACCTCATATTTTGGATAAATCCTGAGCTGTGTATGTTTTTATGTGTCTCATTCCCTAAGATACATCGTTTGATGAGTCGATTTCTGTGTATCCATCTATCAGTTCCATCTATCAGGATTCAGTAAAAATCTGCTGTCCAGGACCCAATGTCTCCTATGCCTTTCACTACTGTTGTGACAAATTGATCTACTGATTCTAAGAGTCTATTAAGTGCTGTTAACCAGAACTTATTAAGCACCATATAGGATGCTTAATTAAGCACCATATGCCAGACACTGTTAAGTGCTAAGGAAGCCTTAAAAAAGGCACAAAACAGTCCCTGCTCTCAAGGAGAGCACAGTTTAATGGGAGAGACAACAGGCAAGTACCTATGTACCAACAGAGGATAGACAGAATAAATCAAGGGTAGTATAAGAAAGGATTGGGAAAAGCTTTTTGTGGAAAGAGGGACTTTAATGGAGATTTGAAGGAAGCCAGGGAGGCTAGGTGATCGAAAAGAGAAGGGAGAATGTTCTAGGCATGGGAGACAGCCAGTGACAGTGCTTACTAAGAGAAAATGGAGAGTCTAGGGAGAAACAGAAAGGAGACCAGTGTTATTGGTTCACAGAGTAAACAGTAATAGAGTTTTAAGGTTTGCAAAGGGCTTTCCAAATGTCATCTCATTTTATTCTCACAACATTGGAAGGCAGGTTGCTATTATTACCCTCATTTTATTGATGAGGAAACTGAGGCAAAAAGAGGTTAATCGACTTGTTCAAGGTCACACAGTTAGTGTATGTTTGAAACTGGACTTGAACTCAAGTCTTCCTGACTCCAGGCTCAGAACTTTTCCCTTCTCTGAGAGCAACTGTCTAAGAGCTATACTATACTACACAGTCACTTACCAAAAAAATTTATAAAACAAAACGAAAGTCATTTCAAGAAGAAGAAATCATTAATAGGAAGGAAAATTCTGAGATGATTTAAGAGCACAAATATATTTAAATTAAAATCAAACAACTGAAAGAATAAATGAAGGAAAGAAGGAGGGAGGGAGGGAGGGAAGGAAGGAAGGAAGGAAAAGCACAAAACCATTCAAAAACAGAAATTCTGAAATTAAAAAAAAACCAATTATCCTTGTTCTGCTGCACTCATGTTGACCAATTTCCTACACTAGAGAAATTCCTATGCTATTTTGCTGCCATTCTTCTGTTTCTAGCAGGGAATCAGTTATTTGTCATTAGCCCAGGAGAATGGGGAAGGAGAGTTGGTAAGGTATAATAGAAAGTTTACTGGATTTAAAGTTAGAGGAGGACCTAGAAATCTCAGATTTGTAGTTTACACTTGTATGATCTTAATTAAGTCACTTGAAACTCTTTAGGTCTCTCTTTCCTAATCTCTGAAAAGAAGGAGCTGAACTAAGCTCTAAGGTCCTTCTAGTTCTAATTCCTCCAGGAATTGAGATAAAATTAGAGAGTGAAAGTGAACTCTCCAATTCATTCTGCCCCTGACTATCCAGCCAGACAGACATTATCATCATTGCTAGAACTAAGCGTGATACAATATATTGCTATTCAGTCATTTCAGTAGCATCCAACTCTTCATTACCCTATTTTGGGTTTTCTTGGCAGAGATACTGGAGCAGTTTCCCATTTCCTTCCGGAGCTTATTTTACAAATGAGGAAACTGAAGCAAACAGGGTGAAGTGACTTGCCCAGGGTCACACAGCCAGTACGTGTCAGAGGTCATATTTGAACTCAGGTCTTCCTGACTCCAGGCTCAATACTCTACACAGTGTGCTATCTAGCTGCCCTGATATAATATATAAACCGACAATTATTCAGGACTTTAACCTTTGCAAAGCAGATGTAAATTGTCTCATGGAAACCTTGGAACAGCCTAGTGAGATAGGACCTACAGATATTACAGGGAAGGAAACTAAGACCCAACTAGATGGTGGTAGAGCTGGAACATGGACACAGTTCGTTTGATTCCAAGTTCAATGTGCTTTCTACCCACTGTAGAACACTGCAAGGATTGATAAAGAAGAAGGGAATTTTAATTCAAAAGAAGACTAGTTATTTTCTTTTAATTCACTTTTATGATTTTGGTCCATCTGGTTTCCTCAATGATTGACTGCTTTTCTAGTCAGATTTATCATTGTGTGTATATATGTGTGTAAATATACACTTGACTTTCCCAAAATGTCACTTCAAATTATCCATTAATTAGTTTTTGAGTTTGACAAGATGTAAGTGGTCTAGTTTTAGCTTGTTTTCATTCATTTCTTTTGGTATGATTGATCCATTTCCCCCTTAAGTAGCCCAGGGAGGTTCCAATCAGAAATTAGTATGGAGAGTCCATTTTTTTCTGAGTTTGAATGTCATGTCCTAACATATGAAAATGTGTTCTCCTTTGATATGTTTTTTTGTTTTCATAATTTTAGGGGCTTCCTGGAATGGCTGGTCTTGCTGGTTCACCTGGTTACCCTGGCAGGCAGGTACAGTAACTATCCTCTGCATTTGTCCTTATATTTCTGGGTCATTATTACTATTTAACCTGTTGAATTTCCTGATCCCTGGGAGTTAGCATTCAAATAATCTTTTGACAACCCGGCCTATCTTTAGGGAACAAGAAACTGATTGTGATAAGAGTTAATATTCCTACTGTGTGAGACCTTGGGGTAAAGAGTTTTTCATATGACCATAATCACTTGGGACAGTGCTGCCTAATTCCCTTCTCAAAGCAGTGAAACTTGGGAGAATTTAGCTGAAAATTTATCCTTCTTTACGTTCATCTGCTTTCTTTCTTTTCTATTCCCAATGTTTTGCAATGATTCAAGTCAAGTCAACAGACACTTATTATTAAATGTTTAGTATGTGTCAGACACTGTGCTAAGTGCTAGGGATAATACAAGCAAAAAGAGAGATAGCACCTGCCCTCAAGAAGCTTACATTCTCACGGGAGAAGAAAACACATAAAAGAAAGCTGAAATTGATCAGGGAAAGTTATTTGTGTAGGGACATGGTATAGAAATTCAAGAGAGTAAGGAGCTGAACTGTGAGATGAGTGAAAACATGGCTGGCCTAGGCACTTTCCATAAAATGGAGGGATCTAAGCAGATGTGATCAATCAAAGGAATGGACCACAGGGACAGAGTGAAATTCCAGGGTGAGAAGGCCACTCTGGTTTGGTTAAAGAAGTCCATAGAACGAAGACTAGAGCCCAGAAAGGAATGAAAAAATAAACGATCTGGGCATTTTGCATAAAATGGAGGTTCTATAAAGAACGGCTCAATCAGAGGAAGGAGTCAGAGCGGCAGAATGAACTCCCAGAATGAGGGGCTCCTTTGGCATCGTTGAGAAAGTCTGGAGAGTTGGGAGTGTAGCGTGGAAGAGAGTGAAACTTCCTTTTATATATTGGCTTTCCCTATTAGAATATAAGCTTCTTGAGGGCAGGGACAATCTTTTTTTTTTTTTTTTTGCTTGTGTTTGTATTCTAAGGGCTTAACTGGATGTCTGATACATAGTAAATAATTGCAAGTATGCTATTCAGAAGAGTCAGGGATATTGTTTCCATTTTCTTACTTATATTTGCTAAACCAAATAATCATTCCCTTAGCTTTCTTACAGACCAAATTTCTGATATTTTTCCACTCACACGAATAAAGGAAATACAAATACCAAAAGAAATTATAAACAAGAATCCATGGCTTTGTTGTTTAGAAATAACTAAGAAATGTTTTAGTTCCTTTTCTTGTATATTATGATCTCAAAGTTAGTCAAACATTTAAAAGTCCTATAAAGTAGTTTACATGTTTTCTTGATGATACAGAGAGATTATCTAAACACCTAAAACTCACTGTACTTCATTGATCTGAAGTGAGCAGTTCCTTCAGGCATAAACATTTATGAGAATCTCACTGGCCTCTGGCCCTTTGCATGTAAAAGTTATGTCTTTTCTGGTATTTAATTCAGCATTTTATAGCTTTTGGAAAGAAATGAAAATAATATATAACCATTGCCCTTTGTTCTTTATTAGGGTTTAGTTGGACCAGAAGGTAACCAAGGCCCTAAAGGTACAAGAGTAAGTAAGCATTTTAAAGCATTCTGTTCAGCATGACTGCATTTTACATACACAAATATTAGTAGCTAACATGGTTCTAAGATTGCTTCTTCAAAGGTTACCAATGATCCCTTACTTGCCAAATTCAGTGTCTTTTTTTTTCTGCCACTCTTTTTTTTTTGGTAACTTTCAACACTATTGATCATTTTCTTTCCGAATGTCTCTCCTCTTTGTTTCTGTGAGGATGTCCTTTCCTGAACCTCTTTCTAAGTTCCTCACTGTTCCTTCTAAGTGTTTTTTATTTTTTCTTATCCACTTCCTACACCTCATACACTGAGATCCATCAAGACCTGTTCTGAGGCTTCTTTTTTTTGTAAGCTTAAGTCTAATCTTTCTCACAGCTGCAAAAATAACATCCCTAAAGCATAAGTCTGACCACTGTCCCTTCTCAACTCAAAAAATTTTCAGTGGTTTCCTTTTGTTTCTTAGGATAAAATACAAATTCCTTAAAATCCTTTGTAAGTAACGTTCTGTCCTACTTTTATAGCTTTATTTCACACAAATTTTATATTGAAGTTAAAGAAGAAGTCCCTGAATTAAATATATTCTCTCTTGCCTCCCTGCATTGACACAAGCCATCCCCCATGGTTAGAATACACTCCTTCCTCTTCTTTGATTTTTAGAAATTTTATATTCTTTCAATGGTTAGCTCAGGTGTTAAACTTTCAAGGGAAGACTTTTCCCACTAGCTAAGAGGTTTTTTTTTTTTTCTTGCCACTTAATTTTTCTGTCTAGTTCTCTCCGTGGTGGCCTCTCACTTTTTACCATATGTATCTATTTGCATGCTGTATATCTGTCTCCCTCACCCCTCATAGAACCCTTTTGTATTCCTGGCTTCTAACACAGTGCCATATGTATACAGTAGGCACTTAATAAGTAGTTGGCAAATGGATAGGCAAGCAAGACTCTGGTCCTTTTGCCACTTTGCTCAGTCTGCATGCACTTAATACTTCTAGCTCATAGGATTCTTCATCTATATTTTACTGCCTTATAAAGCACTTTGAAGTCCTTACTCACGAGGCATTGTGTTTTCACCCAAGCAGAGCAGAGATTTGAATGTTTAGGTTCCTGATGCTTACTGAGTTAAGTGTAAGCTCAATTAAGCTGTTTTGGCCCTCTTTACAAACAACCCTCCAGCTGGATAACATAAAACAAAAGCCAGCTGTATTTAAACACAAAGTCAGTGGAAACATTGTATTTACCAGAAACGCAGCTGATGATACTGAATGTTCAAAGCCCACAGAATTGTCATTTTCATCCCAACAACTTTTGGCACAGCCTCAGGACAGTCTGAGACTGGATGGGGCTCAGAGTGCATCTAAGGCAGCCCATTCATGAACAGGATTCCCATTGAAGGTGTGTCCTCCAGGACACAAAGATAATCAAATACCTGCTGCAGTCTCCTGCTCCCTTCAGAGAGAGTTTTAATGGTGGAGGAGTTGTCTTGAGATCAAGCTGAATTATGACTCTGCAACTTCCTACTCTTTTGAATCAGTCTGATCCCCCTTCCATATGACAGCATTTGAAATGCTTGATGTCAACCACCTCATGCCTCTTCAGTCTCTAGACTGTATCCACAATCACATTGTTTATTCCTTCCTTCTTAATACCCCCCTTATAATTTCTACTCATTCATAAAGACCTAAAGAATCTGAGTGAAACTTTCCCAGTATAAGCCAGTCCCCAGTGATCTTTCTGAATGTGACATCAGTTAATACCCCTTGTATATATCATTCACTTGATTGTTACTATGTAGCATAATGAGATTCCTCCTCAAGTACCTTCTATTTTTCACCAGTTTCACTCTGTCCCACACAAATGACTTTTCCTATTGCCTCAAATCAAATCATTATTGGTCATCTTTCTATATTCATGGCTCATCTACCTGATCACACTCTCAATCTATAGGCAGGGCCTGATGGCACATTTATGGGAATCCCATAATGCTTAGGCCAGTATAAATTTGATAAATTTATTGTCTAATCTGTATTTTCTGGAAGAAAAATAGGGAAGAATGAAATCATGTTGTCTCCTTAATGTGCCATTTCTCAATAATACAAATGAGGTTATGTGCAAGTATATTATGTCGTATTTTATTAAGAAATTATATTGTGGTTTATGTATATTTGTTTTAATAAATTATATTGTGTTTTAATAACATTTATATTATTAAATTATATTTTATTTTACTAATATTTATTTTAATAAATTATAGTTTTATCAATATTTGAATAAAATTACTTAATTTTAACTTATTTGGTTTCAGGGTTTCATTGGCTCTCCTGGCATGGCTGGACAACTAGGACCTGAAGGAGAAAGAGTAAGTTTATCACTTTTAAAAAAGGTTTGTTTTAAAAGTAATGTATTTATGCTGAATGTATCACATGAATTGGAAGCATATGACTATTTACAAGTATTCCGCACTGGTAGAATAAAAGTTTTTTTAATGCAAAAATTGATTAAGAAAATAATTTATAAGAATAGACTTTTCTTCATGTCTAAAATAGTTATTGGGTTATATTTATAATGGTTATAGTCCCATTTCTGCTTCTACCTGGAAGCCAGAACATCTGCTTGGCTGATAACATATCAGGATTTTTTCCTTCTTCCAAGACAATCTTTGCCTACCCATCTAAACAGAGGAGCATCTAGGGATGGGTAACCTTCACAAGGGATAAGAGTGGTGAGGAAGAAGGAGTAAGTATTAATGTAAGTAACTTGAGGAAGCAGCAAAAAGACAGGGGGAAAAGTCAGGCAATATAATTTGTCACGTGCCCACCTTGTGCCGAGCAGGGACTGGGGATTCAAACAAAGGCAAGGAATACCAAGTCCTAGAATAGTATATATTGTCCTCAGCAAATTCCACCACTTGTAAATATCAGTTTAGTTAATCAGGGTGGAAAGACAAATTGAATGAAAAGTTCATATGGCTTAACTAGAAAGCATGTAGTTGGAAGGGCAGCCCAATGAGTTCATACTTTGTATGGATCTTTGCAACATAAAGAGAAACTCAGACATTCCCAGGATGTCAGGTGGACACCGTGTGGCAAGCTTATGGGAGGTTGTAGATGAGCTGCACAGAATGGACAAGAATAGATGGCTTGCGATATTCATCAATGGAAGAAATTTCTATTACCGATGAGATCACAGATCCATTTGTATACATACATGCATACATACACATGTATGTATGTGCAACTATGTACACATGTATATGTACATACATGTATACCCACATATATTTATGTGTATGTTGTGTGTGTATGTGTGTATGTACGTGTGTATAAAAAATGAGCCCAAGAATCCTGGGGCTTGTTCTTTCTGCTTTACAAAACTCTTCCATAGTATTTCCATACAATTGAGTTTAAAGAGGAAGTTATAAATGAAGGCTTTGGAGATTCACGGAAAGATATGGTGTGGAGAAGTACCAGGAGGAGGTCTGCCGTGGTGCAGTGGAGAAGAATATGGTATTTGAAGTCAGAGGAAGTGTGTTCAAATATGAGCTCTGTCACTCCCGATATGACCTTAGGAAAGTCACTTAATCACTCTGAGTCTCAGTTTTCTTATTTGTAAAATGAGAGGCTTGGACTCACTGACGTCTAAGCTACCTTTTAGCTCTGTGAGTCCAGGAATCCCCACTAAACGATTATTGATTCATCATGTATACAACACGCAAAATATATTTTTCTTACATGCCTACTATGCACAACTCATTTTCTTAAATGCCTACCAGATGCTGGGGATATAAAAAACGAACAAAGCCTCTACCCTCAAGGAGCTTACGCTATATTTGGGAACATAACATATAAACAAATACATAAACACTAAATCATTTGAGAACAGAGAGTGCTAACATCTCAGAGCATCCAGAAAGCCTTTCTGGAGAAGGTGGTGCCGGAGCTGAGGACTGAAGGAAGATAATTGGATTTTAAAAAGCTGAGTTGAGAAGATAGTACATTTTGGGTATGGAGGATGGCTTGGGAAAATCAGGGAAATGGAAGAGAGAACGCCAAGTTTAGGGAGCAGGAGGTCGCTCATCTGGTTGGAATGTACAATACGTGATATACAGTAAAATACTTGGAAAGGTGAGCAAAATGCCAGACTCAAGTACTTTATCCTAGTGGCCACAGGGATCATCCACCAATGGTTTTTGAGTCTGGCAGTTGTGTGGTCAGATCTGTGTTTTAGGAAGATTAACTTGGCAT
Organism: Pseudochirops corinnae; assembly: GCA_028646515.1. Lineage (NCBI taxonomy): Eukaryota > Metazoa > Chordata > Mammalia > Diprotodontia > Pseudocheiridae > Pseudochirops > Pseudochirops corinnae. Next base: position 329,180,411 of record CM053586.1, read on the forward strand.
CTAGGTAGATAGATAGGCAAGGGGAACTAGAAGGAAAGAGATGGATGGGGGTTTTATAACAACACAGGTAAGAGGTGATGAGGTCCTGAACGAAGGTGGAAGGTTGGTCCATGTGAGTAAAAAAAAGGGGAAAGGAAGGAGGAGTTTTGAAGATAGAATCAGTCAAACTTGAGGCATGCAGATGGTGATGTCCAAGTAGGCAGCTGATTGTTATAGCACCTGAAATTAGCAAAGTGACCAAGCTCTAAGACACCCAATTAGGAACAAGAATGAATGAATGAAGGAGTTACAACCAACTATTGCAGGGGCCTTAGGCGCAGATGGAGGAATAGTGGGAGTGACTCTGGGACCACCTCAACCTCGGATTAGTGGACTGCCAGCTTGCTCTTAAGTGTGATGCTGGACTTGGAGTAGGGATGGGAGCAGGGCTAAGCTCCTGCCACTTGTGGTCTTTGTTTGTCACGCCTTTTCTTGCTCCATCTCTGATCCCTTACTACAAACCCATAAATGAACTATCTAAGGGAGAACTAGTAGAATCTACCACTTGTCATCACATCGGATATACCATCAAATAACTTATCATTTTCTCATTTTTGTTCTATTAAAGTTGTCTTCAAAATTAGGCTAAAATCTGCCCCATCTTACAATTCTGTGAGGAAATTCCCATTTTGCTGATTGATAGAAGTCAAACCATTTAGGGGAATATCTCAACTCATTCCTTAACTTAAATAGACTTTCCCTTAACCTCAAGTTGACAGGCAATAAATATCCATGCATTTCAGGCATTGTGTTAAGCATTAGGCTTACAAAGAAGAGAAAAAATATAGTCCCTGCCCTCAAGAGGTTTCTAGTCTAATGGGAGATGCACACAACCATTCTCAAACAAGCTTCCTACAGGATAAAGTGGAGGTAATCTCAGAGGGCAGGTGCTAGAATTAAACAGGACTTGAGAAAGGCTTCATGTAGACGGTGAGATGTTGGCTAGGATTTAAGGAATCCAGGAGGCAAAGATGAGGAAGAAAATAGTACCAGGTATGGGAGACAGCCAGTGAAAATGGCTGGAGTCTGGAGATGGGATGTCTTGATCAAGGGTCAGTAAGGGGCTGTTGTCACTGGATCATAGATTATGTAAAGCGGAGTAAGTTGGAATGAATGATGCTTGTTTTTTTTTTTTAATTCTGAATGATTTACCTCAAATCCACATAATTTTTGTTTGGCATGATATGAATTTTCTGCTTCAAACCACCTGAAGCAGACTGATTTCTCAGGCTGGACAAAATAATCGTCAGATATTATGCCTGATTTGAATTCAGCCCCGATTTAATAAAAACACATCTAGTCCTTTAAAACAAGAAAAACTATACAAACACCTTTTTTTTTTTTTTTTTGATTTTTGGAGGAAGGAGGGCAGGGCAATTGGGATTAAGTGACTTGCCCAAGGTCACATAGCTAGTAAGTGTTAAGTATCTGAGGTCAATTTTGAACTCAGATCTTCCTGACTCCAAGGCCCATGCTTATTCACTGCACAGCCTAGCTGTCCCTACAACTTTTTTTAAGAACATCATTAACCTTTTTTTTATTCCCCTCCCCAAGAGCTATCTCTTATAACAAACTTTCTTTTATTGTTAATATGTTTCTTTACTTGTCTTTTGGAAATAACAGTAGCATATAATTTAGTTACTTGAGACAAAATGTCCACATTAACCATAATCTCTGTATTACAGGGAGTTCCTGGACCACGTGGAAGGAAGGGTCCAAAAGGAAGACAGGTAATTGGTCTTATTTCTAACTGTTACTTTAGATCTCCTAACTTCTCATTCTTCTAGTCTATAAAACATGTGAATGTGTTTTCATTTCTCTGATACCTTACCCCCAAAAGATTAGGTTTCTGTTACATGAACAGCATGTTCGGTAGACAATCAATCATTTTATTAATAGGGCAGCTCGGGAGTGTGGTGGCTAGAGACCTAGATTTAGCATGAGGAAGACAGTTCAAATCCTGCCTCAGATACAAGGTTACCAACTGTGCCACCTTGGGCAAAAGGACTGAACCTCTCTTGGTCACAGTTACTCATTTGCCAAATGGAGATATTGATAACAGCCCATCTCACAGGGTTGTTGAATGAATCAAATGAGAAAATATTTGTAAAACGCTTTGCAAATCTTAAAGCTCCATGTAAATATTATTGAGCTAATATTATCTATAATAATACTATTAATATTATCTGTAATAATAATATATAATACAAATATAATATGAGGCACTAATGTTATAATGATTATGAAAGGTCTGAAGTTTTAAAATATTTTAAATGAATAAAGATTAACCTCTTGGTTCTTAACAATTAAAGGCAGCTAGGTGGTATAGTATGGGGCAGTGAAATGGCCATAGGACAGCTAGGTGGCGCCATAGTGCACAGAGCACTGGACTTGGAATCAAGAAGACTCAGCTTCAAGAGTTCAAATCTGGCCTCAGACACTCTCTGTGTGACCTCGGGCAACTCATTTAACCCCGTTTGCCTCAGTTTCCTCATCTGTAAAATGAGTTGGAGAAGGAAATGGCGAACAACTCTAGTATTTTGCCAAGAAAACCCCAAATGGGGTCATTAAGAGTTGGACACAGTTTTTTGTTTCTTTTCTCTAGTCTGTATTTGTGTCCTGGTGTTTGAGTCTGAAATAAAATTTTTGGGAAAAAAAAAAGAATTGGACGCAATTGAACAAGGAGTCAGGAAGACCTGGGTTTAAATCCTGCTTCAGACACTTACCAACTATGTGGCCTTGGGAAAGTTACTTGACCTCTAGTTTTTTCAGTTTCTTTGTCTGTAAAATGGGTATAATAATATCTACCTTTCAAGGTTGTTGTGAGGATAAAATGGGATAATATTTGTAAAAATCACTTAGCACAGTGGCTGGCACACAGTAAGGTAAGTACTATATAAATGCTTCTTTCCTTCCCTCTTAACAATCATGGAGATTTTTCTGTTCCCAAAAAGGTTAAAAGGTCAATAAAAATGCAAATTTTGATTTTTAAATTTAAATTATTATTGTCCATTTGCTTCTGTTGTCTCTGACTTTTCATGACCCTTTTTGGGGTTTGTTTGGCAAAGTTATTGGATTGATTTTCCATTTCCTTCTTCAGTTCATTTTATGGGAGGAACTGAGGCAAACAGGGTTAAGTGACTTGCCAAGGGTCACACAGCCAGTAAATATCCAAGGCTGGATTTGAACTCAAATCTTCCTGTTTCCACATCTGGTGGTTTATCCACTGTGCCACCTAATTGCCCAAAATTGATAGGTAAATACTAGCAGCTAGATCCTGGTCTAGATAAGTTAACTAGGATTCTAATATTTTTAGATTTAAATGTCTATGTGTGTGTATATGCACATACATTCATACATACATATACATATGCATGTGAATACTATAAAGGATCTTAAAGATTTTACAAGTCAACCCCTGGTACTGATTCAGAAACTGAAACTTTGAGGTTAACCTTAGATTATTATATAGTTAGCTAGTGGATACAGAGAACTGGAATCTCTGTCTCTTGGTTACCAACACCATGCCACTTCCACTGTGTCACACTGTCTCTAAAGTTATTCACTAATACAAGAGTATTTCTGTAATGAAAACAGATCATAAATCTATGTAACATGGCTAAGTATCATTTGCAATATGTCTGGAGGTTCTCATGCCATATTGGGCTCTATAAAAGAGAATGCCATTCTCTGCAACAGATTTTCTACAATCTCTGGTGTCTTTGAAGTGGCGTACTTTGTTTTTCATAAAATTATGGTAGAATAGATGTTCAAATAAAATTTTAAAGGTGGCATTTTTCAAGATTCTTAATGAGCTTTGAAAATTTTACTAAACTTATTAAATTAACTCAGAAAGCTAAACTTTTATTCTGGCTTGACTGCAATGATTTTACTTAAAATTGATCTTTTCTGCTCTGCTATGAAATGATTTTGGATTATTTATTCATGCTAGTTTTCTAATTCACATAAATCCTGCATCTTAAATCTTGCCAGATATATTACTTGATTCTATCCTCTGTGTTGCATGAAATTTCTGTTTTTAAGATTTGGATTCAACCCTACACAAAATTGTGGGCCACTTTCCCTTTCCAACCTCTTTCTTCCTTCACTCGCGACTCTTCCCATTCAAACATCTAGTGGTCCTGTTTTCTTTCTCCAAAAAGGATTTGATGAACTCATTCACACTAAAATGTCACTAAACTCTATACATAAGTTTCAAGTTGTTATTCATTCCTTGGCAAACCTTAAGTCTCATAGGATGAGCTAATATATGCATTATTATTGTTGTTGGTATTCTATTATTTGTTATTATACATGCATATATATATACATATATATATATATTACCAGATATTTATTTATCCCAAGGATATTTTAACTTAGAATTTTTACCTTTATTGCTTTGAAAAGTGGTAAAGATCTGAATACAGATTGAAGCATAATATTTTCTGCCTTTTTAAAAAGTTTTTTCTTTCTAATTTTTCTTTCCTTTTGTTCTGATTCTTCTGTCTCAACATGACTAATGCGGAAATATGTTTAATATGATTACACATGTATAGCCTTATTAGATTGCATGCCATCTTGGGGAGGGAGGAAATTTAGAACTCAAAATCTTGTAAAAGTGAATGTTAGAAATGAAAAATACATACATACATACATACATACATACATACATACATACATAGGTGGTAAAGAATATGGAACCTGAATATGATTATTTTAACAGGGAACAAAAACTTAAACCAAAGGAATTCGTCTTTAATAGTGGAATTTCAGAAATCAGTGGGTAGTTGTCTGAGGTACCTTGATAAGTAGGAACCTTTCCTGACTCCTTTGAAATAATACCATATTCATGACTACCTATGAAAATTATGGGCAGCAGAGATTTTTTTATTGAGCTTGAGGACTTAGAAATATTATTATAATTCTTAGCTTCTTAGTTTGCCCCTATATTTTATACAGTTATCCTCCAGAACTCTCCAATCCAAAATGAGTTTTCTATATAGAGATTTGAGAGAGGAAGATAAACATATAGAAAGGCCAAAATGATTGCTATGTGTAATTTCTTTATATTTGTCCTGGCCTGAACATCAGAAAATTGGCCATATTTGAATGCTATAAAAGCATACCCTTTTGTAATGAACTAGGGTTCCTAGAAAAGTAATTATAACTCTCAGACATATGTATCCCATTTCTTTCTTGACAATGTTTGTACTAGAAAATGTTCCTGGTCCTATAATATGTCATGTACACTGCATGTACTCACACTTGCATTTTCCATGAAATGATTTGGCCTCATTTATGAAGAAATTTCTCAACTTTGGTTGCTATTCAAACTATGTTCAAGAAAGCTTCATAGATCACTCTGAAATGTTGCCCATGTGACAATCCCACCACTGCAAAGATTTATTTCACTTTATAACAAATGATTTCACCTTCAAATATGCTGGCTATTCAATTACCATATGTGATAGCAGGAATTATGCACCCAAGGAATTTTGTGTTTCATTTTTTTAGACAACTTGGATATTCCAGCTAGAAATGCAAATGTATTTCATGTTTTAGTATCTGAATTAAAGGAATGAGAATATGGATTTACAGCTAGAAGTTATATAGAGGTCACCAAGAGCAACCCCATAATTTGATATACAAGGAAACTTCAGATGAGTGAGGATAAATACATAGTTTAAGGTCCCACAAGTCTTTGATCTCATATCCTTTACCTTGAGATAAAAAACTCTATACAATATCCCACTGCCCTCTTCATAAGTACTTCTATTCTCATTGTTATAAAAAGTATTAAAGCCCATTATCATAATAATTTGTTGTATACTTATATATTTAATTATTCACGTAGATATATCTTCCTTTTTAAGATGAAAAGATTTGATATGGTATCATGGGAAGAGTGTTGAAGTGGGAGTCAGAGTAACTGTATTCAATTTATAGCCTTACCATTGTGACCTGGGGTGAGTCACTTAATCTCTCTGGGTCTCAGTTTCCTCATTTGTAAACTGAGGGGTTTGTACTAGATGATTTCTAAGAAATAGCTAGGTGATGCAGTGGAGAAAGGACTGAGCATGGAGTCAGGAAGATCTGAATTCAAATCTGGCCAAACATTATTACCAGCTAGTGACCCTGGGCAAGTCAATTAACCTCTGTCTGCCTCAATTTTCTCAACTCCAAAATGGCGGATCACAATAGCACCTACTTGTCCAGGTTGTTGTGAGGATCCAATGAGGTAATGTTTGCAAAGTGTTTAGCACAGTACCTGACAAATAGTAAGTAATTAATAAGTATTTGGTTTCTTTCCTCCCCTCCTTCCATCTCTAAATCTGTGGCCCAAATACTGAAAACACACACACACACACACATACACACATACATACACATATACACATACACACGCACATAATACAAACATACACATACACACAGACACACACATACATACACATGCATACACACATGCACACACATGCATATACATACATACACATACACATATACACACATATATACACATGCACACACATGCACACAAATACATACACATACACACATATACACACATACACACATACACATACACACACATACACATACACACACATTCAACCAAGTTATTTGATTTTAGACTACCATCCTTTTCCATTTCATTATCCTGATTATTTTATGAGGGAGATTGTTATCTCTTAACATAACGTTATGTCTTCACTATGATTTTTAAAGACTTTGTCTGCTTCTATTTATGATCACCAAGTCACTAAATGAGAGGATATTCTCATCAAAGATCAATTTACCCGGTCTAGAGAATTTTCTTAGATCATCTCATAAGCAATTCAAATACATGCCAAATAATAATCAATAGGTAGCAATAATGCTCTAGATATGGCTGACCTTCACCAAGAGAGATATTTCACTGTTATCCAGTCATGTCCAACTCCTCATGACCCTATGGACCAAAGCATGCCAGGTCCTTCTATCCTCCACTGTCTCCCAAAGTCTGTCCAAGCTCATGTGTGTTGCTTCCGTGACACTATCTGTCCTTCTTGTCCTTTGCTGTCTCCTTTTGCCTTCAATCGTTCCCAGCATCAAGGTGTGTTCCAATGAGTCCTATCTTCACATGATGTGGCCAAGGTATTTAAGCTTCAGCTTCAATATTTGACCTTCCTGTGAACAACCTGAATTAATTTCTTTAAGTATTGACTGATTTGATCTCCTTGCTGTCCAAAGGACTCTTAAAGGTCTTCCCCAGTGCCACAATGCAAAAACCTCCATTCTGCAGCACTTGACTTTTCTTATAGGCCTATTCTCATAGCCATACATTGCTACTGGAAAAACCATATCTTTGACTATCCTGACCTTTGTTGGCAAGGTGACATCTCTGCTTTTTAGTATGCTGTCCAGATCTGCCATAGCCTTCCTCCCAAGGAGCAAGCGTCTTTGAATGATATTTAATTGTATTAATCCCCAGAATAGTATATGTCCTTCCTAGTGATACCCTTGATTCCTCAGAAGAAATTCTCCTAATAACTCTTAAAGGAAGAAACACAATATATTTTAGTAATCTAGATTGTATTTGTATGACTATGCTTCTCATAATCCAAACTCCCCTTGTCCTATCAACCTTGTGCAAAAATCCATCTTCCTAATGAAGATATTGACCTGGAGATGCTGTATGGCACCTAACGAATGCAAGTAGAATGTCGTATATTTCCAGAGATGGCCTATGGTCAAATGGTGGCCCAAGGAATATCCGTGTGGAAATGTATGTTCAGTAAGAGAAGTAGAAACCATTCAGAAATTGACATTTAAGTATGGCAGATAGCTATATAAGGGCTACAGTGGTTGTTTTTGTCCTTTATTTCTTGAAGAAGATTTTAGCGTCAGAGAAATGATGACATGACTTGCAGCTGACTTTGATTTGAGTGAGGGAGGACTGTGCAAGGTCACCAGCCTCACTGTCTCCTCAGAGCCATCTGGGTCCAATGACGAGATATTCATCAGGATGACTGGAGATGACTCAGGGCTACAGTGGTACTCATGAAATGTAAGATGACCTAGAGCATGGCCTCCAAGGCATTGTATTGGTCACATATAAAGGGTCTAAGAAAGAACAGGGACAGGATAGAAAGGATGGCCTGGATGCATCTTTATCAGTGAAGCAATTTTGGCAGCAATGAGATCTCAAATCTCAAAAGGCATTTTTGCAATGATGCCATGCTAAGAAAAGTTAAACTCAGCTGACATGTCACATTATTGTCTGGTCATATATAATAGTGTTTGGAGATTTTCTCCATCAATTCCTAGGGTTAGTTATCATTTGCTGCAAAAGATAGCTAATTCAATTCAACAACCATTTAAGTGTTTATTACACATAAAACACTGTGCTAGAGGCTGGAAGATATTTGGATCTAGTAAGAATATTCCTGATGATTTTAAAAGATTCCTTTGATTAATTAGGTTCTGAAAAGAAAAAGATTTAAATACTTAAAGAATAAAAAGTGTTGTTTAACACACACTCACCTAGACCAAAGAGTTATGGACCTAGGAAAGTACCAGTGAGGACCTCTTGTCTCTTTTCCTTTTATACATGCTAGAATATAGTTGACCCAAATTTCAGTCTTTACCATAAGTCATAGATGAAAATAAGCCAATCTTAGTTTTTTGTTAATGTTTTCCATATGCCTCAACAATTTTATTTTATATGTTTAGCAATTTCAACTTGAGAAACTTTGAGTCAGAAGATTCAAATTTTGGAGCTTGTGGGAAAGTGAAGCCTGGATCCCATCTGAATTGTGCCTAACCCAAGCTAGTACTTTAACTTTAAAAGAAAAAGAACCATAGATAGATACATGATAAAAAGGAAAGGAAGATGCAGTGACAAAAAAGTCATGTGGATCTAATAACTTCAAATTCCATTTCATCTTATCAAAATCCAAATAACTCTTCACTTAGGGTATGTTTCCAAACTTCCCTCTCTAGTCTCACAGCCAGGAAAATTTGGAGCTGCTAAAATTTTACATGACTGTCAGATTAACTTGGTCATCAGTCACTTCCTTACATTAAATAAACCATGCAAATTGGCATAACACATAGGCCCAGTCTTGAATGAATTTAGTTCAAAATGAACTTTTTAGGAAAGAAGCTAACAGCTTTATAACCAGTTTGGGACTCACTCTCCATAGCACCTGGCCAATGACAGACTGCCAAAATGTAGAGGGAAGTTCCAGGATATTTTTAAAAATTCTTTTGGGTATAGAGAGTAGTGAGTCAGATTTCTATTGTTCATTGGGATAGGAGATTTTACCCAGAACAAAACCTTGTAAGTGCATTTGTCCGCATCCCCAGAGTTCTCACTGTTCTACTGGAAAGACAGAAATAGCAGGGCTCTCCTGAATGGTGGGAAACATCACACCCTTAAAAGGATCAGGTGGCAGAAATATTTATTCTTCTTAAATTATAGAGAAATATTATAAGTAAACAATAAAAAGAAATTATTAGAAAATATATGTTAGAGCCATAATTTTCTTAGGTCATGTCTTTATGTTGGAAAAAATCAGCTTTAAATAGATGTCATGTATGTTGGCTCTTAATCATAGTGTTAAAACTTCAGAGTAAAGTACCATTCTTGACATCTGTTATTTGTTTCTATCCTTGGCCCAAGATTATTTTAAGTATATATCACATGGCAGAGTTTTATATATATGTTTTACAAGTTGCTTAAGAGGCATTTTTCTTTGTCCCAGAATACAGCTGAAATTATTTTGATCATAAAGAATTCAGCATATTTATGTGATAATTTCAAAGTTTCAAGTAGTCTATTTTGTCAACCCAAGTAGAAAACTCTATTCTGTCACTCATTTTATTAATGGCAAGCAGAATAAACTTTGATTAATATCCCAATCCATTTGAAAAATGATTATATCAAAGGAAAGCAACCAGTTTGGTATAAGACAATAAGAGATGAGCTTAAACTGAGACCAGTAAACAGTAAAGAAAATGGTTTTACTCAACAATGTTTATTTAATACTGAAGAGGAAAGGTATGGGCTCTGATTTTCTGCTTGGAATGCCTAAGTCAGGGTCTTGGGGAATAAGAATTCTCAAAGTTTCCTTTATTCCCATGATTTAGGAAGTATTTTGTGATTACGTAGAGGCATTGACTGAGATTCACATTACATATACTGTATGATGGCCGTGTATGGATTGTTCAAGGACAACTTAGTACCTCTGGTGTGAGGGCTTGCCAAGTTCTTTTCAGGGCTGCTCATCCATCTTTGGGGTCTCCCTGGCACTCAACTCTCACCTCTGGCTCCAAGAAGGTATAACACATGCATTGGCCACGCTCCAGCTAAACCATGTTGAGGGAAACCAATAGACCTCAAGCCCATTGGTGAGTTATGGGGAGGGGGTGTACCCTAAACATGTGGAGACTTCCCTAGGCAGAATGCAAGATGAGAACAATTTGTTCGAATGGCCAGGAAAGCAGCTGAAACAGGCACTGTGAAGTACTTACAGCTTGGTCAGGATCATTGAATACATCCTAAGCCATCACCAGTCATCTTGACTTTTTGTCCTGTCATTGGACTTTGATGACTCTGGAAGAGAGAATGAGGTCAATGACTTTGTGCAATTCTGTCTCACTTAAATCCAGTTCAGGCAGGAGTCAAGCTATCACCCTGTGATGTCATTGATGCTCTTTGAAAAACGCAGGACAAATAACCAATGTCTGTACAATGATTGTTTCATTTCATTTCTGCAAGTGTGTCTTTTTTCAATCTTGAGCCTACTATTCATGCTCAAGCCTTTTAACATATTTTCAGGTATTACTTGTAAATTTTATGAGACACATACTAAAGATATGAAGTCTTGAAAACTTACCTTACATTTTTAAAATCACTCCCAGGTTTTTAGATTCATAACAAAGTATAGAAATCAACATTTATTAAGTCCTATGTGCCAGGAATTGTGCTGAAGACACAAACAAAGGCCAAAGACAGGCCCTGCTCTTAAGGAATTTATATACTAATGGGGGAAAGAACGTGAAAATAACATAGGTCTATAAGATATATGCAGTATGAATGGAAGGTAATTTTAAAAGGAAGGGAAGTAGAGGCACCAGAAAGGCCTCCTTCAGAAGGTGAAATTTCAGCTGTCTTAAAGTCAGGGAAGGTTGGAACTGGCTAGGGGAAGAGATAACACTGCAGGCGTGGGGAGCAGCCAGTACAAGTATACAGATTTGGGAGATAGGGCATTGTGTGCAAGGAATAGCACATGATTCAGTGTAGAGTTTGTAGAGGGAAGTGATATCTAAGAAGACTAAAAAAAAAAATCGGAAAGGACCGGGACATAAATGGTGTTAAATGACCAAGAGAGGATGTGCTATCTGATCCCAGTAGGAGAAGGGCACTACTGGAGGTTAATAAAGGGAATGAGGAGTGTGTATATACACATATACATTCTTGTTATAAGTAAAAGGACATGTAAAGCTAAATGGAAGGGTACCTTACAGGTCATTCTTGGAGTGGCAAATAAAATATTAAGTAGAATTGGTTTCATTGCATTATTAAAGGTAAGAAGAAGCATCATTTCTTGGAACATTTGGTGATTTAGAGTCAATCTGCTGGCACTTTGGATGAATCTGCAGTGGAGGATTTATGGAAAGAAATAGATAAGAAGGAATGCAGGATATAGAATGAATATTGCTTGCCTTATCAATGGGCGGATGGAGGATGAAAATTTTGATCTGAAAATTTTTTTTAAATGACTGTTAAACTATAAATATACTTAAAATATAGAAATAAAAAAGAATGTTAAAATTGTTTGAGTTACAGAAGGAAAACAAGAGTTTCTGCCTATGCCAAAAGAAGTACCAAACCCTAATGAGTATTACACATCAGTTTAAGTATACATGATCTTCAAAGCTGATGAAACAATTACCATATAAGAAGAATGGGCAGCGAGGCAGATTCAGTAGAGTGCTGGACCTGGAGTCAGGAAAACTCTTCTTCCTGAGTTTGAATCCAGCCTCAGACACTTATTAGGTGTGTGACCCTGGGCAAGTCACCTTACCCTCTTTGCTCCAGTTTCCTCATCTACAACATGAGCTGGAGAATGAAATGGCAAGCCCCTCCAGTATCTTTACCAACAAAACCCCAAACGGTCACAAAGAATTGAACATGATTGAAAAACAACCCAACACCAACAACTGTGCCAGTCAAACGTGATTGAAATGACTCAACAACAACAAAATATGCCAAACACAGTATTTCACAATTACCATCTGATTTGATCCTCACAACAACTCTGGGTGTTAGGTGCAATTATTATCCCCATTTTATGGATGAGGAAACTGAGGCAAACAGAGGTCAAATGACTTACCCAAGGTTACACAGTTAGTAAGTGTCTGAGACCAGATTTGAGCTCAGATCCTTCTGACTCCAGAGCTGGCACACTATCTACTGCACCACTTGGCTACTTGATTCAGAGAAGGACTATGTGTGTGTGTGTGTATGTGCATGTGTGTATGTGTGTGTGAGTGTGCATGTGTATGCATGTGCTTACATGCACACATATGATGTACACATATGTTCGTGTGTGTCTATCTGTGTGCATACATGTATACACTCAAACATGTAATTGCATGAATAACCTTTACTCTTTTCAATAAGTTGTATTAATGCCTTTTTAGAGTTAAAAGTTTTTGGTACACATTTGGTAAAATGACTTTCATTTTTCCATGTTTGTTAGCAACATCAATGTATACATGATCCTATCCTCTTACATTAAAAAGCTTTTATTATATAGATTATCTTAAAATACAGCTCAGAGTCAAGTAATTCTATGAATTTTTCTCTTCTAGAAGTGCTATATTTCTTTCTTATCTGTTTCTGGTACAGAGGCAGCATGACACAGTGGTACAATGGTGGCTTGGCCATCAGGAGATCAAGACTTTGTCCTTAATTCTGCTGTTTACTCATTATATGATTATAGACGAGCTGCTACTGCTATCTGGGCTTGCTTTCCTTTATTGATTATACTTAAATTAAACACTTATTATGAAGCTTATTATATATGTTTAAGAAAAGAGTATTAATATCAAAATATTTTAAAGTGGCATTATAGCTGGAGATGGAGAAAATTCTCTCACTGAAACATGATGTAAAATAATCTTGTAGTTTTGCTTTGTTCTTCTAATTGGATCCTTTTTTTCTTCTTCCTTTCTTTTTTTCTTTCTTTCTTTTTTTTTTTGATCAGGGTTTTCCAGGAGAACTTGGAGAACGAGGCCCAGCTGGTCCTGATGGGAACCCTGTAAGTTCATGGTGATGGGTTTCATTTTATCTTTTTGAATAAGAGCTTGATGTTATATAACTTATATTAGTTATACACACATATGTAATATATAATTTGCACATATTATACATATATGTATGTATATCATACTAATTTATTCAGAAAATATGCATTTGCCTACTATTTCCAAGGCATTGTACTAGCTCTTTTGTGAGAGCAAAAAGGTATCCTCATGGAGCATAATAAGTAAAAATAAGAAATGAACACAAATGGTTAGAGCATAAAGATGAATGAGAAAATAAGGGGAGAATTTAAGTGCTATGTATAGTTCTGTATGGGAGTGTAATACTTCTGACAAGGGAGATCACAAAAATAAACCTCATGGTCTCAAGTATCTACACCAATGGTTCTCAACCTGTGGGTCGTGACCCCTTTGGGGGTTGAGCAACCCTTTCACAGGGGTCACAGGGTTCGCCCAAGACCATCAGAAAACGCATATTTCCAATGGTCTTTGGAACCGAGACACCACTCCTCTATTCGTCTCCAGGCAGGTCCACCCACATGCAGACATGCCCAAATACAAGTATTAAAGGGTCTGATCTACACACAAATGCCCAGAGTTTAGCAACAAGCAAAAGTAATTAGAGGCAAATTTTACCTTGAAACTTGTGGGATGAAAGCTATGAATGGAATATGCATCTGGATGGGTATGCCTTATTCAGAAGAAACACAATAGTAAAAAGTGGACATAGGGAAAAAATGTGTTTTATGGAGATAGATAAAGAAATCCAGGAATCAGAAGGGAAACTTTGCTGGAAAACATTTGGGTAAGGATTAATGAAGGGAGAAAACAGGAGAAAATTTGTCATCAAGCTATACTGCAGACCAGATGAAGAGAAAGAGGAAATAGCGCCAGAAACATGACATGCCTGACAAAAAACCATGATGAAGTAGTGACAGGGGACTTCAGTTATCCTAACATCAACTCTAATACTTCTGCCAAAAGCAGAGCAATTAATAATTCCTTGATTTTATTTAATGATGATTCCATGCTTCAGAAGGGAGGAACTTTTGAATCTGATTTTCACTGAAAGGGAGCAAGGATACGAGAGGAAAGTGTGTGAAGTTTAGGGGGAAATGAACATTCTATCTTAAAGCTGAGAGCAGGGGTGGCTAGGTGGCACAGTGAACCGAGCACCAGCTCTGGAGTCAGGAGGACCTGAGTTCAAATCTGGCCTCAGACACGTAACACACACACACAAAACTAGTTGTGTGACCTTGGGCAAGTCACTTAACCCCAATTGCCCTACCTTCCCCTCTCCAAAAAGCAAAAAAAAAAAAAAAAAAAAAAGCTTGGAGTAGAGAAGGAAGAGAAAGCCAGGCATGGTATGATATGCTCCCTAGATTTCTAGGAAAACAGATTCCAATAAGTTCAGAGGAAGGATAGGTAGGATCCCACAGACTAAAATTTTACTAGGAAAGACAGCCAAGGAAAGAAATCAGAAGACACAAAAGCAAACAATTCTGATGCCAATGAGTTTGACTTCAATTTCTAGCAAAATTATACAATGAACTACTGAAGAACTAGTTGGCAAGCATCAAGGAAAAGAAGTGCTGATCCCAAGGAGCTAGCATGACTTCATGACATGTAATATATGTGTTTGTTGCTGATTTTCCAATTAATAATAAAAAAAATTAAAGAAAAAAATTATTCTAGGATAACTTTATTTCCTTTCAGACAGTTACTAAATCGATAGATGACTAAATTGCATTAGACATGATTTCCCAAGGTTTTAGCAAAGTTCATGATAAAATATTTCATGCTATTGTAATGGAAAGGATTGAAAAAACATGAGTTAGTCAGCAACATAGATATGTTTCAAATTAATTAAGTGACCAGACTCAGAGAGTAGTGATTAATGGTTCCATACCAACTTGGAAGAAGGCCTCTACTGGAGTACCCCATGCTTTTTGCTCAGACCTATCAGTGACTTGAATAAGTGACTAGATGGCAGATTATTAGATTTGTAGATGATACAAAGTTGGGAGGGATAGCTTACACGCTGAATTACAGCCAGGATATTGAAAGAGATCTTGATAAATTAGGAAATCATAATGACGGCAATAAGACTAAACCTAATAGTCATAACTCTAATGTCTTATAGTTGGATTTGGAAAATCGACATTGTTAGTATAGATGCATGATTAGACAGTAGGTTGTCTGAGTAAGGAAGAAGATATGGAAACCCAGTGAACTAATGCAGTTTGGGGCCATCTTGTGAGGGTTAGTTTCCATGAATAAAGAGATGATGAGTCCCCACTGCTCTAGGTGAAATGGTACTATCCAAGATGATTGGATAAAAGGCCAGTTTGGGAGTTACAAAATACAAAATAACTAAAAACACTGTCACTACCACCAAACGACAGCTCAGCAAGTGCAGAGACTTTAGCAACAGGATCTTATTTAGAGGAACTATCTTCCAACTTAATTATAGTTTGTGTAAATAATGTGAGGTTGGGTATGAGGGGCAAGAGGCAGTTAGTTTAGCTAGAATGGAACATGATTTTTAAAGATAAATTTGTCCTTAGGTCTTTTCCCTTTTTTATAGTATATGTATATGTATTAAGAAAAAAAACCCTTAGGCTTCTGTAAGCTATAACAGAATTGTATTTAATTAATTTCTGTGAATATTATTTTAAAGGGCTTTGTTGGTGGCATTGGTCCTCCTGGATTTCCTGGACTTAGGGTGAGCACAATTTGTTGGTTTTGCTGTCTTTAAATTTCTTTTTAAAATTTCATTGCCCAATATAGATTTTATATAATGACATATACATATTTAGACATTAATCCTCAAAATGAGGATTTTTAATCTCATTACTTAGTGTCAACCTTTCTCAAATTTATTTTTAAGCATTTTTCAAATGAGAAAAGCCATCCTTGAAGCTAGGAAGACTTGGGTCAAAGTCGATCCTCTGACATGTACTGGCTTTGTAAAATCATAGAAATCCATTGCCAGATACATTAATTCCCTTTCAGTCTTCTTATACTTTACTCTGTCATATATTCTTAAATCCAGTGACCCCGGCCTCCTTATTGTTCCACAAACAAGACACTGTGCTAAGGATGCTTGTGTGTGTATACCTCTGCTACAAAACATATGGAAGAGAAGCTTATATATGTGTTTATGTCTATTATACACACATATGTACATATGGATGTATACATATTGTTAGCTGATATATTAAACACATATACAAGTATTTGCACATATGTGTGTATTGAGAGAGATAAATAAAGCAAAGGGTCATATATATGCACACATATATATACAAGTAAAAAGAAAAAGATATGGCTTGCTGAAATCTCTGTATTTCCTTCTCTCTAGATGTATAGGGATATGTGTATGTACCTCCATTATATCCATATGTTTCTCTAAAATACACACTTATGTACATGCACATGTGTGTTCACATATGTCTATACACAATATACATATATAGACTTCTCTTCCATACTTCTTGTAGATTTATAATTTTCAAAGACTTCTCATAATATTCTTTCAGTCCTTTGTGTTTTATGGATGTTAGCTTTTGAACATCTTGAACTCTGAATAAACTTGCTACTGTAATTTTGAGAATACAAGCTTCCAATTGACAAATTTTTGGATGCACAAGTAATGATGTATTGCCATAGCCTATCTATTTTAACAAGCTGGAAAGCATTACCCTTTTCCTCCCCACTGTCATATATATTTCAGGATTAAACATGTTGGAAACAATCTATCTTCATTTTACTTAACGTTAGGACTTACCAGAAACAAAGCTGTCTCAAGCATAGTGTTTCTCAATATCTATGTCAAATTTTCCATTCTTAAATGCTGTTTTATGCAATTATAGATTGTTGGAATTGCCCTATTATATTGGGAAATAAAACAGCTATTCTATTCTCAAAGGCATCTTTTAAAAGTTGTTTTTTTTAATTTCCAAAAATGTGATGGTAGAGATAACATTTATTCAGTAGAAAAGAGATATTCATTTTGCCTGTCTATTTTGGCACTGCTTAAAGTCCCATCACTTCAATAACCATTCATTAAAAGCCTGCTATGTTCAAGATTTTAAGTACTGGACCTGTAACTTATTTGAATCAGGCTACTTATATCTTTGTTTTTTGTTGTTATTTTAGTTTTTTTGAGACAATCAGGGTTAAGTGATTTGCCCAGGGTCACACAGCTAGTAAATGACTGAAATCATATTTGAAGTCAGGCCGTTTTGACAATGGGGCCAGTGCTCTACCTGTCCCAATCATGCTGCTGCTGAATGAAGAAACTCCCTCTACCAAATAAGATATACAGGCACTGGGGTAGGGAGATCCATCTTGCCCTACCAGAAAGTCAGAGGGGTGATGGGGAAGGATATAGGAGAGAGCAGATTGGGGGGTGGTGGGTAGGGGAAAGACGGGGAAAAAATGCAGAACTCAAAATCTCATGGAAATGAATGATGTAAACTAAAAATAAACAAAAGAAAAAAAAAAGAGTGACATGATGTCACTTTCAGCCCCTGACTGAAGTGAACTCACTTCTCTTTGTGAAGTCTAGCTCTCATTAATCGTTAATTAACAGAGTTGATTGTCATCCTCAGGAATACTCTTTCTAAGGCCATATAAACCATGAGCCTGCCTCCATGATTACCTTTGACAGTCAAGAGTGCCAGTGGTCCCCTTTTTGTTTTTAACTCTAGCATTATTAATAAAATCATTAAAATACCCAGAAAAAAAAAAAAAAAGAAACTCCCGCTATCAATGCAAACCAACAATTTCTCTGCAGCTTAGTCTTATGGTGTTGCCTAAAGCACCTTGAGTTTGAAGCTCTTTTCCAAGGTCACACAGCCACTAAATGTGAGAGATCTTGTGGCTTCAAGGATGGCTCACTATGCACTGTGCTGACCTGCCTCTCTTGTTAGGGATATAGAGATAAAAAAAAGACCCTGTCTCTGTAAGAAATTACAGTAAACAGGTAAGAATATCACAGGGTAAAAAGTGACTGGAGGAACAATAGAAATCTAGGCAAAATCCTCCACTTAAATTTTAGTAGAGCACAAAACAGGACATCAAACCTAAAAGACAGATCCCAATCCAACTAAGGTTTAGAGGACCAAGAGAGAAGTAGTTGATTCTTTGTATCCATTGCAAAAGGTCTCATAAAGCATCTGGAAGCTCATCGAGGGATACCGAAGTATGGAGAATATTGGTGGTAAAGAATTTTATGTCAAAACAATGAAAAAGGTCCAAGAGAGAATTCTTTTCTTACTGAATCCAACTTTGAAGCTGGATCATCCTCAAGTGTTTGATTTTCCAGTGGTAGAATAAAGTCCTAAGTTTAAATCAAATCAATAAATATTTATTGTTCAGGGAACTGTGAGGGCTTCAAAGGAGAATCACATATGGTCTCTACTCTGGAGGAACTTACAATATGGCTCAATGATCCTAGAAAAGTCAAATCATAATTCAGGGGATAAAAGAAATGTCATGGGGCAGTGCATGTAATTAAATTACTAAATGAGAGATATTAACAGGAAACATTATGGGAGATTGGAGGAAATAAAAAATTATTATGGACTAAGATAGCTCAGAAAGGTATCATGGAGGATCTGCTTGGACAGGGAGGATTTGAACAGACCAAGAGGACTGAAGATGTTCAAGCTGGAACAGGTACGCCTACATTACACCACATACAGGAATCATCTACATTCTAGATGAGACAGTTAAGGCCCAGAGATATTTGCTGACTTTTCAAGGTCACAGAGATAGTAGGGAATGAGGATCTATATCTAGACATTCTGATTCCAAATGCACTGCCCCTGCCACAACCACCTTGGCTAGAGATAAGAAAGCACAAGGAATGTTTGAGGAGACAAAGGGAAAATTAATTTGACCAAAGTCAAGGGTTCTTCAAACAATTTGCTCTTTATAATCTTCCTGGACAGTTACTAGGACTCATTTTTTTAACTGCCTTGCAGGGTGCTGTTGGCCCCACAGGACCAAGTGGACCTTCTGGGATTCCTGGGCCTATGGTATGATTTTGATTGAGTGATAACCTTCTTTGACTGATTTATGATTTCAAGAGTGACAGTCAAAATATTTTTTCCCCGTAGGGTCTTCCAGGGAATATGGGACAACCTGGAATCAAAGGTGATAAGGTGATCTAAATATTTCCATTACCATAGAGATAATTCATTTCCTCTTAAACAACTTTTTAAATGTTTTTACTGCTTTCACCTTCAAAAAATGTTTTTCAAAATAACATTTCTATCTACTAGCTTTCACTTAAGCCCTGTCATATTTTCGTCTTGCTTATGGATGCTTTTCAGTACCATGCGGATCAAAGATTGACATGTGGTTCAGTTGAATTGATATGTTTGTCCTTATAATACTGTCGTCTTTGCAAATACACTATTTTAAATTCAGTGTCTGCCTCTGTATAATACTATGTTGTTTAGGGTGAGCAAGGCATTGCAGGAGATCTGGGAGAACCAGGGTATCCTGGAGACAAGGTAAGTTTTGTGCCATAATTTCTATATAAATTGACAAAAGTCAGTTAAATGTAATATGGAGATACTTTTTAAAAGAAAAGGCATAATATGTATCTTTTATTAAGTGTATCACGTGATTTGGACAATAAATTCACTAGTTTGGAAAAATTCCTAAGATGTCATAACCCTGAATTTTTGGTTTTTCTAATATTCTTTTGACCCCAGATATTTTTGTACCATTTTGTGTTAGTGTATGACAACATCTGAATGAAGAAACAATGTGACTTAAATTGCCTTGTTGAAACCCATCTCAATTTTTCCAAAGGTTGTGATATATTTTGTACGTGTCATTCACAGATAAGGTCATAACTGCCTCATGTGGCATGATGATTGCTCTCTTTCCTGATTTATTGTTTTCTTGTAGGGAACTCTTGGTTTGCCAGGACCACCGGGGATGAGAGGAAAGCCAGGCCCTTCTGTAGGTTTGAACTTTTACTTTGCTCTTTCTGATTGTATCGGTGCAAGTCATAGCATGAATCTAAATACTTGTTACTCTTAGCTGCTATAAGAGGCTTTCAAACTCACTGGTCCTGCCTTTCCTCTCCTCAATTTCAGGGCTCAGATAATTCAGTACTTAGCTCACATTCCACAGACTATTGGTCCCCAATCCCCTTTAGTCCAAGCCAAAGCCAAATTTCTCTGAACCCTAAAGACTTTGGTGGATTGTGGTGTTCCCCTAGATGACATATTACAAGAAGTGTTTAATTCGAATCATATGTTTTCAAACCAGAAAATAGACAATATCTTAAAATAATGATATTTTGATTTTTCAACCAATCTGACAGATTAAGGGAAAAAATCCTCAAGAGAGATATCATGCCATACTAACTCTTTTGACCAAGGGGCACTAATTTCCTTCTTCCTAGAATTCCTGGGCATTCATTGCTGAGAAGAGAAAGACCTTTTTATCTAGTGATTCTCAACCTTCCTAATGCCGTGACCCTTTAATACTTGTATGTGGACGTATCTGCATGTGGGTCGACCCGTCTGGAGACGGATAGAGGAGCAGTGTCTAGGTTCCTAAGACCATCAGAAATATGTGTTTTCCAATGGTCTTAGGCGACCCCTGTGAAAGGGGTCACGACCCACAGGTTGAGAGCAGCTGATCTAAGACACCATAGAAGCACAATTAATTAACAGAATATGACTAATTCACTAACCTACCTCATATACTTTTAATGAAAGCATTTTGCAAAGTCAAGATTGTTATAAAAACTGAGGTTATTACTATTTCTACCATTCATACAAACTCAACATATGGTTCTCCTAAGTCCTCTAGAGAAACAGCTCTTTTCCCTCTCCTGGAAAATTTACACTTTTCATTTTATAAAGCCATGATAGCAACATTAGGTCAGGGACCCACAGCCTGTAGAATATTAGCTTTTTTAAAATCCTTGATTTTATCCTATTCCATGCAGCTTCCTGAAATTGTATTTCAAAGGCATCTTTCATGGTTGAACTATCCCCAAAGACAATAAGACATTTCCTGTCAGCCTTTGGAAGGAACCCTCATCTTTAGGGATCATCTGCCAATCTTGAAAGCTTTGCCTATTTGTCTGGTATCAAAGCAGTTTAGCTTTTGGTAAATCCCATGAAATTGTGAATAATAGAACTCTAGACTTGGAATCAGAGAGATCTGGTTTTAAATTCTTCCTCTAATACTAGTTTTGTGACCAGAAACAAATGACTCTTTCACCGTTAATTTCTTCATCCATAAAATGGGAAGAGGGATCTGTGATTTTGTTGTGAGGCTCAAATGAGATGAAGTATATAGATCCTTTTAGAAATTTAAAGTGACTATATTAATAAATGTTATTATGATTATTATTATCAATTAAGAGGGAGAAACTTGTGGAACTATAATAAACCAATGAAAATTCGTGAAACTCAGGTTTACAAAAATATTTTCAAATTTTTAGTTGACCAACATAGTAGGAGCTTCCAGAAATTGAAGTAGGATCCCATTCTCATCTTCTATAGTGATATTCAATGCAAGGATTTTTCAGTTTTTAAACATAATTATTTTACCATTGTTTACAAAAGGTGAGAGCAGAGAAGGCACAATATATTATTTAAACAAAACAAATAGTAAGTACTATTAGTTGAACTCAGCAAATATTTTTAAAGTGCCTAATATGTGAGAGACATAATCCCTACTTTTAAGGACCTTACATATGATTTGGTAAAATATATGTTACATATGTACAATGTGGGGTAATTGAATGGGCACCAAGAAGAACTCTAGAAAAAGGAAAATTTGCAAAAGAGCACTCTCAGGTAGGCCAATCAAGGGATGCTTTACTGAACTAAATGTTGAAGGAATGGAAGGAGTCATCAAGGAGGAAATGAAGAAGGAATACTTTCCAGGAACGGGAGATTACATGATATTATGTTGAGATCTTTTGATATAATTGATTATTCAAGTCATTTATACACAAAGTAATTATGTTCATATTGTTTCATGCTATTTATCTAAATCATCTTAGCACTATGTGATAGTGAAAGATCATTGGACTGAACTTCAGGAGCTACCCAGGTTCTGGTCCCAGATTTGTGGGGGTCTCTGGCTAAATCACCTAACCTTTCCTGCATTTATTGTCATTTTTAAATGAAAAGGTTGAACATTAAGTAGAACATAAACTCTTGAGGGCAGGAATTGTTCCACTTTTGACTTCTATCACCAGTGCCTAGTATAGTACCAAGTACTTAGTGGGTATTTAATAAATGCTTATTGATATATGAACTACATGATCTCTAAGAGCCTTTCCAAATTTGTGGTTATTATTTTTTCGCCTTGGTACGATTATCTTCTATGATACTGTAGAGGAAAGATAAGATTTGATGAAATTGTCTACTTCCTGTCCTCTTTTTAATATCCTACCTTGAAAGTTTTATGCTGTGATGGGAGCATAGATCAAGACTTAGTCCCAAACATCTTTGGTCTATAATTTTTTTCAACATTTATTTGTAGCCAATGACAACAAATTAGAAGGCATTTCTGTCTGGAAACATTACCTTCAAACACCTGTTTGAAGAATATCTCTGTTCAGAAAGACTGATTCTCACATTAAGAAACTAACTCCCACATCTAACTAAATAACTTAACACTTCCCCCAAATATTTGTGTACTATCATTAATAGACCACCAAAGTCATAAGAATATCTTTACTCTTTTGTTTATCTCTCCCATTTTTTGTTATTCTTCACCATCTTTCTGTTAATGATATTATTTCCAAATGAGCCTAATCTACAATGTGTGGATTCTTGCTTAATAAGGAAGATTTTCCTGATATTGAGGTTTGTTAAATATTTTTAAAGGTTAGGGAAGGCGCATCTGGAATTTCTTTCTCTGGAATTTTGAAAAAATGGAAATTATCCCCATGGAATACTTAAGAATCATTCTTTTCTTAAGGCAGAAGATTAAACTATACCCTTCAGTGACCCTTCCAGCCTCATGATAATATATTTATATGAACACTTGTGTGCTTGGGAATTTCTGCCATGTATGTATATAGAATATTTCAATAACTTCAAAAGATGTTTTCTCAAGAATGTGCATATTTTAGATTAAATCAGAAGGGACTTCAGGAATCATGGATAAGTGAGAGATTTTGCATTCTCCCAGCTCTTTCATTACCTCAAAACATTTCATAATGATCCAAATAAGCTAAAAACAAAAAATAAAATAAAGCTACAAGAGGGGATGGAGGAAAGCAGCACTGGAAGGAAGAACACTAGAGAAGCTAAAGAAATGAGCAAGAAAATGAAAGATCCCAATACAATGAAGAAATACCATATAACAAAAGGCTGCCAAGAGAAAATTTTAGAAGAGTTATTTTTAAATAATTGCAACTAGCTCTCCTGAAAGTAGAATGGAAAGACAATAAGAACCCTAGGAGTGATTGGAAGGTTTAATAAAATAATTTTAAAAGGCAGCGTAGTATGGTGGGAAAAGCATTGACTCTCAAGTCAGAGTATCATTGTTCAAATTTCACCTGTGAAGCTATCTGGGTGACCTTGGACAAATTAATTAGCTTCCCTAGGCTTCAGTTCCCTAATTTGCAAAATGATACCACTATAGGTATCTCTATGTTCCCTTTCACCTCTAGATCTATCATCTTGTGGTCCTTTTATAAGAAGTGAAATCAGACCTCTTAATAAAAAACTTGAGAGGAAACTCGATGGCTTAGAATAGAAACCAGACAAACTTAGCAAAGAAATTGAGAGCCTAAAAACTGAGGGAAAATTACTCAACAATGCAATGATGCAACAAGAAGTATTAAGGTCAAAAAGTAAAATATTGGAAGACCACATAGTAGTAAATATAGTCAATATTATACTTTATAGTTGTAAATGTAGTCAATATAGAAAATACAGTCATGTAGTAGTAAACATAATCAAATTAGAAGACAGAAATCTGATAAATCATCTAAGAATTATTGGATTCCAAAAAAAATCAAAAAGATAAAACATTAATATCATTATTGCAGAAAAATCGTAAAAGAAAATTGCTTAGAACTATTGGAACTAGATGACAAAATGGCTATTAAAATAATTCATAGCACATCACCAGAAAGGAGTGCCTGATTCAACTCACCAAGAAATGTGATTGTAAAACTACAAAATAATTTCCAAGAGAAAATATTACATGTCTAAAAGGAAGATCATCTAGAAAGAAATTCAATGGCTACTCCAAACAATAAAAAAATGAAAGAAAAATTGGGATATGCTGTACAATGAAGTATCATGAAATAGCCAGTCTTAAAGCCAAGAAAAACCCAGATTCAAGTCCTGCCTCTGATATATTCTGACTGTGAAACCCAGGGCAAGTCCTTTAATCTCAGTCTCCCAAGAAATTTTCTAAAACTTTTTAAAATTTTGCAATATGCAAAACAGATACCAATCCACATTTACACAGGGAGTGTTCTCATGAGGACTTCTCAGCTCTTAGAAATGAGGGGTTCAATAAACAAACAAGCAAAGAAACAACAATTTAATCATAATTAGCAATGTTAATAGGATGAATTCACCCATAAAAATTTAAGAGAGTAGAAGAAAAGATTAGAAATCAAACCTTGACAATTTTTTTGTTCACAAGAAACACAAGCAAAATAGAGACTAATAGTTGAAATGAAGGGAGAGATTATTTATTTCATCATCTTGGATGAGACTACAGTAAGTATGTTGCAATATAATCAAGAGAAACAATGTTAAAGACATAGATAATGAAATAATATCAATATTAAATATTTGCTTTGAACATCATAACATTTAAGCAATAAGGGAAAAGCTAAATTGATTATAAGAACTAGATCAGAAGATAAGAATTGTTGGTCATTAGATTTGCCTTTTTAAGACATTCATACTCTTTCAGAAAAATGGGAGGAGGGGAAGGAAAGTAATCAGAATTCTACAAAAGTTATATATGTTAGAACTTGAATGATTATTGAATGGGAAACAAAGACTATACTTATTTTTCAGTACCTATCACAAAGCTTTGCCTATGTAGGTTCTTTAAAACAATTTTATTGATACCTTTTGGTTTTACATTACATTAAATTTTTCCCTGTATCCCTCCCTCTGTCTCCCATAGAGCCATCTCTAATAAAAAAGGGTTTTTCGAGAAGAAGGAAATCAGCAAAACTGATCAATCATTTAAAACTATGCTAATATATTCAATGTTCCATGCCTATGTATATCCCTCCTCACCTCTACAAAGTAATGGTGAGAGATGTAATTTCATATCTCTTTTCTGGGGCCAAACTTCCTTGTAAAAATTTTGCATCATTTATTTCTTATTGTTTTTTCAAGTTACATTTTTGTACTTATTGTGTATAGCATTTTCTTGGCTCTGCTTACTTTGCATCTGTTCACAGAAGTCTTTCCATGGATGTAAAATAATAGCTTTTTAATAAATATTTGTCCAATATTGCATGCAACATTTTCTTTTTTAAAAAATTTTTAACATTTTTATTTAAAGTTGTGAATTCTACATTCTATTCCCCCCTCTCTTTCTTCCCCTTTCCCTTAGATGGCAGGCAGTCAGATATGTTATACATGTGCAAATATGTAAAACATTTTCATATTAGTAATTTTGTACAAGAAGACTTGAATAATAGAAAAAACAAAGGAAAGAAAGTGAAAATTATCATGCTTCAGTCTATATTCAATCAACATCAGTTCTTTCTCTGGAGGAAGACAATATGCCTCACCATTCTTCTTTTGGGGTTGTCTTGAATCATTACATTGCTGAGAATAGCTAAGTCATTCACAGTTCATCAAACAATATTGCTGTTACTGTACACAATGTTCTCCTGGTTCTGTTCACTTCACTATGCATCAGTTCATGTAAGTCTTTACAAACTTTTCTGAAATAATCCTGCTTGTCATTTCTTATAGCACAATAATATTCTAATGCAATCATATACCACATTTAGCCATTCCCCAGTTGATGGATATCCTTTTGATTTCAAAGTCTTAGTCACCAGAAAAAGAGCTGCTGTAAATATTTTTGTACTAAAAGGTTTTTTTCCCCTTTTTTGGATTTCTTTGGGATATAGACCTAGCAGTGATATGCACAGTTTTATAACCTTTTGTGCATAGTTCTAAATTGCTCTCCAGAGTGTTTGGATCAGTTCACACTCCACCAACAATGCATTAGTGTCCTAGGTTTCCCACAACCCCTCCAGCATCCAACAATTTCCTTTTTTATCATATTAGCCACTCTCATAGGTGTGAGAGGGTACCTTAGAGTTGTTTTAATTTGCATAGTATACTTGCAACATTTTCAAAAATTGATCATGTTCTAAGTCAGTGGTGTCAAGTTGAAATAGAAATGAATGCCTCTGAGCCTCATTTTACTTAGAAAACCACAAATTGACATTATCTACATTGCATCATATTTCTATTTATTTTGTCAAATATTTCCCAAATAGAATTTAATTTAGTTTGAACAGCAGTCTTTCATGGGCAAAAAGTTTGACACCTTTGTTCTGTTATAATGAATTCATAAATAAGTGTACAAATACCACATATCCATCCTTCAAAGTGACTACTGAAGTATGATAAATAAGGCTAATAGCTATCTTTATCAATGACAATCAATAGATAAGCTATTTGCTAAACTTACTTAATGAGAAAGGGAGGAAGAGAAAGAGAGTAAATTATTTAAGAATTGAGTAACACTGTTGCTATATAACTGTTCATGAAAATAGAGAAGGCATGTTACAAAACTCTTTCTTTGAGCAAATCTGTCCTTCATATCTAAACACAGAGATAAAATGGAGAACAATGTAGACCAATGTCATTAGTGAATATTGAATAGAGCAAAAAAAACCCCAGATTACAGAGGAATGACATGTGACATGAAATAAAATAATTTTTAAAAATCCATTTGGAAGTGGTCAAGAATATCAAGGTATATAATGAAAGGAAAAAAAAAGAAGTAATAGGTAACAACATTTACTAAATGCTTGCTATATTCCAGGGTTTTGGAACCAGATCTCAAGCTATAATAAAATGTAACAATTATTGATACTGTATGGTTCTGGATTCAAAAATTTAAAGATCAGTGGAATACACTAAATAAGAAAGACCTAGGGAAAATGTGAACAGTAATCTAATGTTAGAAGAACCTAAGAGCTTCAACTACTATGGAGGAGATTCTATTTGACAAAGGATGCTAGGAAAACTGATAGCAATGTGGTGGAAAAATAGGTCTAGGTCAGCATTTTATACCTTATACAAAAAGAAATTCCAGATGTATGAATAATTTGTTTGTAAAAAGTTACATCATAAAGAAATTAAAGGAGAATGGAAGGTAGTATTTTTCATAATTATAGACAGGGAAGAATTAGTGATTAGATGTGAAATAGAAATGATCACATATCACAATACTTCAAAAAATCTGTGATTAAGTAGATTTGGTTATTTCTTCCAAAAAAATGAAAAAGAAAAACTAAATTCATGCTTGTCTAGCCTAGGAGATTATCTTTGTTTTTGTTCCATAAGTACACTGAGTGTCTTTCTCATATGACCTCTCTTTTCAAATTTCAATTTTAAAAAATTGTATCTTGAAATTTAAGAAACACCAGATAAAATGGGCATTTCCATATACATATTAGAACAAGGGAGAAAAAACAAGATTTTACATGAAACTAAGGAACTTTATTATTTCTATCTTACTTTTCTTTTTAATTATGTAATTTCAACCCACAGCCTTCAAAGCTTTCCTGATTGTATGTACTTTTGTGTAGACTTTTTCTGCTCTCTTTTCTGCATTAAAAATTCCTCAGTGATATGCTGTCCTTATTCACCCTCAGCTTCCTGCCCTTTTTGCTGGAAAAAAAGTAAAGAAAATTAAAAGTCCTTGTAATAAATACACATAGTCAATCAAAATAAATTCTCATATTACTATGTCTAAAAATGTATTTTCTTCTGAATTTTTAGTTCATCTTATCTCTTGCATGTGATGGGTACCATGCTTCATCATCAGTCAGAAAAGTGGAATATTGCATTTATCAAAGTTCTCATGTTTTTGAAGTTGTTTTTCTAAAAAATTTTCTCCTGAGCCTTCTACCTTCACTCTGCATCAGTTCATCTATAGGAGAACTTGCAGCCTTGAGGTCACATGTGAGTCCAAGTTTTATAGAACATAGGGGGCCACATGTGGCCTCAAGACCACAGGTTCCTCATGTGTTAGGAGTTCCTAAGTTTCTCTAAAACCATTCATTTCATCTTCCATATGATAAATAACATACCATTACATTCATATGCCATAATTTGTTCAGCTATTACTCAATCAGTGGGCATCCCTTTAGTTTCTAGTTCTACTACCAAAAAAGGCTACTACAAATATTTTTGTACGTATGGGGTACTTTTTTCTTTGAACTAATTGGGAGTTTAAGCCTTGTAATGGTATAGCTGGGCCAAAGAGTTTTGTAAGTATTCATCTATTTCCTCTATGGTTTTATTAGGATTTAATTGGACAAAATGGTTCTATAATTTCTTCTATTTCTTCTTCCATTTTAAATATATCTTTCTTTTTCATTTCTGATAGGAATAATTTCATTTTCAAATCATTTTTTAATCTGGGAATCTGTTTAACCAAATGTCCAATTCATTGGTTTCTTCTTTCTTTAGTTGATAAAAGGGTTAAAATACAAATATTCCTCTAAGAATTGCTTTAGCTGCGTCTCATAAATTTTGATCTGTTGTCTCATTATTGTCATTTTATTTAATTAAATTTTTTAATTGTTTCTACAATTTGTTCTTTGACTCACCAGTTCTTTATAATTATGTTGTTTAGTCACCAACTACTTTTTGATTTTTTTTTTTTAATAGGCATGTGACTAGAGGAATCCTACACACTTAGAATAAACATGCAGTTGGAGAGAAAGGTTCAGTGACCTCTAAGGCCCTTCTTAGATTCTGGGATTCTGTGGTCTCTAAGGTGGCCTCTGAGTCTTTTTTTTTTTAAATTTTATTATAGTTTGCATCATTCATTTCCAAAAGATTTTGATTTA
>CM053586.1:329210359-329226431 GCA_028646515.1 Pseudochirops corinnae
TCCTTCCTTCCTTCCTTCCTTCCTCCCTCCCTTCCTCCCTCCCTCCTTCTTCCATTTGATCCCCACAACAGCCCTGGGAGGTAGTTCCTATTATTGTCCCCATTTTACAACTGAGAAAACTGAGACAGATAGAGATTAAGTGACTTGGCCAGGGTCACACAGCTAGTAAATGAGGTTGGATTTGTACCTGATCTTCCTGAATCCACCTCCCGTGCTCCATCCGCTGTGCCCCCCTCCCCTCCCCCTGCCTTGTAAAGCGCCCGGTAGATCTTTCAGCCTTATATAAATGTTAGCAGTCACGATAGTTGTTGTTACTGTTATTATCATCTCAAAAGAGTTTCTCATTCGCGCCCTACAGACAATGCCCAGATTTGTGTTAAACAATTTTAATTTTCGCTCTTTTTATTTTCTTGGTTGCTAACAAGTATTTGGGTTTGATCGCAGTAAAATGCAGGTATTTCTACCAAAGCCTTAGGCACGGTGTGGTTACTGTGCGGGAAGAGATCGGAGAGGAGCCATTGTCCTCCCCTTCCCAGCCAGCAGCTCTGGGATCTTTGAGCAGTGGCCAGTGAGACCAGATGTTGCTGTGCACTCCTGAAACCAAAGACGTACAACTGTGCGCAAGGGTTCATTTCAGTCCCACTGGGTAAGCTTGTGGACTTTGAGGAAAGAAAAGAGCACATGGAGAGGCTTTCCTCTAAGGCAGGAATGGGTAGTGCCCTATTCAGCACAGGCACAAGAGCTAGCAGCTACAGCCAAACTGGCTTCAGACTTCCTCCCAGCTCCCTTGGAGTGCCATTGGTGTGAATTCCCCCAGGGTAGACATAGGTTGGCTTTCTCATTCTTCCACGGTTAGCAACTACAGAGAAGGGAGAAGGTTAGGAGAGATGTCACACTTTAGGTGCACATGTTGGACTGTGGTATGTAAGAATGAGTTATATTACACTTATTTGTCCCCAATATGATTTTTCTTTTAGTGGATTCAAATTTAGGAGGACATCCTCACCTATTTCCCCATGATACCTACTGGATGAGCAGTTATAATGTGTTAGTGTAGGTTTTTGGCTCAGTATGATTCCATGAAATCATTGGTTTAGTTGGAAGGAAGGAAAAAAGAAGGAACAGAAGGAAGGAGGGAAGGAAGGAAGGAAGGAAGGAAGGAAGGAAGGAAGGAAGGAAAGGAGGGAGAGGGAGGGACTGAGGGAAAGAAGGAAGGAAAAGAAGTAAAGAAGGGAAGGAAGGACAGAAGAGAGGCAAGGAAGAAAGGAAGAGAGATAGGGAAGGAAAGAAGGGAAGAAAAGGACAAGAAGAAGAGAGAGAGGGAGGGAGGAAGAAAAAAGCATTTATTAAGCATCTACTACATGCCTGACATAGTGCTAAGAGCTTTACAAATATTATCTCATTTATGATTCACAACCACCCTAGAAAGTAGATGCTATTATAATCCTCATCTTACAGTTGAGGAAACCGAGGTAGGGCTTATGTAACTTGCCTAGGGTCACATAGCTAATAAACATCTGAG
This sequence comes from Pseudochirops corinnae, assembly GCA_028646515.1. Classification (NCBI taxonomy): domain Eukaryota; kingdom Metazoa; phylum Chordata; class Mammalia; order Diprotodontia; family Pseudocheiridae; genus Pseudochirops; species Pseudochirops corinnae. Next base: position 329,211,882 of record CM053586.1, read on the forward strand.
ACTGTATTTGAACTCAAATCTTCCTGACTCCAGGCCAAGCACTCTATCAACTATACTACCTAGATGTCTTTGATATTAGAGGTTATATATCCAACATCCCCATTTTACAGATGAAAATACTGAAGTCAAGAGAGATTAAATAGCTTGGCCAAAGTCACACAGATAGGAAATAGCAAGGATCTTTCCACCAGTGATCATGCTGTACTGATTCCTAGGCAATAACCAGGAGCAGCTGACTCCCTCAAGACATAGAAGGTTTCCTCCATGAAGCCACCAGACTCCAGACTGGTTACCTCTAATTGGTTTGGGCTTGACATAAACTTATAAATAGGCACGTTAAATGCTACTTAGTGTACCCCTTAGCAAAGAGTAGTATGCATCTATGTACTGACACATTCTGTAGAGTTAACCTTGTAAGACCTTCTAATATGGAATTAATCATAATTATTACATCTGGAGCACTAAATAGGCTGTCACTGCAGTCTAAACACTGAACAGTTCTTATAAGAGAAAGACATACTAATGGTTACTTTCTAAGGCAGCTTCTCTGAGGCTTCCAATTTTAATTCTGGGGTATCTGTTGCTTTCAAGTCATTCCAATGGTTGTAAAATTTGCAATTCCAGCGTGGGGAATATGAGCAGATATTTCAATGTAATTATTTAGAGGAGTTGGTTACTGAATGCTCCTGACAAGGCTATTGCTTCATGTTTATAAAGAGAAGAAAATATTTTGATTTTAACCAGTGGGCTAGATTAATATTCAGAGTAGTAGTAGATTACTAGGTTACTGCTATACATCCATACAAAGAGAAGGTGATGTCAGTGAGTTAACTGTGGAATTGCTTTGTGGATTTTATCCATTACCTGAGCCTACCAGCTTTTTAAGAAATAAAGGTCTTAGGGTAGCTAGGTGGCACAGTAAGTAGAGCACTGGCCCTGGAGTTGGGACGACCTGAGTTCAAATCTGACCTCAGACACTTAACACAAAAAACTAGCCTTGTGACCTTGGGCAAGTCACTTAACCCTAATTGCCCTGCCTTCCTCCTTCTAAAAAGACAAAAAAAAAAAAAAAAAAGAAAGGTCACTTGCTTGCTGAAACAAGGACTCATTTTTAAACTCATGTACTTTCAATGATATTCTACAACTGGGATTCATGGAACACTAAAAGTTTCTGAAGGCAGCAAGGTGGCACAGTGGACAGAGTCTGACCTCAAATACTTAGAAGCTTCATGACCCTGGGCAAGTCACTCAACCTTGTTTGCCTCCGTTTCCTCATCTGTAAAATGAGCTAGAGAAGGAAATGGCAAATCACTCCAGTATCTTTGCCAAGAAAACCCCAAATGGGGTCACAAAGATGAATATGACCGAATGACTGAACATCAACAAAGAGAATTTCTGAAAACTTGAACGTGAATCTCAGCAGGTCGTAAGAGAGTAGTGTGAGTGTAGGATGTAACATGTTAAAAATAGGGTATTTTACACACACACACACACACACACATACACACACACACGTGTGTGTCAAAGGAAGTTGTGTAGACAGATTAAGAGGCAAGTGATGGGCAGTTCATGTGTTCCACTGGTATCTCCAGGATATACAGAAAACTTGAAGAGAATATGCAGCTGGCTGGGTAGCCCTCCCTCCTCCCCCCACCCCCACCCAAACACACATTCCCACCATGGTGGAATTTTGGGACAGTGTGGACCAGAGGTGTAGGCAGTATGGATGGACAGATTTGCAGCAATAAAGGTAATACCTGTACAAGTAAGATCACAGATCCATTGGAGAGTTGGCTTTAGTGCAACGAAACAGCATTGATAAAAATAATCTGGTATTTAGGAAACTGGGGCTTACAGGAGAATGGGCTGGGGTTTTATTCTTTCTGCGTTAACAAGGATTTATTAGGGGGCTACTTTGTGGCAACTACCATGTTAGGTATAGGAGATAGAAAGACAAAATGAAGCCATCCGTACCCTTGAGGAACCAACATTATATTGGGAAAGGGTGGGCAAAATTAAAACAGATAAGTGAACATGAAATGTAGACCAAGTGTGTTCAATGTAATTTTAGAGACAAGGCAATAGGCTCTGGGGAATAAGGATACATGCAACTTATATGAGAGGTGGCATTGGAGCAATCTGGGAGGAATGTAGGGTGCTACACATGAGAGTGAGGAAGAAGAGTACATGGCAGACATGGGGGATAGGCAGCCTTTGTGAAGAAAGACACTGCTGTGAGACATGCAGTGCCATGTCAAGGGAATGGCAAGAAGTGGGTTAGTAAGAGAAGATCCGTGAAAAAGAGAGTAGGCTATAAGCCTGGAAAGAGAAGGTGGAGTCATCTCTAAGTGCCTATGAGAAGAGTTGGTATTTTATCCTGGAGACAACTAAGAACCACCCTGCAGGGTCAAATGAGGGTTTTTTTTTAATATTAGGGATATTGTTTTGTTCACAAGCAGCAACCAAAGAGCCATTAAATAGGGAAGGTCTGAAGATTAGAAAGAGAGAGAAGACTACAGGGGCAAGTCCCTGGAGGTCATTGAATGAGAAGGATGACTTCTTTGTTGGAGACTGGAAGAAAGAGGATCATGGGGGTATGGTGTCTAAGGATTTTGGGATATGGAATAACGGAGAAGGTGGAGCACATGTCAAATGACCACTATTTTCCCAATAAAGTATGGAGTGAAAACCTTTACTAAGGAGGGAGAAAGATGTGTAGGAGGCCTGAGGAGAGAACAAAAGGTTTGAAGAAAAGAAAAAAAGGAGACCGTGATAGTCATGGATTGTTGAGTCATTTCAGTCATATCCACCATTTTTCTTGGCAGAGATGCTGGAATGGTTTGCCATTTCATTCTCTAGCTCATTTTATAGATAATGAACTCAGGCAACCAAGGTTAAGTGACTTGCCCAGGGTCACACAGCTAGTAGTAAGTATCTTAGGCTAGATTTGGACTCAGGAAGACTTATCTTCCTGATTCCAAGCCCATTGCTCTATCCACTGTGCCACCCTGCGTGATATTTAAGGAAAAATAAAAAGATTGCCCTGTAACAGTGATGGCCTGGTTTTTTCCATTATAAATTTGAAGTGGATCCAGTCATAAAATCATAGAATTAGAATCAGAAGGAAACTTAGGTATTATTTAGGTGAACTCCTTCATTTTACAGCTAAGAAAAAGAAAAGAAAGCCCTGGTGATTAACCAACTTGCTTAACATCACCCAGGTTGTGCATCAGAGAGGGAGGGTGGTATAATGGATTGAGCACTAGACTAGAATGAAATGAAATGAATGAATGAATGAATGAATGAATGAATGAATGAATGAGACATTTATTAGCTGTGTTTTAAAGGCAAAACACAGTGCTAAATGCTGAGGATACAAACAGAAAAGCAAATCAGCCCTTGCTCCCGGGAAGCTCCCATTCACATGTGGGAGACATGGGGAAGGGTTTGGGGGTTTTTTAGCCAGGAAGACTCCCACTACTAACTATGTGACCCTGGACCAATCACTTAATCTCTCCCGTCCTCGTTTCCTCACCCATAGAATGAGAGGATCAGATTCAATGTCCTCCAAGCGCCCTCTGCTCAAAATCTATGATTCACTGACTACAAATCCAGCTGTTTCTTCTACCAGTGAGCACAGTCATATGATTTCCTTCAGCATGTTGTTCCAGAAAAGTAGCACAAGGGCATTCCCCCAAGCAACTTGGGACAGTTGACGTGTACAGTGTTGGGTTCTTAGGATCAATTATACCTTGAGTCATTCATGACTTTCCGTGTTTTGGTTGAAGGGCACCAATACACTTCAAGTGTGGTTTCCACTGACGATAAGTGTCTCTGACTGGAGACTGAAGGAGCTGAATTTAGTCCACACTGGACTTTTCTACTGTTCAAAAATATAGTCTTGGTCCTAATTAGCAGCTTCCTTGTCAAATGCCTGCAAAGAATAGGATTAAAAAGGTCATGAAGTCACAATGATTTTATGGATTTTATGAAGGAATCACTAATGAACAGGATTTGACAGTGACTGCGATGAGCAGTTTGAGAATTTTTAACATTTTTCTACCTCTGGAAATGTTTGTGTGTGTCTGCATTGTCAGGTTGGGTGGGGAGGAATAGGGGAAATATTAATGGTCATTATATTTGCAGATAGGCCCTCAATATTGTAAGTCAAAAATCAGAAACTAACTCATTTTTTGAGATTGGCAGGTGGTACAGTGGACTGAGTTCTGAATTTGGAATCTGGAAGATATGAGTTCAAATCCTGCCTCAAATACTTCCTAGTTGTGTGACCCTGGTCTAGTCATTTCACTTCCCTTCTGTCTGCCTCAGTTTCTTCAAGGGAGGGGTAATAATAGCACATATTTGTTGTGAAGATCAAGTAAGCTAATATATGTAAAGCACTTGACAAAACTTAAAGCACTATGAAAATGCTAGCTATTATAAGGACAAGAAATGTTAAGTGACTTGCTCAAGGTCTCATAGCTAGTTAATCAGAATCAATACTTAGTTCTCCAGTCCAATGTTCTTTCCATTGAACCATGAATGAAAGGATAGATGGGCACACTCCTTTAATATCAATAACTATTTAGCTAAATTGGAAAAAATATTTTTACAGATCTTAATTATAACAACTTCCCTTCATAGAATGCTTTGAGGTTTACAAGTCACTTTTTCTCAAAGGAGCTAGTAATAAGTGGTATAGTGGAGAGAGTTCCAGGCCTGGAGTCAGTAGGACCTGAGTTCAAATTTAACCTCAGACACTTACCAGCTATATGAGCCTGGGCAAGTCACTTAATCCTGTTTGCCTCAGTTTCCTCATCTATAAAATGAGCTGGAGAAGAAAGTGGGAAACCACTCCAGTACCCTTACCAAGAAAACCCCCAATGGGGTCACCAAGAGTAGATCATGACTGAAAAATTACTGAGCAAAAACCCCAACTTATATGATACTTTTAGGGTGGCCAAGCATGTATTATCTTATTTGACAGAACAGCCCTGGGAGACGGGTTCTATAATTATCCCCATTCTACAGATAAGGAAACAGAGCCTGCTTGAGGTCAAGTGACTTGTCCAGAGAATAAACATCTGAAGTAGGATTCAAACTCAGGTCTACAGTGCTAAGTTGGTAAGAGGAAAATAGAATTCAGATTTCCTAGTTTCTGGTACGCAGTGTTCTTTTTTACTATTTATTCTTTGTGCATTATTGTTAAACTGATTAATAAGTTTTGACAACATTTATAAAGTGTTTGACACAGTGTCACACACCTAGTAGAAACTTAATAAATGTTTGCTTCATCCTCTCCTCCTCTTTCAGACTCCACATTCTGCTCTTAGTTCAGTACACCAAGATACTTCCCAGGCAGGTCTAATTATTCTCATTTAACAGATGAGGAAATTAAGTATCAGGGAGAAGCAACTTACTGAAAGTGTCACATGGCTGATAAACTTCAGAGGTGGTATTTGAACACAATTTTCTTGATTCTAGTTCCATTATTCATTCCCCTCCATCCACCAATTTGCACATCCGTCACCCTGCTGCCAACTGATAATAGAGAATAGTATTGAATCATAGAGTGACTTCCCTTTAAAAAAAAAAGCTGACCTATTAATCTACTTTGTGAATTGTCCACTCATTCATTCACTTGCTCAATATTATATCTTTGGGTCTTTTGGCAATACAGAATTGAATTGTATGTGTGTGTGTGTGTATGTGTGTATGTATGTATGTGTATATGTGTGTCTGTATGTGCACATGTATGTGTGTATGTATGTGTGAGTGTGTGCGTCTGTATGTCTGTATGTGTATGTGTGTATGTGTTTGTGTATGTGTGTGTGTGTGTGTGTGTGTGTGTGTGTGTGTGTGTGTGTGTGGAGGTAGGGGCTGAAAATCGTGCCAAGGGAAACAAGTAGTTTTTGGATGCCAGTTGATCGTGACCTCATAATTCTTTCACTCTAGGAAGGATCTGAGCACTTCAGTAGCTGTAATAAAACTCTCCTGCCACTAGCCATATTCAGAGAATTCCCAAATACATATAATGTCTATAGGGGAGGTGTAAGGAGGATGTGGAGAAAAATAAAGAGAAGGTAAATTTCGGGCAGCTCTGTAAAAACCACAAGTGGTGTCAAAACTGAGCAATAGGTGACCAAGTGAATAGACAGTGCCCATTTCCTTTGGCCTCACGTGTACAGTGAATATGTAAGATTTGTGTCTTTTTTTGCCTTTTTATCTACACCTTACCAATATGGGCATTTTTTCTAAGTCTTCTGCCAACTAAAAAGTTAGGAAAATCATATGAACTGTTCGTTGGACCTTCCTTTCCTTTGGTTTGTTCTGTTTTTCTCCTTTGCTGTCCCAAACCAGTCCCTGTGGCCATCCTAATAATACCCTGCAAGGTCAAGTGTGTGGAATCAGTTTGGAAACTTCCCAGGGCTAAGATTGTCCAAGAAGTAGTTCATCTAGGCCTAGGCTGACCAGCTGTGGGACGGCACAATTGCTATCACATAATAGTGTAGCTGCTTTCCAGCGGTAACATATATCCCACTGAACATTCAAAGGTTTGTTATAGGAGAAGCTGTTTCTGCCACAGATCCTGGTGTAGAGCCATGGGAAGTCTTAATTTGAGGCTCAGATTTGAGAGGATTACATTTAGGTCCTAAGCTTTGGGGGGGGGGGGGGAGTCTGTGATGAGGATCAGGTGAAATAATGTAAGTGCTTTGCCAACTTTAAAGTGCCTTATAATTGTTAATTGTTGTTGTTATCTTTATTGATGTAGGGAACTTCCCGTGAGGGAATCCTCTTTACTTAATAAAATCAGTAACCACTTTGGGCAGCTAGGGAGCATCCTGGATAGAGTGTTAGATCTGGAGTCAGGAAGACTCATCTCCCTGAGTTCAAATCTTACCTGGACACTTACTAGCTGTGTGACTCCGGGCAAGTCATTTGACCCTGTTTGCCTTAGTTTCCTCATCTGTAAAATGAGCTGGAGAAGGAAACGGCAAACCACTCCAGGATCTTTGTCAAGAAAGCCCCAAATGGAGTCATGAAGAGTTGGATACAACTCTGTACCCTCTTCTCTTATGGAGAGTTCTTTGAGGCATTGATATTAAGTGACCAGGGCTACACAGTGTTAGAGACCAGACTTGAATCTAGTTCTTTCTGATTCTCAGGCTAGTGCCCATTTCCCACTGCCTCTCACTTGTTAATTTACTATATTAAAATGAGAAATCTGCCCTCTAGACTCCCAAGACTCGTAACCTGAAAAAAAAAAACTGCCTCAAGCAGACTGAGTAAGGGGCAAAGGGCTACTAAGTCATCAGAAGTATCTATCGCAGCACTTGCAAAATATTTTGTGCAGATACAAAGACATTTCATAAAGTGTTTCCTCTTTATGAAAGTATTTAGTTGTTTCAGTCACATTTGATTCTTCATGACCTTTGGACTTTTCTTGGCAAAAATACTGGAGTGATTTGCTACTTCCTTCTCCAGCTCATTTTATAGATGAGACAAACAAGGAAAGTGCCTTACCTAGCATTATACAGCTAATGACTGAGGCAGGGTTTCAACCTAAGTCTTCCCCATTTCAGGTCTTGACCCTCTATCCACTGTGCCACCTAGCTGCCAAATGTAATGTTTCTCCCCATCCAAACTCACAGACTCAGGTTAAGAATTCCTGGTTCCAAACTCATTTGTTGTTGTTCAATTGTGTCTGATACTTTATGACCTCATTTTTATTTTTGTGTGTGGCAAAAATACTGGAGTGATGTGTCATTTTCTTCTCTAGCTCATTTGGCAGATGAGGAAACTGAGGCAAACAGGATTAAGTGACTTGCCCAGGGTCACACTAGCGACCTAGCTAGTACCTGAGGCTGGATTAGAACTTGGATCTTCCAGACTCCAGGCCTGGAACACTATCCACTGAACTACCTAGATGCCTCCTGTAATATCTCAAATTCTTGAATATCAGGGCTATGTGATAAAGTATTTAAAGAAGTTAATGACATCTGTCTAGCCTTGGAGCATAGTAGGGGTCCAAGGATGTTGTTCAGTAGAAGAGAGGATACTTTCAAAAGAGGAGCATGTTTGATCTATATATTTTGGCAGCATTACTAAATTCCACAGCGGATTAAATTCCAGTCAAGATCAGTTGAAGAAATTAGTCATTAACACACATAAATTCCTCGAAATTAAGGGCTTGTCTTTTGTCTTTCTTTGTATCCCCAGCTCTTAACCTAGTGCCTTACATACAGTTGGCACTAAATAAGTGCTTGTGGCCTGACTCACTATTGATTAATAATAACGAAGGTCAGGGTTCGGTTGTCTTTTCTGTGCAAGTGACTCCTGGATCTGTCTCTATCTCTCTCCTAATTCCTAAACATTAAGGAATTTGAATACACTATCATTTCCATGTTATTCATGAATTGGCAAAGTTAGTTGCTGGAGTTGGGGGGGCATAAACTTCAATTCACAAATTTTTCACTTTTACCATTTTTATTTTTACCAGAATCTTTCAATTTGCTATAAGGGATTAAGGCTGTCATTTATATCTAGAAACAAATAGAAATGATTAAGAAGCTCACATTCCCATAGCGCTTTTCTGGCAACAAATCTGTGATAAGGGATATAAGGAGCATGAGCCCCATTTTACAGATGAGTAAATTGGAGCTCCAAGAGTTTAAATCTCTTGCCAACAGCCAGACAGTTAACAAGTGGGAGAGCCAAGACCCAACCTGAAGTTTTTGGATTTGAAGTCCATTCCTCCACATGTGTGAAAGGTCTTTAAGTGACTGACAGTTTTGTAAATTACATTTAAAAGAGGTGTAGATGGCATTAGCTACCACACTGGAAAAATACCACAGGGAGACATACTATCAAAGCCAGTAAAAGTCTGGGCTGGCAAGGAAAGCAGAGAAAGAAAGGAAGAAATTTTGGGATAGTGCTCACTGCTCAGCTGCTGTCCAGTGTTACAGCTGTGTTCACACCTCTGTCACTGCAGAATGAATCTGGTTGGACAGAGACTTGTATTCCTTCTCTAGTCAATGAAAACAGTCCCTGGCTGTGAGGTGGCTCTTGAATTATTTGTGGTTTGGGGTTCTATAATCACCCCTATTTCTGCCTCCTCTCTCTATTCCTCACGTGGTGTAGGAGGAAGATGATGAAAAGTTGAAGATCATAAGACTAGTCTGGGGACAGGCTGCACAGAGATGGAGTAGGCAGATGTCTCCATTGTATGTGAATATTCATTGAAGCCCCTTTGCCAAGGAATATTGGATGAATATTCTAGCTCACAATACTAAGAAGGTCTGGATAGCCAAAAGGGTAGTAGAATAAGGTATCACATATGTATGAGGCAAGGGGGCTCAAATGCATTTGAGTCAGAATCTTGACTGAACATGGTCAAATCAGTCACTTTATCTCCCTGAGTCTCAATTTACTTACCTATAAAACAGAAACAATAATATTTATGCTACTTATCTTAATAGGTTTGTTATGAGAAAGGAATTTTGTAAATAGTAAATTTATGTAATTGATCAATCAAGCAACATGCATTTATTAAATACCTATTATCCAGGATCCTGTGTTCATAACCTCAGCATTATTCTAGATTCTTCAGTCTCTCTCATCTCATACATCCAGTCAGTTTCCAAATCTTACCATTTCCACCTTCGTGACATTTCTGGCACTTGACCCCTCCTTTCTACTACCATGGCTACCATCATAGTTGAGATACTTATCACTTATCACAGCAACAGCCTCCTAAAATGTCTCCCTGGCTCAGCAATTCTCACTCTATCCCATCCCACACATTTCTGCTAAAGTAATTTCCTTTAAATATAGATCTGACCATATGACTCCACCACCCAAATCCAATGGCTTCTTATTGCCACTGGGATAAAATAAGAAATCCTTTGATTAGGTTTTACTAACCTGCCCCCAACCCATCTGTCCAATTTCATTCACTCCGCTCCCTCTCCCATACTCTGCCAGCCAAAGTCCTTTCCAGGGTTGAGGAACCTCTGGCTGATTCCACACTCCTGGACTTTTCTCTTTTTCACTCACATATAGCTACACTCTGCCTCTCATCTCTGTGTCTTTTCCCAGGCTGTCCCAAATGCCTAGAATGTACCCTCTGCTTACCTCCACCTAATAATACACCTTGCTTTCTTGAGCAACAAAGCTCCAATCCCATCTTCTGCATGAAGCCTTTCCCAACCCTGCCAATTGCTAGTAACCCCTTCTTTCAAATATCTTCCAACTATCTTGCATAAATTTGTATTCGTTAACTATTTTATGTGTACTTGTCTCTCCTATCAGAATCAAATAAAATAATGCTTGTCCAATGCCTTGCAAGCTTTCAGGACTGCTGTTATTATGTAACCTTTTTGCAAGTAGAAATTGTCTCATTCTTTGTTTCTGTACCCCTAGTGTCTAGAACAGCGGTTCTCAACCTATGGGTTGCAACCCCTTTGGGGGTCGCACAACCCTTTCACAGGGGTCGCCTAAGACCATCAGAAAAGACATATTTCCGATGGTCTTAGGAACTGAGACACCGCTCCTCTGTCCATCTCCAGGCAGGTCTGTCCACATGCAGATATGCCCGCATATGAGTATTAAAGGGTCACAGCATTAGGAAGGTTGAGAACCATTGGTCTAGAACCGTGCCTGACCCATAGTAGGCACTTAATAAAAGCTTGTTGATGGATACTATGTATCAGACACAGTCTTTGGTACCAGGAATACAAGGACAAAAATATAACAACTCTTTCCTTCAAGGGACTTATGTGGAAATTTGAATTATTATTCTGAGGTCAGAGGAAATTCACAATAACAACTACTGTTTATTGGGATCGGTTAAAGTTTGCTAAGTGACTTACATACATTCTTACATTATTTGATCACAAGAGGAAAAGTGGCAGAGGACCATAGCATAAAGGACCTGTGTTCAGATCGCCACTTATGACCAGTGTGTTATAGTTAATAAGCTGTTCAATCACGTCTGACTCTTTGTGACCCTACGGATCACAGCACACTAGGCCCTTCTGTCCTCCACTATCTTTCAAAGTCTGTCCAAGTTCATGTTGTTTTCATGATATCGTCCATTCATCTCATCCTCTCTCCCCCTTCTCCTTTTGCTTTCAGTCTTTCTCAATATCAGGGTCTTTTTCAATCAAGTCCCGTTTTCTCATCATGTGGCCAAAGTATTTAAGTTTCAACTTCAGTATTTGACCTTCCAGTGAATAGTCTGGATTTCTTTATGTATTAACTGATTTGATTTCTTTGCTGTCCAAGGGACTATCAAAAGTCTTCTCCAGCACCACAATTTGATACTGTCTTGGGCAAATTACTTAACCTTTCTAGAGGTCTCTTTCTCTAAAAATAAAATGAGGGGAATGGACTAGAAGGACTCCAAGTTCCTTTGCAACTTTACAGCTTCAAGTCTATGAACCAAGAGAGGAAAGTGTTCCAAGTATTATTATTCCCATATTTTAGATGATAAAATGAATCTGGAAAAGTTAAGTGACTTACCCAGGGTCACACTGCCAATGATTGTCTAGACAGGATTTAAGACCTTTCTGGCCCCAACTGTAGTGCTAGCTCTTAGCTGCTATCCTATATTACCTTTCCAATATAACATTTCCTCTTAAATTCAATAATATAAGAGGAGGCATGGATGGGGGGACAGAGAGCCAGCCTCGGTGTAAAGAAGTCCTGGTGTCAAGCCCTGCATCTGACATTTGATATATACTAGTTGTGTGATCTTCTGTGTGCTAGTTGAGTGACTCCAGGCAAATCCTTTAAACTTTTGGTGCCCCAAACAATTCTCTAAGACCATAAGTTACAGAGGAGTTGTTGATCTATGCTTGTGGGGAGACTGTCCATGTATAGAATTCCCTGCATTGATACAATTACAGGTCCAGAATAAAACACATTTGTCTACCACACAATGCTGGAAGAACAATAACAAAAATTGGCATCACTTGTGGAAGTCAGTAGTAATGGTATTTGATCTATATTGAAAGAGAATTGACAATGTCCCTTCTCTTGGAAGTTCCTTTACAATGTCTCTGGATTGTAGTTGGTTTCCTGCCTTCTCCATTCCCCATGAATATGTCTGAGAAAAGATCTCAAGATGTGAGCCACTGACAGTTTTCCTTTTTGATTCATGTCATGTGAATATAGAAAACCACAACCATACTGACATTTCAACAGAACCCACTGCAAACCAGTCTTTATTTTTTTAACAAAACATCAGGTTCATAGATTAGAGCCATTCCAATGGCTTCAAAGAAGTCCATTTACCCAGGTGCATTGCCATCCCTACTCCCACCCCTTCCAGACTTAGACTGGTATTTGAGCAGAAAGTGAATTGGGCACGTGATCAAAAAGTTTGGGGAATAGTAGTGTAGTATAGCCAACGGGGGTGCAAATTGCAGTCGATTACAGAGCCATCTGCAAATGGCTCCAAAGGGCAGACCCCTCCCAGGCAGCTCTTAGATCTACACCACATTTAGCATCCAGTTCAGCTCCACACCCTAGGCAGCCACTCCTTCTGTTCCAGCCCTGCCTCCCACAACATTCCTACTATAGATTAATACTTAGAACATCTCCAGAAATATTCAATTGAATTTTATGTGTCATGGCTTGAATTAGATTTGAGCTAAAGCAGTATCCAAGGTTTAAGAATTTCCATAAGGGCTTTTTATGAAATGCCAAGTGTCATTAAAAAAAAACACAATATCAGCTTTAGCTAATTTTACTTAAGATACCTCTTCCCTGATGAACACCAGCCATCCAATTGGCTATGTATTCATTTCTAAGGATCTTAGCCATTTTAATTCCTCTAGTTGCAGCATGGCATGATTGAAAACATTTGTTATACAGGGGCTGTGGAAAGATAGATACACTAATACACTGTTGGTGGAACTGTGAATTGAACCAGTCCTTCTGTATAACAATTTGAAATTGTACACCTATAAAAAGTGATTATAACTCCCACACCCTTTGACCCAACGATTCTCCTGCTAGGTCTATACCCCATGGAGTCAAATGATGAAGAGAAACATCCTATAATGTACCAAAATATTTATAGCAATGCTTTGAAAATAGTTAAAGACTGGGCGAAAAGTACATGCCCATCAACTGGACAATGACCAAATAAATTGTGGTATATTAATGTAATGAAATATTATTGTGCTATAAGAAATAATGAACATGGTAAATAGTGCCTATTTTATATAAATTCTGCAGTAAGAAAAATCAGGAAAACAATATAAACAAATATTACAACAATATAATTGGAAAAAAGAGAAACAGAACAATAGTAAAAATTGAATGGTATAAAATTATAATGATACAGATGGCTCCAAAAAGAAGATATGAGAATCTCTCTCTCTTCTTTGCTAAAATGAGAGACCATGGTATGAAACTGCATTTGTCAGGCTTTGATTGGCTAGGGTTGCCCAAGTAGTAAGCAGAGCTGGAATGTGAACTCAAGGTCTATAATTCTAATTCCAGAACAGTTTCATTTTTGTCTGTGTCCTATATATCTAGTATGATACTTAGCCCCAGAGCAGGCACTTATTAAATCCCTTTTAATTGTCTGCTTCTAAGGATCAGGCTGGAAATGAGGGCAGAAATCAAAGCTTTCAATAAAGAAATAAAAATTTTAAAAAAAGAATAAATGATGTAAAAATCTATGATATAGAATCTCTATAACATAGTAGATGCTCCATAAGAATGGAACATTTGGAACTCAGAAATACAGAAATGGAAGAAAATTTGACAGAAAACAATCAAAAGATAACAATCAGTGTGAACACACAGAAAATGAACAATATTCTTCTAATGTTGCCTTTTGATTTTATTTTGAGTTCAACAGAGAAAATCTTTTGAATTTTGTCATGATGATGACTACGATGTGTAGATCCAAAGTGACTGATCTTGATCATAGAATATACAGAGATTATAGATAATAGCTTTCTTAGGAAGGAAATGATGAAACTAAAAGCCTGAATACCATAGATGAGGAAATAATATGAGAAAATTGTTGTTCAGTCATATCTGGCTCTCCATGACCTCATGTGAAGGTTTTTTACCTTAAAGGCAGGTAGGTGTCTTAGTGGACAGAACACTGGACCTTGATTCAGGAAGAGCTGAGTTCATATATGGTCTCAGATACTTCCTAGCTGGGTGACCCTAGTCAAGTCTCTTAACCTCTGGAGAAAGAAATAGCAAACCGCTCTAGTATCTTTGCCAAGAAACCAGCAGGACAGCTCCATCAAAAATAGGTCATGCCACAAAAATACTTTGAAAGACTTAAGAACTATGACCAACCATGATTCCAGAGAACTCATGATGAAACATGTTAGCCACTTTCTGATCGAGAAATGATAACCTCAGAATGCAGATTTAGACAAATAACATCTATAATATACATGTATGTAATACTATGTGATATGCATTCACACACACGTATTCCTGTATTGGCCACATCCTCCCTCTCCCCCCCAATAGATATTATATATATATGTATATATGTATATAATCTACATC
>CM053586.1:329226931-329244547 GCA_028646515.1 Pseudochirops corinnae
CTTCTTATGCTTATTCTTACTCATGGTTGGTCAGTCCATGAATTTTTTTTTTTAATCTCTGTGGTGCTCTGCTTCCAGAAGGGAAAGCTCTGTCCCGAATCGCTGGGGTCCTCCTGGCTGCCATAGCTCTCAGGAAGGTGCTGGGTCCCTTTCCCACTTCCAGCTCACTGGATAAAGAAGACTCACAGGATCAAAGCCCAAGATCGCAATCTGGATCCAGGCCGCTCAACGCGAGAGCACTTGGCCTCTGAATGATTGCTTAGTCCCCCTGCAGTCTGCAGGCCAAGAGTGAGGAAGCTGCAATGCGGAGGCAGGTACAAAACCTCTGCCTTTCGCTTTCCCGCCCTGGAGGTGTTTCAGCCAGACCACTTTTCTCCCAAGACCTCCTAAGTCCCACTGACCTAGTTCTGAACACTGCTGCAGCTGCTGCCAATCCACTCACCTGAGGCTCCTCGGCTCCTCTTGTCCAGCTGCCCAGGGGCTCAGCCAGGGCTTCAGGCCAGGCTGGTTTCGGTTTGCAGTGCTGACATGGTTCCTCGTAGCCAAGCTGACTTTAGTGGAAAGTATATTTGTGTGCGTTTTGGAGTTCCAGGATTAGTTTAGAGTCATATTTTATGGTTATTTTGGGGTGGCTATGTGAGAGCTGCGATATGTTGCTGCTCCTACACCACCATCTTGGCTCTGCCCCCCCCCCCCCATAACATTTTTGGCATCAACTTTGACATTCTGATGGGTGTGAGGTGGAAACTTAGAGTTGCCTTAATTTGCATTTCTTTAACAACCTATCAATTAGAGACAGCTTGAACAAATTATGGTATATGACTGTGATGGAATGTAATATATGCCATAAGAAATGATGAAAAGGAGAACTTCAGAGAAACCTGGGAAGATGTAAATGAATTATCAAAAGAGTGAAATAAGCAAAACCAGGAAAAAAAATTTATGTTATATTAAAAACCTTTGTCAGAATAAATATTTAGAGAGGCAGAGGGAATAATATGTACACTCAATTGTGTATGAAAATCTATCTTGCCCTACAGGAAAGGAGATGGGTGGATGATAGAAGAGAGGGCAAATGGAGGTGGAGATAATCAGAAGCAAGCACTTTTGAGGAGGGATGGGGTCAAAGGACAGAACAGAATAAATGGAGGGGCATGATGGGATGAAGGAAAATATAGTTAGTCTCTCACAATATGACTGCTATGGAAGTGTTGGCAAGACTACACATGTGTAACCTATATCTAATTGCTTGCCTTCTCAATGAAGGTGGGCGGGGAGGGAGGAAGGGAGAGAATGTGGAACTCAAAGTTTTAAAAACAAATGTCAAAAATTGTTTTTACATGCAACTGGGGAATAAGATATACAGGCAATGGGGCATAGCAATCTATCTTGCCCTATAGGAAAATGGAAGGGAAGAGGATAAGAAAAGAGAAGGGTGATAGAAGGGAGGGTAGATTGGGTGACAGGGGAATCAGAATGCACACCATCTTGGGGTGGGGGGAAGGGAAAGATGGGGAGAAAATTTGGAACTCAAAATCTTGTGGAAGTGAATGTTGAAAACTAAAATTAAATTAATTAACAAATAAAATAATTGGCTAACAAAAAACCTTTTTTCAAAATGAGTAATTTGGAAAGACTCTAATTAATGAAATGATAAAACATCATTCCAAAGGACCAATGATTAAGAATATGACCCATCTCCTGATGGAGACTTGATAGACTAAATGCGCAAGATGAGACATATTTTGGGACACAAAAAATTTGAGAATTTGGTATGCTTGACTATGCATATATTACAAGGTGTTTTTTTTTTCTTTTTCAGGAAGGCAGAGGGCATGGAGTTTAGATTCCAGGTCCTTTGAGAACCCTATGCTCTTTCTTCAATATCTTCTTTCACTGTGCCTTCCAGATGTCCATTTTATTTATACATTAGAGATGCTATAGAAGTGAAATATATTAGCTGTAGGTAAAGACAGGTATCCTAGATGTTGAAAAGAATTGGGATCCTCCATCTTAGAGTTGTTCACTGCCTGGTTGGGATAACTCTGTAGAAATGCCATCACTTAGCAAGGATGGAGGGAAAAGAAACAATGACTGCTTCCTTCTGGGAGTCCTCTCTCTCTCCCCCATCCTGAAGCTTCAGACTTTTCTCTTTCCAAATGTTCAGTTTCCAAAGGTGCCATGTTTATACAGTATCAGGAAAATCACACGACTCTTGTGAAATCAATCACTTAC
Organism: Pseudochirops corinnae; assembly: GCA_028646515.1. Lineage (NCBI taxonomy): Eukaryota > Metazoa > Chordata > Mammalia > Diprotodontia > Pseudocheiridae > Pseudochirops > Pseudochirops corinnae. The sequence continues at coordinate 329,229,167 of CM053586.1, forward strand.
CTTTGGACCAGGTAGCCCAGGCAATCCAGGATTCCCGTGTGGTCCTGGCATGCCCTATAAGTAATGAAAAAGCATTGTCAGTCATGGGACAGCTAAGAAGCTTGCAATTAATACAGTGCTCTTACTGTTGGGCAGCTGATGGTACAGTAGGTAGAGCACTGAACTTGGAGTCAGGAAGACCTAGTTCAAATCCAGCCTCAGATACTTCCTGGTCGTATGACCAGGAGAAAGCTACTTGATCTCTCAGTTGGCCAATCAATGTATATTTATTAAATGTCTTCTATGTGCCAGGCATATAATGTGCTATGCTAAGCACTGGGGATAAAAAAAAAATTAGGCAAAAGACAGACCTTGCCTTCAAGGATCTCACAATTTAAAGGCGGAAACAATAAGCATACAGATTTGTACAAACAAAATATATATTGGATAAATAGGAAATAAGTAAGAGAGGGAAGGCAGTGGAATCAAGAGGGACTGGGCAAGGCTTCCTATAGAAAATGGGATTTTAGGGGCAGCTAGGTGGTGCAGTGAACAGAGTGCTGGCCCTGGAGTCAAGAGGACCGGAATTCAAATCCTACTTCAGATCCTTGACACAACTAGCTGTGTGACCCTGGGCAAGTCACTTAAGCCCAGTTGCCTTGCCAAGAAAAATAAAACAAAATAAAAAAACAATGAGTTCAGTTTGGGATTTGTTGAGTTTGGACATCCAGTTCAAGATATCTGAAAGGCAATTGTAGACGTGAGATTAGAAGTCAGCAGAGAAATTAGGGCAGGATAGGTAGAGACAGTAATTAAATGAGAGCTGGTAAGATCACCAAGTAAAATAGTATTAGAGAAGTGAAAAGGATGCAGGGCAGAACTCTTTGAGACATTCATGGTCAGAGGGTATGATATGGATAAAAATCTAGCAAAGCAGACCGAGAAGGGAGGTCACACAGGTAGGAGGAGAACCAGGAGAGTGGGGTGCCCTGAAATCTTAGAAAAGAAAGTATCAAGGAGAAGAGGGTGAACCACAACGATGAAGTCAGAAGCTAGACTATGGGGTTAAGAAGAGAAAGAGAAGAGAGGTACCTATTGTGAATAGCCTTTTCAAGGAGTTTAGCTGCAAAGAGCAGAAGAAATATAGAATGATAATTAGTGGGGATGGGAGAATCAAGTGAGGGTTTTTTGATGATGGAGGAGTCGTGGATGTGTTTGTAGGCAGGAGGAAATGAGCTAGTAGACAGGAAGAGACTGAAAATATATAGTTGAGTGGGGATGACACAGGGAGCAAGGGATTGCAGATATACCAAGCAGGGGCTGGAAAAGACCCTGAGGCATCATTCCCATCGATTCTTTTTCTTCCTCCGAGGGTAAGGGCCAATGAGAATGTCAACATTCTCCTCCTGCTCCTCTTCCTGCTCCTCCTTCTCCTCTTCTTCTTCCTCCTCCTCCTCATTGCTAACATTGATACAGCACTTACCATGTGGCAGGCACTGTGCCAGGCACTTTACCATCATTATCTCATCTGATCCTTACAACAGCTCTGGCTGGTAGGTGCTCTTATTATTCCATTTTACAAATGAGGAAAACGAAGTAAACAGAGGTTAAGTGACTTGCCCAGGGTCATGCAGCTAAGCAAATTTATGAGGTCAAATTTGAACTCAGATGTTCATGACTCAAGGCCTGGTGCTCTATGCATTGACCCCCTTAGCTGCCAATGTTCTATTAACATCTGAACCAACAATCCAAGGTTTTCTGCAGAGAGCCAGAATTCTGTGTATGACAGAAGGTAAAAAGAGTATGAGGTGGATGGGAGTTTGGGAATAACTGAGCAGTGATGGAAGGGTAGGCAAAGATAGAGCCTGGAAGAACTACAAAGCTGAAGTGAGTAGTATTGAGAGTTTGGGAGGCACAAAGAGTTGGGGGAGGGAGGGGAAGAATTTTCTCCGTAAAAGTCAGCGATTCTGAATCATAGGAATGAGGGGAACAGGAGTTAGGAGTCTGCTACCCACACACAAAGGAAATGTTGTCCCAGGGCACTAAGACTTTTGGGATACCCTGCATATATATGTTATTTCATTTCATCCTTATAACAATCCTTTGAGGAAGGGACTATTATGCCCATTTTATGGATGAGGAAAACTGAGAGAGAAAAAGTGACTTGACTAGGGGTCACATCACTAGTATCTAAAGTGAGATTATAACTCATCTATTCCTGACTCTGAGGCAAGCTATCCAAGACACCATGCAGCTTCTCAAAGAAAGAGCCAGTTGATCAAAGACCCCCAGACCCTAAGGTCTTGCTATGAATCAGCACAGTAAGCAGTGGCATTTACTTCTGCATTTTGTCACTTTGAGCAAGTAGCAAGTAGTCCTAGCTGTGCTTCTGGGTCTATAAATATGTAGAGATACAGTCATTCCTATGATGCATATATTTTGCATATGTTACATATTCAATAAACACATTAAATGAACGAAGGGTGGAGTTTATTAGTCATTTACACCTTAGTAAGAATTTAAGTCAAAATGCCTAGTTGCAATCTTTCAGATTATATTAATTAGAATTTTTATAGGATTTATTAGAATTTTGAGGGATGGAAGAGTAAGAGAATAGCAAGGAGGGAAGGAGAAGTAATTTTGGAATGTGTAATAGATTGAACACATCAGTAGAGAGGCAAAGGTGGAGAAGTTATTGAAGACGAACTGTATATTTCAGTATTTCACTGGGTCCTCCAATTCTGAGAAAATGCATAACCAGAAGAACTTCCTACTGTCTTACCTTCCCATCCTCCCAACCCTCTTCTCAAATTGGGTCCCCAGAGGGCCTCAGGCGGGTGCCAGTCTACTCCTATACAACCTAAGCCCCGCTTCTTTTAGGGCTAGGCAGCACACACTTGAAAACTGGGTGCTTTGCTAATATTTGCATTTTTCTTTTGGACACACACACACACACACACACACAGAGGCACACAAACCAGGATCCCCACTTTCATTCCTAAATAAAATGGACTGCCTTAGTTAAAACAAAAGTTGGGGGAGGGGTGGCTGGCTGTGGCACAACTTTTTGATTTAACACATAAATCTTTTGTTCAGCAGATGTAATTTTAGAAATGCAGCAACTCCTTGGGGTGATATTTTTTTTATTCTGTGCATTTCTCCCCCTGCCCTGGTCAACAGCTAATATTCTGCCTCTGTTTTCCACTATGTAACCCAGGAATGCACTATTTTAAGGAAGCCCACTCCCATTCATTCCCCAAAGCAAATGAACCTGACCTTCAGCTACCACGCAGCAAATGAATGAGATCACTGCAGAGCTAAGAATAATATCACAAGTAGCAATAGGCCAGCTCTGCTGCTGCTGCAAATTTGATAATCTTTCTTGGACATGCTCTTAGAGAATGCCTTGGCTGGGTGTTTATAGCCAAACAAACAAGGCTCCGTGTGTTTCTTTGCTTCTTTGGAACTGGCAAAGGAAGGACAGATTTTAAAGATCCAGGCTACTTTATGGAGGAAACAGGCATGGGCCACCCCCAAGGAAGACAGAATAGAAAAGGATGATTAGTTCAATCTCATGAGCACTAGCTATGGGGAAGGCTTTCTGCCACAGGCTGGGATATAAAGAAAAGATACCCTTTAAAGAAAAGAAACAGTCCTTGCTTTCAAGGATCTTGCATTCTTGAAGACAGGGGAAGGACAAAAAAAACAAACAGAAAAGTATTTATAGGAAAGTTTGAGGGGAAGAGAGAGAATCAAAATTAGAGAGTCTAGGAATGGTTTCATGGGGAGGTGGCATAGTTTATACATTTTTTGGTGACATTTGGCTTCGTCCCAGTAAAGTCTCATTCTTGTTAAAACTCTGGGCCAATGGTTCATCTCTTCTCATCCACCGTTCATTTGAATAATGTTAGCACTCATAGAGCAGCTACATGGTGTAATGGTTAGTTCTAGACTTAAAAGTCTGGAAGGACTAGAGCTCTTACATGAATCCTGGCCATGATGGCCCCAATTGCTGCTTCCTCCTACCTTGAAATTAGATGTATGCAAGGGGAAAGAGGGAAGGAGATGGAGACAGAGACAAAGAGAGAGAAATAGATAGAAAAAGAGACAAAGATTGAAAGCGAGAGACAGAGACAGAGAGAGACAGAGAGAGAGAGAGAGAGAGGGAGAGAATTTGTCAGGCATATGCTACAAGCCAATCATCATAATTACTTTGTGTTTAGTATTTATTAATGTCTACATGTTATATGCCCTGACAGAATGTAAACTTACTGAGTGCAGGGACTTTGACCCTTTTGTCTTTCCATCCCCAGCACCCACCAAGTCCAGTGCACAGAAGGTGCTCAGTAAATACTTGTTGACCAATTGAATGGCCCCAACTCTAGCATTTACTGATTGTGTAACTTCAGGTCAGTCATTTAATTAATAAACATTTATTAAGCATCTACTAAGGGCCAGCATTGTGCTAAGATCTTGGAATACAAAATAGGGAACAGGGAGTCCCTTCCCTCAAGGAGCTCACCATCTAGTGTATTGGATAATTAAGTCACAGAGAAGCTGTAATCTTCATTGGTGAAGGGAGATCATGTACCAGAGTTCCCTAAGCTGAAGATACCACAGATCCTTTGTCTTGTTTCCAGGTTACCATCCACCATCCTTCCCATTCGTTTTAAATACATAATCTTTCTCATAACAGGAAGAACATTCAACCCACTTACTCACCCTTGGACCTCTCCTTCCTGATGGACCTGGTAGACCAACAGGACCTGGTGGACCCTTGAAAGAGAACAAAATGGGAAAATTAAAAGGAGTAGTAGCCAGCCATATAGGCCTTCTCTCCACAGGTCAAAATCAGTTAAGATTTGAGACTGCCTGCTCGCTTACCACTTCCCTTCTCTCAGCTGATAATGATTTAATAGCAAAATCAACTCCCACCACCTCACCCCAAACAGCAGGGGCAGGAGTTGGAACTCCAGTGTCCTTTTTAATCTGGTCAGAAATCACAGCAGGAAGCTCGTGACTCATGGGGCTGGCTACCCAGGATGGTTTGCTCAGGCACTGGAATGGGCAGTTTTGTGGGCAACTTTTACCTAAATTTACTTTTACTAGAAAGGGGGAACTCAATTTAGGGTTTGGAGACTGAGAACTACAGATTTTCAAGCACACTTCCAACTGGGAGTTCCCTGGAAAAGCTGAAGCCCCGTGGATTTATGTACTTTTAAAGGAAGTATGCCAAGGCACAGTGTAATGTGTGTAGCTGGACTGTAATGAAGTCCGTCTGTTTCTTCCAACAGTAAAACTACAATATACCAGTCCTTGTCCTGGTGGGTATCTACTAGAGCCAGAGACTTTGTACACAATGGAGTATTATATTAGGGCTAAAAAGAAATAGAAAATTCAAAGGGGACAAATTATACAGGCTGCAAAAAAATTCCCTAGAGGTTAACTTGGGAAAAAAAACAATGCTAGATAACCACCACTTATTGTTCTATTACATGGGCCGGGACAGGTAACCTACCTATGGTTTCCATAGTATAAGAAACTCCTCATATTAACTCACATGGAAGTTAGCAACTCCTCAGTATTTTATAGCCTTAGGCTGTGGCATCAAACTCCAAAAGAAATGATCTCTGCTGGCCTCAAACTGACTTAGAAAACCATAAATTAATATTATCTATGTTGTATTGTATTTTTACTAACATTGTTAATTATTTCCCAATTCCATTTTAATCTGGTTCAAGCCTAACTCAGGAGTGCTGCAGACTAGTCTGAATGGAAAGTTGTGCATAGTAGATTTGTAGTTTCATGTATAATCATCTTTTTATTATACTATGTTATAGAAATGCTTGTTTTATTCCACAAATTAAAAATAAAATTTAAGAATAACAAGCAAATTCTAACTTAGACATATTCACTAGGTATGCGCAAGGAACCCAGCCTCTCAGAATCTCAATTTTCTCATCTACAAAAGAGGTCTAACAATATTTAGACTACCTATCTCACAGGGTTGGTGTGCGAAAGAAAAACATTTTCCAGACTTAAATTCATATACATGTTATATAAAGACCATACCAATTTTTAGCCAATACATATTTCTTTTAAATTTTGTTTTAATTAATTAATTAATTTGATTTAAAACTGTTTTAATTGTTGTAAGGCATGGTATGAGCCTACGTTATTTTAAAGATATTAAGCATATTTTTAAAATATAGGCAACATCATGGAATATACTTTGGGGACTATCGGAAATTTGGTCGATGCCTTTATTCAAAATCAAATGACTCATCCATACATTCCATTAAGCCAGTGGTTCTCAACCTTCCTAATGCCGTGACCCTTTAATACAGTTCCTCAGGTTGTGGTGACCCCCAACCATAAAATTGTTTTGTTGCTACTCCATACCTGTCATTTTGCTACTGTTATGAGTCTATCTGATATGCAGGATGTATTTTCATTGTTACAAATTGAACATAACCCACAGGTTGAGAACCACTGCTTTAAGCCATCATACTAATGCTCTCCTCTCCTTTGATTAGGAGCAAAAAAAAATTCTAGAAAGATGTCTACACATGCCTCTCCAATTTCCTCACCACCCATTCACTTTACCACTTGTAAAATCTGGCTCCAATTCCCACTATTCTAGTAAAAGACCTTCATCCGAAGTCACTAATGAACTCCTTATTGCTAAAAACCAAAGACCTTATTTCAGTGCCCATTGCCCTAAAACTCTCCACAATATTCGACAATAGTGACTACTCTCTCTTTGATACCCTCTCCCCTTCTTTGGTTTATGCAATTCTTGAAGGTCTCCTCCCACCGTCTTGTCTATCTCTTTATCTTCTTTCTGACACTTAAATATGGCAGCATTCCAAGGGTCTCCCCTGGGCCTTGTTCTTGCTCTATACTGATTTTCTTTGTGAATTGATCCACTTCTATGTTTTCACTCATCTATCACCTGTAGGTAGTCAACTCATAAATTTATGGTTCCATTCCCTCCATTCCAAAGATCTTCTCAGAATTATAGGCCCATATTTCCAATGCCCAATCAACCCCTCAAATTTAAACATTTCCAAAACTGAACTTAACATCTTTCTTCCTAAACTTTCTAAACTTTCCAACTTTCCTATTTCTGTTAATGGTGTTCCACACATTCTCCTGCTTCAGTGCCATCTTTGATTCTTCTAATCTGGCTTATAACAATACCCTCTTAACTGGTCTTCCTATCTCCAGTCTGTCCCCTCATCAATCCATCCTTCAAAATGAGGCAATACAGTGGACAGAGCTGTGGGTCTGGAGTGAGGAAGATCTAAGCTCAAACCTGACCTCAGAAAGTGGATAAAAGGTTTAGAATGTGGTGGGTAGGAAGTTTAGCTAATTGAGTCATAGGATAGGTGACTTAAACTTTTTTTTAATATCGTGGAATCATAGAATCTCAGTGTATAAAGGGACCGTTGCTCCCACTTCTCCTCCCAGGCTTCCTTTAAGTTCCAACTAAAATCCCACCTTCTACAGGAAACCTTTCCCAACCCCTCTTAATTCCAGTGCCTTGCCTGTTAATTATTTCCCATTTATCCTGTTTACAGCTTGCTTAGTATTTATCTGTTTGCATTTCATCTCCCCTGTTCAATTGTAAGCTCCTTGAGGGCAGGGACTATCATTTACCTCTTTGTATATCCCCAGCACTTAGCATGCATAGTGCCTGGAACTTAATAAATGCTTATTGGTTGATTGCTCTTTGGGGTCAAGGAAACCAAATGAAATTCTTTCTTCACACAACAACCTTTTAAATACTTGAATGTAGTCACAATGTTCTCCTCTAAATCTCTTCTCCAGCTACACTTAATCATTTACTTTGTATAAGCTTCCTATAGCATCACTGAGAGGTCCTTTACCATCTTCTCACCTTCCTCTGGATGTTTTCCAGCTTACATGCCGTCTAAAATGTGTTGCCCCAAACTGAACACAATCCTCCCAATGTGTCTGACCAGGGCGGAATCCAGTGAAAGGCTATTACTTCCCTTATCCTAGAGATTAGAGGGAAAGAAAGGTGGTGGGGGAAGCAGATCAATCCTATTGGCTTTCTATCACTTCATTTTCCTTCATGGTCATGGGCCTTCCAAATGGCCTATGAGGTCTTTTTTCTATCTCTGGTTTTACAATTAAGCATGTGTTCTCTTTTTATACCTAAACACTGGACAGACTCATGTCTTTAGGATAATTTTTTAACAATTTTTTTTTACCAGTAGAGGTGGGTTGAATGAAACATTCCCTACTGGTTTACTAGCTTTCTGGGCATCAAGGATCACATATTTGTGAGATGGTTGACTGAGGCTGGCTGCCCAAGGGTTTGAGGTACAACATGTAGCTAAGGACTTGAATTTTCTGGGCCAAAAATCTGACCAATGTTGTGACCAAACCCAGGGCCATAGCCTCATCAACTACACACTATAATCAACTGAATTTACCCGTGTATTTTTAAAACCAGTTCTTCCCTCTTGCCAAAAGTCTGGAATACTAAATCATATGACAGAAATCTCTAGCTACAGTTTTATTTTTTAAATCTTCTTTTACTGTCAGATTTCTTGAACAAATATTGGTCAGTCAATAAAAACATATTAAGTGCCTAACGTTTCAGGTACCGTGCTAAGCGCTGAGGGATACCCCCCTCCCAAAAAAAAGGCAAAAGGTAGTCCCTGCCTTCAAGGAGGTTACAGTCTAATGGGGGAGACAATTATGTACAGACAAGATATGCAGAAAATAAAGGTCCCTCAAACTGCCGGTGCTTCATACATCCTTAGTTTTCTCTGTTATACTTGTGTTGATGTTGTGGTCTCCTTTGGAATGAAATAAGCCGTTTTGAGGGCAAGAATTATATCACAAGGTGCTTAATAAATGTTTGTTGAATTGAATGAAAGAGATGAGAGAAATATTCTAAGCTTTATCATTCTCATTTGAAAATTGTAATTAAAAGTTATTTCACTACCTCCCTTAAAATGTTAATAAAAATACTGAAGATTAGAATAAAATGAAATAGCTCTCTGGGTGATTGGATGAACAGATTAGTTTGTGTTGCCTAACCCCGGGCCTTTTATGTTTCTATTGATTGAAAGTATGAATGAATGAATGAATGAATGAATGAATGAATGAATGAATGCCTTAGAATTGTGTCTCTATTTCTTAACATCACAATTTCATTTAAAACGTTAATTGGGGACCAGATGCAATGATGGGTGTTACAGGGCTTTTGGGCACAAAGAATCATGTAAGCATAAAGTATTAATAATCATAATTATTGTCATTAGCTATTATTAGCAGCTGTTTGATTTATGCTTCCTCTGAAGCCCTTCTGGGATTCTTCCTTGTGGCTTGGAGGTCCCCCTGCCTTCTTCAAAGCTATTGTAGGCTATATTAGTGGAGCACTGGTCCTAGGTATTTTGGCCAAGGTGAAAGGCTTCCAGGAGAGCCCAGGGACACACTGCATGTCTGTTCACTGAGTACTAGCCATGCCAAGTTCAGACACGGTCATCACCAAGTTGGCAACAAGGTGGGAAATATCTTGACCCTAGACTCTCTTAAAGACAAAGATGATAAAAAAAAAAAAAAAACCCCAACCAGTTTTATTAATGGAAATGACTCCAGAGAAGCTGCATTACTATCTACTTTTTGCCGTACCCTAAGAACCATTGGGAGCTTTCCTTCTGACTTGTTGCTGAAACTTCCTTTACATATTGTCTCTCTCTGTGAGAATGTGAAATCCTTAGCCTTAAAGGCTATTGTGATTTTCTGATCACATCCTTAGTGCTTTGTAGTATGAAACCTGGATAAATAAGAATAATAACTAACATTTACACAGTGCTTTAAAGTTTGTAAAGTGCAAATGTGATCTCATTTTATTCTTGGCAACAACCCTGAGAGGTAGGAGTTATTATTATTTCCATTTTACAGATGAGGAAACTGAGGAAGACAGAGGTTAAGTGACTTGCCCACAGTCGCACAGCTAGTGAAGCTTGATTTGGACTCAGATCTTCCTGACTCTCTAGGTCTAGCACTTTTCATACATTCAACAAGAAGGGAGAAAGGGGTGGGGGAGAGGAGGAATGAAAGTACTTGTGACTTGAATCAGAATTGTGAGTACCCACAATGACCAAGTCACAGATTCTGGAAGTAATTGAACTTATAAATATGAGGAATAACATAAATATGAATGATTAATAGAAATATGAATAAAAATTATTATCATAAAAATAAGAAGGATTTCAGTATAAGAAATAATGAAGCATGTTTGGGCAATTACTGTCAACTAATCTTCCTCTTTGTAAAAAAGAAACTAAACTTTTCCAAACGAAATTCCCTTTCCAGTGGTTCTCATCCTTCCTAGTGTCGTGACCCTTTAATACTCGTATGTGGGTGTATCTGCATGTGGGGGGACCGGATAGAGGAGCAATGTCTCGGTTCCTAAGACCATCAGAAAGATGTGTTTTCCGATGGTCTTAGGCGACCCCATTCGACTCCCAAAGGGGTTGCAACCCACAGGTTGAGAACTGCTGCTTTGTACAGTTTCATTTTTTAAATGATGTTTAATTAAAACTGGAATATGAAGAGCTAAAACTACTGTACCGAGCTATTACTTTTTAATAGTCATAATAATGAAGCTAGCGTTTATACAGCATTTTAAGTATTGCAAGGTACTTAACAGAGACTATCTTATTTTATTCTCAGAACAATCCTGGGAGCTAGGTGCTATTATTATTCCCTTTTTACTGAAGAAAAACTCAAGGCTAAGAGAGGCTCAGTGACTTCCCCGGGGTCACCAAACTAGCAAGAGTCTGAGACTAGATTATAGTTCAGGCCTTCCTGACCCAAGGATTAGTCTATCTACCATGCCTGCCTCAAGATGAAAAATACTGAATATTAAAATAAAATGAAATATCTCTTTGGGGTGACTGGATGAACTGATGAGTTTGTGTTGCCTAACACCGGGCCTTGTACATTTTTATTGAACAAAAGTATGAATGAATGAATGTCTAAGAATTGTGTTTCTATTTCTTAACATCACAATTTCATTTAAAATGTTAATTGGGCTCAAAAAGTTGATTTTTATTTGTTCGTTACTAGCTCTAGTTACCAAGCAAAAGATTTGTCCTGAGTTAATGGTGTCTATACACAGTATTTGGAGACATGTACAAAACTATATTAAGTGTTGCTCAATACGTATCAAATAACCTTCCAGTAATAACCACGAAGAAAAACCAATCTAAGCAAGTGGTATCATCTTCTCCGTCCAATGGTTTCTGGATACCAATGACTCAAGTATATGTCAGCTAGCATATTCATCAAACAGATTGGTATCATAGACAATCCTCTCTGGTCTGACTACACTAAAGAAAAAGTAATTTTTTCATAGACATGGGACTCAAGGAAGATATATGGTTTTCAACCACAAAAGGTGAGAAGATGATACTCTTTCTAAAAATTACTTGATTTCTCCTGTATTAGAACACTGCAGCAAAACTTAAAATGGCTTCACAATAATAATTTAAACAGCCTCTTAAGGTTTACGGATGTCTTTCTTCAAAACAACCTTATGGAGGTAGGTAGTACAAATGTTACCATCATCCTTTTACAAATAATGACATTGAGACTCTCATTAGTGACTATGATCACACAATCACACTGCCAGTTATGCATCTGAGGTGGGCTTTGAATCAAGATCTGCTGACTAAAAGAATGTTTGGTATTTTATCTGTCATACCATGTTTTAAATATCTATGTGGCTATGTTAATAACTATCATGATAACCCAATGAAAAGTGGAAAATGCAATCAATCAGCATCTCACCAATAAGTGATGGGACCACCACTTCTGCCTCTTGGATTTTCTATCTCTATTTAAGACTCAACTCAATCACCACCATCGATATGAGGCCATTCCTAAAATATAAGCTTCTTGAGGGCAGGGATTGTTTTGATTTTTTTTTCTTGTTTGCTCAATACTGAGTACAATACCTAACACATAGTAGGTGCTTGATAAATATTTGCTTAATTGAATTTATTTATTTTTTCTTCTTCACTGAATTTGTTTCAAATGGATGTAGCCTATATTTAATCTTTAAATGCACATTTATTACACTTTAAAAATTAAGCCTGTAGTTTATAACAAATTCAGAATTGCAATCCTTGTCTAGCCTACCATGATAACTAGTAATAGCTATTAAAAAATCTACCTCTGTTATTAATCAATAGTAATTCTCTGCAAAATAGTTCTACCAATGGGCATATTGTCACAATGTTAATGTCAGCAGTAGCTGAAAAGGCATAATTTAAATACTCTGAGAGACCCTAAAACTCCAAGTGAATCTGAGATTTTGTTGGTAACAGTCTCCCTTCCACCAATATGGCCTTTAACCCATCCATGGCTGGCCATTCCACACAACTCATGTACACATCCTCCCATAATTGAAACAAGCACAATATGTTTTTCTTTAGTCCACCTTGTCTGTTCTTCTGATCCAAATCTTAACAGGAAGGCACATTAATCCTATCGTTATAATTATTTTTAATAGAAAAGACTGAATCCATATTTAGCAACTGGAGTCTCTGGCTGAATTTCAACTGAAAAAGCAAGACATCTGGTTTGTCTGTAACTTCACTAGAACTAAATGCTCCTACAATCTGCCAATAATATTAAGGGGAAAAAACCAGCCACCCAGCAAAAACCAATAGCTATGCTAAAATTGTTCCTATTGGAACTACATCTTATAGGTACCATAAATTTATTCATTGTATTCAGGATAATTTTCTGTCACAGGTTTGGCTTACTATGAATATTCCATTCCAAAGCTCTTTCTTAAATTCTCAGTAAACTAATTTCGGCAAGACACATTTAAAGGCAACTTACTGGCGGTCCAGGATCCCCCTTGGGGCCTCTCAGATTCCCCATTTCAAGCATCGTGTTCAGATCCTCATAGTAATAATAATCATAGAAATCAGTTTCATAGTTATCCTCAATGTGATATGTACCATCAGCACCACCTTTGCCTCCTTTCCACTGCTCATGATCATGATCCACAAATGGTTCAGTTGTTGCCTGATATAAGGTTGTGTTCAAAATCTGTGACATATCTGTGAATTTTTTGGTGTACTGATTCACTTTGATATTCTTTTTAAAGTCATTAATTTTATCCTCTTTCATAAAGGGAGGGACAACAGATGGCCTTTCCTTAGGCAAAGGGAGATTGGTCATTCCTTCTTTATGTCGCACAGCATTGTCTGAATTATTTTGGATTGAGCCAGATTTCTCATTGGAGCTCAAGGTTACCTTTTTGAGTTGATGGTGAGAATTTGACAGATTTACATTTCGTAGGAGATGTTCTTTGGTGGTCATCTTTGTGACTTGGATTTCAGGTTTCATGAGATCCCCAGCAGAGATGTTTCCCCAGGGGATAGATGATGTTAAAGCACTTGATGTTTCCCATGGTGCTCGAAGCTTATGACCTAGCGGAACCTCTTTATTTACTGAGTTTGGGTTTCCCTCTCCTTCATAAAATGGTTTATACTCAGACAGTACCTCTTCACCAAATTGCTTGTGTGACGGAGACTTCTCCAGTACAAGGCCTGGCAGTGTGGTGGTGTGAGGAAACCCAGTCTCTGATCGGTAGGTATCAACATGGCGACATTGCTGCTTCCGATATCTACAATAGTTTGCTGATGCTTCAGCTGAGGGAATTATATCCAGTTGACAAATTACTCCTTCAAAGTGGACTGAATGGGAGTCCATACTTCCTAATGTAAACACACTATCAGCACTGAATGCCTGCACTCTTGAAAGAATGTCTTTGCTGAATTGCTTCTTTCCACACTCAACAAACATGGAAACCACTGTGTCTTGAATATCAATGGCAAAGGCATGCCACCGCTCATCATGAACGCTGTAATTGAAAGATGCTGCCAGTTTCCCACCAATATGAATCACCACTTTTTTGGGGAGTAATTGTACTCCCAATTGCAATCTATTTTTATTTCTGATACTGAAGAGAAAAGCATTGTTGACTCTATGTGAGAGTAATCCGATTACTATCATGAATTGCTGTCCTAGACTGGATGGCAAAATTCTCCTGGTAGGTGCCTCTATATGAGTCTCACTTGTCAGAATGACACCTGTTTCTGCTACATGAACTCCTTGAGGTAATGGAATAGATGATGACAGTACCACATTCTCTACTGGCCGATGTCTCACATCTTTGCCTCCAAGGCCTAGTTGATAAAGAACATCTATGCCTGGAAGAAAAGGAGAGGGGGAAAAAAAGAATATTACTGAATTGCATTCATGTGTTTGAACAAATGGAAGAGGAGAAAAGTGTGACTTCATAGAATAAAAACAACCCATCAACTAAAAATTCTCAGTAGGGGAGAACAGAAAGAAGGCTACATTAGTCTGTGGCCATGTGTTTTGGGAAGGTAAACCTTTCCAACTCCCTAAAAGCCCAAACTATCAGGATAAATTAATAGATGAAACAATCATTCCATCTTTTAAAATCAACTGAGATACACAAAATTATTAGGTGCTTGCCTGTCCCTTCTAAGAAACTAAGATTGTTAGCTGTACCTCAAGGAATAACTTAAACACATCTTCTCAGCACTGAAGATAGAATCTTGCTCCTAGGAATGTTAATTCCACCTCTGCAAAAGGCACCTTGCAAACTGTAAATACATTGTGTAAATTAATCACGCATTTTTGCCAGATTGAAAGTTTCAAGAACAAAGAAAATGAATTATACTTCCATCTCATGTGGCACACAGAAGGTTGATGGGTACATAGATTTCAAGCTCTGGGGAGCTTTAGAACCTCTGAGAATCACAGAATTTGAGATCCAGAAAGTACCTCCCATGTAAGGAATCCCCATTTTAACAAGGCAAGTGGTTACTACTACTACTACCACCACTACTACCATAGTAGTACAAGTGCTACTACCACTATTACTACTACTATCATACTACAATTACTACTGCTGTTACCGCTACTGCTACTACTATTTATTTATTACTACTACTACTGCTACTAATACTACTATTCCTACTACTACCACTATTCCTACTGCAATCATCATCCCTACTACTATTACTATTACTAATATCACTACCATTACTACTACCAATAATAATAATATTGTTACTATTATTGCTACTACTATTACTACTACTATTACTATTACTAATACCGCCACCATTACTACTACCAATAATAATAATATTGTTACTGTTACTGCTACTACTATTACTACCACTATTACTATTACTAATACTACTACCGTTACTACTACCAATAATAATGATATTGTTACTATTACTGCTACTACTATTACTACCACTATTCCTATTACTAATACCGCTACTGTTACTACTA
>CM053586.1:329245047-329281278 GCA_028646515.1 Pseudochirops corinnae
AACTTTTTAAGGCATTCTTCTCCTCATTGGCTTTTTGGGCCTCTTTTGTCATTTGAGTTAATCTATTTTTTAAGGTGTTAATTTCTTCAGTCATATTGCTGACTCTCTTTTCATGATTTTCTTGCAACATTCTTATTTCTCTTCCCAATTTTTCTTCCACTTCTCTCAATTGGTTTTTGAAATCCTTCTTCAGCTTATCTCTAGCTTTAAGACAATCTTTATGTTTATTGGAAGCCACTGGTGGGGGAGCTCTGGCTGCACTGTCCTCCTCCCTCTCTCTGCCTTGGTCCTTTTTTTCCCCAAAGAAGGAATCTAGGGTTTGGTTGCTGTTCTTAATTTGCTTCTTATGCTTATTCTTATTCATGGTTGGTTAGTGTGTGATTTTTTTTTTTAATCTCTGGAGCTCTGCTTCTAGAGAGAAAAGCTCTGTCCCAAATTGCTGGGGTCCACCCAGCTGCTGGAGCTCTCTGGGAGTTGCTGGGTCCTTCCCCCACTTCCGGCTCACTGAAGGAAAAAGGACCACAGGACCAAAGCCCAAGACTGCAATCCAGATCCAGGTGGCTCAACGCGAGAGCACTTGGCCTCTGAATGATTGCTTGGTTCCCCTGCAGTCTGCAGGCCGAGAGCGCTGAAGCCCCAATGCGGAGGCGGGTGCAGAACCTCTGCCTTTCGCTTCTCAGCCCTGGAGGCGTTTTGGCCGGACCCACTTTTCTCCCACGACCTTGCAAGACCCACTGACCTAGTTCTTGACACTGCCACAGCTGCCGCCAATCCACTCACCTGAAGCTCCAGCCGGGGCTAGGCTCCTCTCATTCAGCCGCCGCTGGACACAGCCCCAGCTTCAGGCCAGGCTGGTTTTGGTTCGCAGTGCTGATATGGTTCCTCATAGCCGAGTTGACTTTAGTGGAAAGTATATTTGTGTGCGTTTTGGAGTTCTAGGATTAGTTTAGAGTCATGTTTTATGAGTATTTTGGGGTGGCTATGTGAGAGCTGCAATATGTTGCTGCTCCTACACCACCATCTTGGCTCCGCCCCCTGGGGTACACTCTTAAGGAGCCAGTCTATGTTGGGTCATTCTGTGGCACTTTTACACAGCAAGTCTGTGCTAGGGCCTTCTGTGGCACTCTCACAGAGCAAGTCTGTGCTAACCTATTCTATGACACTCTCACCCTGGGTATTTTATTGGACTTCATGCACAATATGATCAGCAGTGTGATGTGGCCCCCCAAAATGCTAATGAATTCAGTACCTCACTGACTTGAGAGAACCATAGGGTACTGAGGCAATCACCCCACAATATTCTCTCCTGCCCCAACCATTGGTGGCATGGATTAAGTCAGATCCTTACCACACTGGCAAAATTTACTTCATGAGAAACTTCCTTGATGGAAAAAAATCAAAGAATCCCAGAATTTTGGAGTCAAAGGTACCTTAGTAGCCTTCTGGTTCAGAGCCATAAGAAACTCACATTGAAATATACACAACAAAAGGTTGTTTATTCTCTACTTGAAGACCTCTAGTGAGAAGAAACCTGCCACTTCTAGAAGAGACTTGATCTACTTGTGGATACCTTTTTCTACTTTGACTTACTTTTTAAATTTTTATTAATTTTATTTTAAAATTATTTTATTTTATTTTTTAAATAAAACAAGAATTTCCATAACAGTCTACTACAAAAGATGATTACACATGAAACAGCTTGAATTATTAGAAAAATTTACTTGCCATGGAACCCTAATTTGCCCCTTGGCAACTTCTGCTGCCTCTTAGTACTTGTCCTACCCCCTGGCGCCAAGCTCAAATTTAATCTTTTCTCTATATGACCACCCATTAAATTCTGGAATGCAATTATATCTTTTCTGAGTCTTCTCTTCTCCAAGTCAAACATACTCCGTGGATCCTCAAGACCCTCTGCCATCCCTGAGTCCCTCCTCTTGCCTCTCTCCAGCTTATTATCAATGCTTCACTTATACCATGGCACCCAGAACTAAGCAATTAGGCCATTAACAAGCATTGAATTGCATGCTTATCATGTAAGGGCCAGGCACTGTGCTCAGGATACAAAGAAAGGTAAAAATAGCCACTCCTCTCAAGGAGCTGATATTCTAATGGTGAAGACAACATGTAAATAACTAAATATAGGTAAAATATATACAAATAACAGTGGCAGAGGGAGAGGGATGGAGCTTCTGGAAAATGCTTCCTGCAGGAGACAGATTTGAGTTCTTTCTTGAAAGAGGCAAAACAAGGCAGGAAAAATTGGTGAAAAGGGAGAGAATTCCAGGCATGGGGCACAGTTTGTGAAAATGCACTGGCAGGAATGGAGGAGCAGCAAAAAGGCCAGTGGTGTTGAATTGTAAAATATGTGAAACAGAATAAAGTATAAAAAAATTGTAAAGACAGGACAGGACCAGATTGTCAAAGATTTTAGTCACCAAACAGATCACTTTATATTAGATCCTGATTTAGATACCACTGGAGTTTATTGATTAGAGTGGTAACATGGTCAGAAGTTCACTTTAAGAAAAATCATTTTGGCGAATTTCATAATAACCTGGAGAGACTTATATAAACTGATGCTGAGTGAGGGAAGCAGAACCAGGAGAGCTTTGTACACAATCACAGACACATTGCATGTGTGATGACTAACTTTGATAGACTGGGCTCCTCTCAGCAATGCAAGGCTATAAGACTATTCCAAAAGACTCATGATGGAAAAGACTTTCCACATCCAGAGAAAGAATTACGGAGTCTGAATGCAAATTGAAGCAAACTACTTGTTCTCTCTCTTTTTTGTTTTGTTTTGTTTCTTTTTTCTTGTTGTTCATTGCATCAGTTATAATTCTTCTTTACAACTTGATTTGGTGTGAAGGGAAAAGAATTAAATAAATACATAAATGAAAGAAATTCATTTTGGCAGCTGAGTGGAGGATAGTTCGGAGTGGGGAGAGACTTGAGGCAAGGAGATCAACCAGATGGCTTTTACAATAGTCTATGGATGCTTAATAAATGCCGGTTCCTTTTCCCTTATTCCTGGAATCTATGCCTCTTTTAATGCAGCCCAAGATTTTATTAGCATTTTTGGTTGACATCCCACTGTTGATTCCTATTTCTTTTCATTTTAGTTAGGATAATTACAGAGTGTTCCTGGACTCACCAGATATACCTAAATAACAATCACCCAAATAACTATTTCGTTACAGGTACTAAAAAGATAAAAAGATGATGGATGAGCAGAGATGATGAGAAAAGGAAGGGTGTGAATAAACACAATGCAAAGGAAAAAAAGAGACTGTGTAAAGGGGAGGACAAAAGGAGAGTAATCTGCCTACCTCAAGCTCTCCCCCAAACCCCTCAACTTTGTCTATTTCTGAAGCTATTCACATTAGCTTTTAGAGGGACTGGCAATTCCAGAGGTGACAACAGGACTTCAGTATATTTCAAGGTAGCTTCACCTGTAGCCCTTAGTATATTAAAAAAAAAAAAAGAAAGAAATCCTTTACCTCATTTCTTAGTAGCATGCCTCATACCTGCTGTCCAGAAAATTTTGTCCTTAAAGGCAAAAAAAGAAAAAGGAATAAATGACCATGACATTTTAAAGTGAAAATCACTACAGCAAGTTTTCACATATGGAAGGATGTATTGAGTTCTGAGAGCCTCATTTTAGGAAGAACATTGATCAGTTGGACACAATCCTGGGGAAGGGAACCAAGATAGTGAAGTACCTTGAGTCTAGTATTTGGATCCATGGAAAGAAATGGGCATATTTAACCTGGAGAAGAGAAAGTGCAGGAGAAACATTATAACTGTATTCAAACATTTTATAGGCTAGAATATAGAGGATGGATTAAGTTGGTTCTGTTTGGCTCCAGAAAACAGGAATCAGAACAGTGAGTGAAGGTTGTAGAGATTTAGGTTTGATGGCCAGAAACAACGCCTGTCCAAAAGTGGGCTGGGCTATCACGGGGAGGTGGTGAAGACCACACTAGAAGGATTTAATCAGACTATATCAGCACTTGTTAGGGATGTGATAGGCAGGGGATTCCAACAGGTCTGGGCTTCTGAGGGTTTTGTCCTAAAGGCTGGGTAAAATGGTGAAAAGGCTCCTGAGGAATCTTAAAGAGGAGGTTGAAGCAAGGTCTTCTAATACAACTGCAAAGGACAAGAAAATTCTTCCAGAACAGAGTTTTTCCCCAACCAAAGTGGGAGTGGAAGTCTTCCTTTCCTATACTTCCTCTCCACCTGATTCAAACGGGACCAAATTAGAGGCAATGAGGATTGTTGTCTTTTCTATGGCAGGATCTCCTCCCCTGTCCACCTCCTTTCCTTAATCAGGAAGGATTTGATCCTTTATAGAAAGACACTGTTCTCTCATGTTTCTGAGTGTCTGGTCTGTGTTTTCACAATCAAACTTTATATACATACATACATACATATATATATATATATATATATATATATATTCTCTCCTATCAAAGCAACTTTTTATTTAAAAAAATATTTTTTCTTTTAATTTTTTTCTGCAGTAACAAACACCAATTTTTTTTAAATGGCATTTTTCTCTACACAGTAGAACAGATTATTTCCTTTAAATTCATGCATTTCTATGAACTGTAGCTTGCTTTTTTATTGTAATGTATGCCCAAACCCACTCATTGGCAGTCTGGGACCCAGAAGGAAAGTCCTACTTCTCTTCCCTGGTTTCTAGGGAATCCTGAGGGTTTGGAGATGTCTTTCTAGTGTTATAGTTCAACATTCAACCAAAACTGCTCTCTTCAAAGTTACCAGTGATCTTTTCACTATCAAATCCAATGACTTTATCTCAATCCTCATCCTTCCTGAATTCTTCTACCTTCTTGCTGGAAGGCCTTTTCTCCGCTTTGCTGGATACTCATAAAGTGCCTTATAGGCATTACATAGATTTTGTACTGGGTTTCTTATAGACTTGAAGTTGTTCTTCTTCAGTGTCTGATTTGTCTTCAGCCCCCAAAGCAGATAATGTTTCCAGTTACTGCTGTTCCTGACACTACTAGATGGAATGAAAAAATTCCAATTCTCCATCCCTACAAAACTCACCAGATCCTCCTCTGATTAAGGAGTGTGAGGAGACCAGAGCTTTACTCCTCAGTCATTCTCCTCAGGGTATGACTTGAATGGCCCTTTGTTCTCTACTCAAATATCTAAATCCTAACAAACTTGATGATTTTATGAAAAGTCCCACAGGACATGACCAGGGCTTTTCAATCAATCCCAACAGACTTCCTGTTGTATCTAGCTGAAATGCCTTTGGTTGATTGATTCAAAAGAGATGTCTAGGCCTGGTTCACACTTAGTTCATCCCTCTGATTGATTGACTGACTAAATAGAAGTGTTTTCCACTTGAAAAATGTTATGGGATATAGCATTTCTTTAGTTATTTTAAGTGGGGGTGGTAGTGGTAGTGATTGATTGACTGAAAAGCCACCCCACCCCACCCCCATGCTTACATAACTTTTTAGGGTGTATAATAAATTCACCATGTCACTTTCAAAACTGGTCTGCTTGTCTATATTTCCTTCCGGGCTTTCTTTTGTGCATGTTCTAAATGCTTCAAAGATGCTCCCTTTTTTTTCTTTTTTTCTCTTTTTGACAATAATATGCTCTCCCCGATTTCCCTCCTACCTATTCCTAATCCCCTGCTCATTATAAAAGGAGGGGGTAGAAACAAAACCCTTATAACAAATAAAGACATTCAAGCAGAACCATCCATTTTTGGGTGTGCTTCTAGTCCAAGCATGGGGAACCTGCAATCCTGAGGTCACATGTGACTCTCAAGGTCCTCAAGTGCAACCCTTTAACTGAATCCAAACTTCACAGAACAAATCCCCTTAATAAAAAGGATTTGTTCTGTAAAACTTGAACTAAGTCAAGAAGCTGCCCCAAGGACCTAGAAGGTGGCAGATTCCCCACCCTGATCTTATCTATCACTTCTCATTCAGGAGGTAGGTAGCTTTCTACATCCTTGGTATTCTCATCTTGTGGTTGGTAATTGCATTGATCAGAGTTCTCAAAACTTTCCTTTTTTTTTTTCCTTTACAGTGTTATTGTATATATTCCTTCTGGTTTTGCTTTTTTCACTCTACATCTAAACATTTTCAATAAGGGATGGTTCATCCTTTTCTTTTCAGACCTCAGGTTTTCTTCACAGGATCAGAATCAGCTCACAGCAGTTCAGTGATGAATCCTAATTCTACTCACCACTCCACCCTCCTTCATCTACCTCCACCCACCCTTGTCCATTATGGAAGATTTCAAAAAGGGTACATCTATGTGTTCTTTTTACACCATAACATTTTCCATACATAATCTAATGTAGCCCAAACTATTTTTAAACCAAAATAAACTAGTTTTCCAAGAGAGCACCACATGGTTGTCATAAATTTTTATGTTTGGGGGATTCTTCAATTTTTTAAAGTTTTCCCAGCAGACTATTAAAGGAAGATTCATTGGGCAAGTAATAGGATCAAAAATAAATTGACGTGGATTCCTAGACACTGTTATCTATACTTGGATGAATTTATTCCCCTCCTCACAATCAAATGGGAAATTATTAGTCTAAGATCATCCTACCACATTCAACACATATTTATTAAGTGCTTACCTTGCTAAGCACTGGGGATACAAAAAAACAAAAATTAAAAAATGTTCCAGCCTCAAGGAACATACGTTCTACTTGGAGTTTGTGGAAGGGTATGAGGTGGGATAAAATATGAATGAATGAATGAATGAATGGATGGATGGATGAATGAATGAATGAACACTAATTAAGGGTATGTGCCAAGCACTGGAGATACAAATAGGAAGACTAGAACAGTTTCTTCATTCAAAGAGCTCACACTTTACTTGGGGGGGAAAATACATAAAAGAAAGTTCAATCTTAGGACAGATAGAAAATCCCTGAAATCCAAAGGATTTGGATTGGATGGCAAGATCCAGAAGTCCTTGAATGATATGGGTAGTCAATGTGACAGTGTTGGGGGAACTTCTGGTCTTCTAAGTGGGAGTCAGAGGGTCTTAGAAGAGAGTAGAAAGGTAGATCATAAGGCCTGATAGTTCTCCATTCTGATTGTCATCTCATACACACCTTGGGAGCTGTTGAGCAGCTGGGATGAATGGAGAAGGCAAGAAGGGAGAGCATTCTCAGTCCTGATGACTCTTCTAGATTGATTGTGTGAATGTATACAGGTAAAATGAAGATGATTCAAAGCCTGATGCCTAGGGGCTGAGGAGTCACATCAGGGAAGGCTCCCCAGAGGAGGTGACACATGAGCTGAGACTTGAAGGAAACTAGGAATTCTAAGAAAGCAGATGATTGAGAGAAGAATGCTGTCTTGTGACCAAAGCTAAAACAGTCCTCCCATCTTGCATTTCCTGGAACTCTTCAAAAGTTTATTTAAACAATGTTGAAACCATTGAATGTATAGATGGTAGAGCATGACCCCAATTCTTTAAAAATACATATTAACTGATACTTTGAAATATGCATTTGTAATTATTTCCCAATCTTTCTATTTTGAAGGGAAATTTTAATTTTCCCAAGAATGAAACCCAAATTACATTCACATCTAGAAATCCCCTACACTACTTCTCTAGCTTGGAGAGCAGCCAACACATTCCCAATACAGTCTACTCTTTGGGAGTAAGTGAAGTGTTTCAACAAGTTGCATTAACTCTTTCAATACCAACCAGTGTCTTGGAGGAAATTTTATTGTAGGAAAGTGACTGTACAAATGGCATTTAAGTGTGTCATTAGTATGGTCAGGGGTAAAAATGAAGGATACATTAATTTGTAAGGTGGGCAAAGAAGACAAGAAGCATACACAATTTCAGACTGATGTAGTGGAGGGGGAGGGGTGAACTTTAAAGGTCATCTAGTCCAACCTCTTGTTTTATAGATGAGGAATCTGAAGAACCAAGAGAAGTGATATCAACAATTTTGATTCAATTCAGTTCAATCCAATTCATTTTAATTCAATTCAAAAACATAGTAAGCCTTACTATAATGGAAGGCACTGTATGAAGTCCCAGGAATACGAATCTAGTGTTGATGTATTGTTGTCGGCTCCATAGGGTTAGGGCACTTGGTTCTCTCTGTATTGTACCTGGGCATGCAACTGAACCAAGTTCAGCTCTGGAGGAAGCTTGCATTTAAGGAAAGGGATTAGGTTTTCTGTTTTCATATTCATTTGCTCATTAACACTCCCACCCACACTCACCAGGGTTGTTGTTGTCTGGTTGTTTTATTCAATTCTCCATGACCCCTGTTTGGGCTTTTCTTGGCAAAGATACTGGAGTGGTTTGCCATTTCCTTCTTTACTTCATTTTACAAATGAGAAAACTGAGTCAGAGTTAAGTAACTTACCCAGGGTCACACAGTTAGTAAATGTCTGAGGCCAAATTTGTAGTCAGAAAGATGTCTTCCTGATTCTATCCACTGTGCCACCTGGCTGCCATTTTAAGTCAAATCACATTTTTTGGGGGGGGAGAAAGGGACAGGAGACAAGGTAATTAGGGTTAAGTGACTTGCCCAAGGTTTCACAGATAGTAAATGTCAAGTGTCTGAGGTGGAATGAACTCAGGTCCTACTGAGTCCAAGGCTGGTGTTCTGCTCATTGTGCCACCTAGCTACCCCTATCAAATCACATTATAAAGCACAATAGGAATATTGGAGGTAGAAAACCTACTGCAACATGTAAACCCAAATCATTCTTTTCAGGAGTTTCACTCTTTAAAACTCAGATTAATAGAATATAAGCTCTTAGAGGGCGGAGACTTTCTCACTTTCGCATTCTGACACAAGGTATGTTGACTGATAAATGCTTAATGATTGGTTGAATTTGGTATAAAACAAGAGGCAAGCTAATATTTATTCAGCACATTAGAACATATATATGTATATATGTACATATACATATGGAGAGAGAGGGAGTATTATCTCATTTATTATGTGCAGCAACACTGTGAGGAAAGTGCTATAGATATTTTTAGTTAAAAGGAGAAACTGAGGCTCAGAGAAGTAAATGAATTGTCCATGGTCACATAGTAGTTATCGAAGTGGGATTCAAATCCAATTCTCCCCAATGCTAAAGCCACCATTATTTCTTCTAGGCCTCATTGGCTCTTATTGGAAAGAACAATGAATTTAGTGGTAGAAGATACATATTTGAATTCCTGCCAGGTCACTGAAATCATCTTGCCAAGCTGTAACATCTTCAGTATGCTAGTTAACCTCTTTAGACTTCAGGGTTCACATCTGTGAAATGGGGATATTGGCTTATATTATTCTTAAGGTTCCTTCCCACTCTCAAATTTTATTATTTTAATGTATGTATGTATGGCCTTGACAGTTTGATTCTTCTTTTGTTTTGGGGTTTTGTTGTCTTTCCACAACTGGAATAAAACTCTTCTGGAAATGGTCTACTCCCCAGTTGGCTCATGGGGAAGTTGAGCTCTCCTTGGGCATTTGTTAACCTTGTGGTGAAACTGTTTTTTGTCTCCCCTTGTCCACCCCCATGAATATTATCTCTTTCTTTCACTAGGCCAAATTCTGCCCTGTGTTACTCACACAAGGCTCTTATTGAAGTCCAACTCCCCCACTGGAAAGGGATTTGGATCAGGTTTTCAGAGGAAAGAATCTGGCTAGTTAAATGGGACAGTAACCACAAATATGAGACTTAAAGGTAATTGCCCAAGTTGAAGAAAATAAGTAATGAGGCTCTCATTTTGGTTGCTATACAGACCTAAATGGAGAGGCACCATGGAGATGGAAGACCAGCTTTTATGTGAGGATGTCCTGGGTTCCAACTATCCCCCAACCTCCTTCCTGACAGAATCACCTTGGGCAAGGCACTTAACCAATTACCTAAGTTGCCCCAGGCAACTTTCTAAGACCCTAAATTGCAGAATTGACATCTATAGTGAACTTATTAAGTATCTTCATCTGCCAGATACTGTGGTTGGTGTTAGGCATACAAAGACATATTGGTAGAGGGAGTTTCTTCACCAGAACTTCCCTACATATATGAAATTACACACACACACACACACACACACACACACACACACCACATTAAAAAATGCTGAATTTTAACCCCCTTTCAGGCATTCCTCTGCTATATAGTCACAAACAGGTCACTTAACCAATTCATGCTTTGGTTTTCTTCAATTCTTCAACCGATCCATGATCTCATTGATGTGGTTTCCTCCTTCTCAGACATTTACTAACCGTATGACCGTGGGCAAGTCTTAAGATCTCTCAGCCTCTGTATCCTCATCTGTAAATGAAGATAGTAACAGTAGCATCTATTTCTCAAGGTTGCTCTTGGATCAGATGAGATAACGTATGTAAAGCATTTCACCCTCCTAAAGCCCTACTACCCGTGTTCTCACAGACGTCAGCTAAGCCACTTACAGAATAAAAATCATCATTGGTTAATCATCGGTTAATGAGTTAAAGTCTACTTACAGTCATTGTGGAACCAGTAAAGTGACTCACTTGGGACCTCACAGCTAGGAAGTGTCAGGGCCAAGATGTAAAGTCTATTTTCCTCCTTCTCAATCTAGAGTTTCTGCTATGTAACCACAAGGACCATGAATAGAAACCAGATAATTTCCACTTATTTGTCACTGGGAAGGACAGCTTCCTAGTTGAGCCCGTTCCATGCTCTACATGTGACCAGCAAGGGGAAGAGGGAAAGGAACAAACATCTATGAAGTGCCTACTGTGTTCTAGGCACTGTGCTACAAGCTTTACAAATCTTTACTCATAACCTTGAGAGTTATATAATATGATTATCTCCATTTTGCAGATGAGATAACTGAGGCATATAGAAGATAATTGACTCGACATCAGCTACTAAGTATCTGAGGCTGCATTTGAACTCAGGTCTTCCTGATTCGAGGTCTTGTACTCTATTCACTGTACCTCCAAGTTGCCATCAAACAAGTGAAATTGAGTTCAACGGCCTAGAAACCCTCAGAAAACTACTAGAGACATTTTTACCTTCGGGGTTTTTTCCCAAAACTAGATGTCTCCTCTTTGATCACAGCATTATCCCTGGACCACATGTTCTCTCTCAGTTTGAGCCAGATAGCCTATTTATTTTTTTCACACAAGATCCTTTCAAATAAGGATTTGTTTCAGGTATTTTCACAGGCTATCCCCCAATTTCTGCCTTGACTCTCTTCCCTTCTCAATCATGGTTCCATATTTAACACATTCTGTTCTATGTTAGCCTGAACTCTCTAAGCCCCGCCCTTATTTATAGGTAGCAATAGGGACTGGATTTGTGATTTCATGGGTCCTTCCACCAATTCCCTTTGCTTAGGCAGTGATGTAAGAGCATTGAGAGGTTAAGTTACTTGCCCAGAATCACACACTATGTCAAAGATGGGTCTTGAACCTGGCTTCAAGATCAGATCCCTCTCCCCTATGCAAAACTGCTTCTCTGTTTCTGTTCCTGTTTCTTTCTCTGTCTTTCTGTCTCTCATTTTATTTGGGTTTCAATATACTTGAAAAAGAGGCATATCCCCTTTCTATTATTTAAATTTAATATGAACCAAATAAACATCTCTTCTCTGGTTTTATGTTAAAGTATGTTAGATCTGGAAGGAAATGTCAAAAGACTTCATGAGCATTAACTTTACATCTCAGTTTCTTTCTCAAATACTTTACCTTGGAGGTAGAGAGGGCATTATTTCTAAACTATGAGCAGACATTCATGGAAAAAAAAGGTGTTTTCAACATAGGGCTATATTTAAGTAACATTACTGGGCTTTAAAGAGTGTAGGTTACACCCCTAATACTGTGAAACTTCTTTATAATGTTTTCCAGGAGACCAGGTTTTTTGAACTCTCTGTGCAGGAAACCATTACATTGGGGAAAATATTGCTTTATGGGCCTCCAACTGGGACTTAAGTATAAGTGTTATATGTGGAGAAACACTGAAGTTTGAAAGAAAAGACAGACAGTATAACAAAGCAACCTTGTTTTGAAGTCCAAGATACCAAAATTCTTTTGGTATTATTATTATTAGAATAAACACAAAATTATTCTCAGGAATCTAGACCATCTTTGTTTCATACACTGGCCCTGAGAAAAGCTACCCCAGATTTGAAATACTCTTTAGATAAGCATCTCCTTGAAAACCATAGCTAAGAAGCCCCCAGCAATGTGTTTCTTTTTACTAGTCAGCCAGAGGAACATTAATACAAGAGACATTTAATCAAACACCATAGCAAATAAAACTACAAGGAAAGATCCTCAGTGTATAGACATAGAGCAATTCTTCCTCAGATTACAACACCACCAACTGAGGTAGGGCGACATACAAGGAATACTCAAATGGCATAAATATATCTATATCTATATACACCCATCTATCTATCTATCTATCTATCTATCTATCTATCTATTCACCCATCCATCCATCCATCCATCCATCTATCTATTTATCTGTTGATCCATCTATCTATCCATCTATCATCTATCTATCCATCTATCTATCTCTATCTAATCTATCATCTATCTATATCTAATCTATCATCTATCTACCTATCTATATCTATCTAATCTATCATCTATCTATCTCTAATCTATCATCTATCTATCTCTATCTAATCTATCATCTATCATTTATCTATCTATCTATGTATGTATCTCTACTTAATCTATCATCTATGTATCTATCTCTATCTAATCTATCATCTATCTATCTATAATATGTGTGGAATACATGTACTCAGGGAACTTGCATGAAGTGGCACCCCCCCAGACCCTGTGTGTCCAGAGTTCACATGAGGGAAACACACACAAAGGAAACATATATGGCCATGACACATAAATGAACAAGGCAACTCACAACTTCTAATATTGCAGACCCAGCAATATTCTCTGGTGAGGTCTTCATGCTGCCCTCTGCTGGGCATTATATCTTTGTTCTGTGTTGGCTCTATTGTCTTCACTAGGTACATTATTTCTTCTAGGTGTGTCGTAGCTCCAAATTCCAATGGTCTTATGGCTAAGGCCTTCTCTCTGCTACTGTCTTTTGTATGTTAGTGCTTCAAAACAATCCACTACTCTCTTGGCTCCAATTTTCTGAGGTTCTGTTTATAGAAATTCTCTCCCTAAAAAGGTAATTAAGCAGTTCTTTGTCTTAGCCAAGTTTGTCTTAGCCAAGGCAATGGGCTATCACATAAGTCTAAAGAATAGGTTCTTAATGTTGGGTTTTTTTGGTGTGTAGATTATCCCTTTGACAGTATAATGAAAACTATGGAGTCTTTCTCATAGCAATATTTTAATAATTGAAGAAAATGCTAAATTTCAATTAAAGGTTGCTATAATATAGATTTTTTTTTTTCCCATCCAACATCACAGACCTCCTAAAATCTAACCACAAGGATATATGGATCTCAGGTTAAGAACCCCTGATCTAAAGGCATTTAACAAAGCCAATGAAAGTGTGTCACTATGCTAAAATGAATTTTATTCTTTTTCCTGACTACGTGTGGAGCTGATTTGAAGTTAGAGGTCATAGATAACCAACAATTTAGAGTTAGGTTTAGGGTTAGAAAATTCCTTTTTAACTCCTATTTAACCATTGATGGGATTCTATGACCCCAACCAAGAATCCTCCCTTGCCACCTAAAATAAACTGAACAAAACCATAAGAGCTATATAGAGGCAGGGGTAACAAGGCCCATTTTGTTCTCAAGATCTTTTTCAAATAGAAGGCAAATGAAATTGAGGGAAAACAAAAGCAAAATAAGAAGGGTAAAACCATTTCCCTCCTTTCTTTTGGCCCATATTCTTGTATTTTAAGAGTATATGTGTTTATCTTATATGCAATATATATGCATACATCTACATTTGCATGCATATCTACAAGCAATAATAAACTCCAGCTTTCCTCTATATGGTAGCATTCATAAATCCCTGAAGAAGGGCTTTTGTTCATTCTTCCCTGTACTTAATAGTCCTTGGTTTTAAAAATTCATATCTCATCTGGAAGTGAAATCAGCTTGTAAACTCAAATTAACATAATACATATGGAATTCTGTAACATATCTAGGTTCTCCTAATCCTGAGTCTCATAGTGGATGGGACAAGGGGATGTGGCTGTATCAATAAACTGCATACATTGAACTGGAGATCCTAAGCCTCCTATAGATTGCAAGAAGATTCTGGATGTCCAGAACACATTGGAGATAGCCTCTGTCTTCACACCTTGAATTAGAGAGAGAGAGGTGGAAGAAAATTCTGATATCCATGCTGCTAATGCCACTGTATTGGAATAACTAGGAGATTCCAGTTTCTGTGTTGGTAATATAGAACTTGTTTTGTCTTCTGGGGAGAAGAGAGTAACCACTTAACATTGCTTCAGAGTCTATAAGGCAACAAGCATTTATTAAGTGTCTACAATGTACCAGGCATGATGCGAAATTCTGAGGATACAAAGAAAGGCAAAAGTCAGTTTCTGCCCCCAGGAACCTCACAGTCTAATGGGGAAGAGAACATGTGAACAATCATTTACAGATAAGATAAATACAGAATGGATGGAAGGTAATTTCAGAAGGAAGACACTAGCAATACTTGTGAGTGTGTGTGTGTGTGGGGGGGGGTGGCTTTCAGGGAATGCAGCCAGACCTACAGAAGGCAGGAATTCAGTCTGAGTCTTGAAGGAAGCCCAGGATGTCAAAAGGCAGGACTAGAGGAGGGAGCACATTCAATGTATAGGGAACAGCCAATGAAAAATTATGAAATCTGGGAGGTGGAACAGCAAGAAGGCCAGTGTCTAAGACCTCCTTCTAACTCACGGTAGCTGTATAACTCTGGACCATTTATTTAACCTCTAACTCCCCACTCTCGCCCTAGATAACTTCTTAATACTACTGATTTAGATGAACTGCTAATCCGTATTAGTGGAAAGATTTTTACATACTGGGAGTTCTTTATATTGATGAAATCATAGTTGTAAATTCCCTGCACACGAACACCCCCTAAAATAGTCATTGTTCAAGGTACTATCCCAGGGGCTGAGGATAAAGAAATAAATTGAAAAATAATCCCTGTTCCTAAAGAGCTTATGTTCTACATGATATAATACGTAAATCAGTGAGGTACACACACACACATACATATGTAATATCCCCATTAAGCATTTATTAGGAATTTCCTATGTTCCAAATACTGTGCTTGGCAGCTAGGCAGTGCAGTGTATAGAGCATTGGCCCTGGCATCAGGAGAATCTGGCTTTAAATCATCCAGTGTCAGATACTTCTTAGCTGTGTGACTTTGGGCAAGTCACTTAACCCTTTTGTCTCAATTTCCTCAAACGGCTGTAGTATCTTTGCCAAGAAAACCCCAAATGGGTTCATGGAAAGTCATACACAACTGAAACAATTCAACAATAACAACAAAACACTGTGCTAGTCACATATACGTGTGTGTCTTTTGATACATATGGATATATAGGTGTGTGTGTACATATTTGTATGTATGCATGCACAAATATACACATATTTGATCACTTCAGGAAGAAGAGGTCACATGTGAGAAACCTTTGGCAGTATCCTCTCTTTACGGATGTGTAGATTTTCCCAAAAATATGCCCATAATCTCCCTCTGTTCATGAGGTGATGCATATGTGAGGATACCATATTTGATTGAGCAGGATGTACTCTGGGGTTGTGTTCTGTGGAGAGCAGTTTGGCGCAATGGAGAAGGGTATTGGCACAATAGTAGTAGTGGGACATTGGTTCTGATCCCAGCTCTTCCCCTGATTTCCTGAGCACCCTTGGACAAATCGCTTCTTTCTGATCCTCGGTTTCCTTACATATAACAAGAGGACATTGGATTAGGGGGCTGCTAAGATCCTGTTTAGCCACAAATTTAGGATCCTACAAACTACTTGCTTTTCATTTTTCTCTTTTGGCAAGTCAGAAGTTGAAAAGCAAAATGAAGAGGTTTTGGCCTACAACCATTTCCCCTACCCAGGTTTTTCAATTTTTTGGTTTGATGCTAGATTCATAGATGCACTCATGGTGTGTTTATAATGTTATACACAACCAATTGCTTACTCCAGGCTAACATAACTGACCATAAATCTTGCTATCATACTATTAAAAAAAAAAACAAAGAGAGAAGACTGTATTTTTGTGAGGGTGACTCATTAGAATTAATGACAGAATTAAGAGGATTTTAACCAAATTTTTTTCTTATGGAAAATACTGGCTCTTCTGCAGTGGGAAAGAGATCAAAAGTTCTTTAAAACAGAAAACCCAGCATATCACAGTTAGGCATCTCTGTGGTCAAGTTTGAGGTTCTTATCTTCAATTGTTTGTACTAGGTCAGAGTATATGCAGCAAAATCTCAGACAATGAGAGATTCTCAATTTATTCAGTCTGAGAGCTCCCGAATAAATGGAACTTTCCCTTCTCGTAACTTCTGTGCTTCAAGCCATGAAAAACCAAATGCACCAACCGTAGCTTGGGTTGGGTTATGCTCCTTTAGCAAAATGACTGAAAATTTTACTTCCACAATATCAACCAGATCCACCCTTGCTGTCTCATCTCTAGTCTAGACAAATGAGATCTGTTTCTTGCTAGTTTCTCTACTTCCCATTTCTTCTCTCCCTATTCCTCAATCCTAGTTCCGAAGGCTACCTTTTTTCTTCTCTTCTCTTTTAAGTATGTACTGAATCTGTGTGATCAATCCTGTTTGGTTTTGTTTAGCCTTCTTTTGTTGTTTGTTTGTTTGGGGGGTGGTTTTTCCAGTATTTTTGAAATGAGTATATATCTGACTTCTTTGAGAAATCAGGCTGTATTATCCCCATAGATGAAACAAATTTAAGTGAGTATATTAGAAACATCTGGAGATCTAGTTGCCATACAGAATTTCCTTTAAAAGGCATTCAGTGACTATCCAATCAAATCAACATTTATTGAGTGCTGATGATATGCGAAACACATTGCAAGGCGCTGGGTAATCATCCCTGCCTTTGAGGAGTTCATGTTATTACTAGGGAAGGAAGAAGACCTATAAAACACAGAACTGAAGATTGTTGTTGAGTCATTTTTCAGCAGTGACCTGCTCTCTGTGACCCCATTTGAGGTTTTCTTGACAAAGATGCTGGAGTGGTTTACCATTTCCTTCACCAGCTCATTTTACAGATGAGGAAACTGAGGCAAATAGGGTTTTAAGTGATTTTCCTAGAGTCACACAATAGTAAGTGTCTGAGGCTAGCCTTGAACTGTTAACAGGATTTTTATTGAGCTAATCTCTAGCCTGAAAATGCTCAGAGCCATACAAAGCAGAAGAGAGTACCAGTAATCAAGTAGTTTAATTAATCAGTTTCAGAGTGAGGAATGTTCTCTTAGCTGAAGTAAAAACACAGGTTATATACTTAAGTCACAACTGGGGAAGGTGGATTACTAAGTCCCACAATACAACAATTCTGGACTCAAGTCTTTGGGGATTGTGACCACCTCCCCTAAAATACAGAACCAGAGTTCCGTGACCAGAACAGGTTCTACAATCTTTGATTTGCTTCACTTACGGTCTAGTGATTGTGAGCACTGTCAGAGTTTTGATTAATCAGTTTAAGCTACATCGTGAGCTCTGACTCCCAAACCAGACAGTCAGCTCTTGAGAAATTATGAGTATATTCATTACACATATCATTTTGATTAATATGAAAATTATAAATTCCATTCTCAGAACTCACAAAGAAGAGTCTTCCTTACTCCAGGTCCAACTCTATCCACTGTGCCTCCTACGTACCCTAAAGATGATTTAGGGTAGAGGAAATTAAGAGTTGCCTGAAGTTGTATGTTGTCCATCTATTAAAGATATAATCAGCAACTATATCCTATCTACCCATTATTTTTCAGCTTTCATTTATGAATTAGATTGCAAGCTTCTTGAGGGTAGGGGTTATCTTTCTTTTTTTGTGTGTTTATATCCCCAGAGTACCTGGAGTATTTAGAAGTAGTAGGTACTTAACAAGTGCTTATTGATTGGCTGATTAATTAAAAAGAAAAGTAATAGAAGCTGAATCCACTGTTGGAGGTGGTAAACATGGACTGGATGGTGAAAAGAAACAAATCACTGAAGATACAGGACAGTTATCAAAGTCACTCATAGTTGGAGAATCTGAGACCCAGGGGAAATAAGTTACTTGCCCATGGCCGCAGAACAACTCAAACCAAGTTGTCAACTTCCAGACCTTGTGCTCTTCCCATGCCATAGCATTAATGAAAAGACAGTTTTACTTAAGGAAGCAGCTAGTTGGCTCAGTGGACAGAGCACTGGGCCTGGAGTCAGGAAGACCAGAGTTCAAATCTGGCATCAGATACTTGTTAGCTATGTGACCCAGGATATAGCACCTAACCTATGTTTGCCTTAATTCACTGGAGAAGAAATGGCAAAATCGCTCTAGTATCTTTGCCAAGAAAACCCTGTGGACAGTATGGTCACAAGGAGTCAGAAATGACTGAACAACAACAGTTGCGCTTAGGAGTTCTGTTACTGTCACAAACGTTTTGTAACAAATATGCAGTCAAGCAAATGAATTTACTCTGGACATGTCTGAAATTATGTATATTTCATTCTGTACCTTCAGTCTGTCAACTCATTATTAAGAGGTAGGCAATATTCCTCATCAGTATGTTGAGGGGCAGGCTCTGGGAACCCCCTTGAACTTGACTGAATCTTCCCATTTGATGAGGCATTTGCAGAGGCTTAAGCTTTTCATTGTGGCTCTGTCCAGACCTCTGTTACTAGCCTAGCCCTCCATTATCCATCTACTTCCCAGCCTTGAGCCTATCCAAAAATCAATCCAACCCCCTGGACTAGCCCACCATTGTCTGTTGGCTCCAGGTAGCCTCCAACAACTTCCCACCCTTAATCACTCATTGACCTCATTAACTCCTCCTGAAGACCTTCCCTAAACTCCTCCTCCAGACCACCCCTAGATTCCTCCCAGAACCTTCCTGTATATAAGATCCCTTCTTATCCCTATGTGCGTCATAGAATGACCCTGCACAGACTTGCTCTGGCCCTCTTGTCCAATGCAAGCATTACAGATACCTAGGCTCCTTAAGAGTCTACCCAATATGGTGAACTTTTAATAAACTTTGCTTTTCTTTGGCTGAGAGAAAACTTAAGTTGAATTCATTTGGCAGGACCCAGCATGTTGGTATTTTGGGGTCTCCAGAGTAACCCTAACCCTAACCACATCAAGTACTTGGGAATGATGGTTCTACATCGATCAGAATGTTTCAGTCTTTCAAAGTTGTGTTTGAACATTGTTGCTGTTGTTCTCCTGTTCATTTCACTCTGCATCAGTTCATACAAGTCTTCCCAGGTTTCTCTGAAAAAATCCCTTCCATCATTTCTTATTGCTCAATAGTATTCCAATACATTCATGTACTGTGATATATTGGATATGCCATTAGTTTTCTACTTTTCAGTCACAACAAAAAGAACTATTTGTGCATGTGAGTTCTTTTCTTCTTTTTTTGATCTTTTGGGAATATAGGCCTAGTAGTGTTACTGCACTCCCAGATTTTTCTTCTTGGAGCAAACAGTGGCATTCATGGAGTCTGTTTCATCTTACAACTAAAGAACAAGAACCATCTTTTCATTAACTGCTTAGTCATCTCACCATGAGCGTAAGCAAAAAAGATCACCAAGAAGATAATTATAGCTTGTAAACCAACATCTGTTGCATAGGAATAAAGAGGTTAAAAAAAATTCTATCCTAAACAGCTTCTTTAAATTAGCATCTATTTTGATGAATGAATGAAAAAGGTTAACCATGCTAGTACTGTGATAAAGATTGAAGATATAAATGCAAAAGGGAAGCTGTTACTTTCCTTCAAGGAAAATGCATTCAGATGGAGGGAGATAACACCTCTGGGAAAGAGATGGCCAGAGAGGAATATTTTCATTTGGAAAGTTACTAGGACAGTGAATGAAACTGTGAGGAAATAGACTGATATGTACTTTCCAGTAGCAATAGCAGTATTAATTTGATGATGGTCCCAGGGCTACAGTCAAGAGGTGGAAGGGACGAGGGTATTCACACGGGAACGATGTGACTGGTAAGAAGTTGTCTGGAGAATGAAGACACCTTAGACATATACACACACACACACACACACACACACACACACACACACACATATATATATACATACATATATACACACACACATATATGTGTATATATGTATATATGTGTGTATATATTCTGTATATGTATGTGTGTATGTGTATATATACATACACATATATATACATATGTGTGTGTGTATATATGTGTATATATGTATATATATGTGTGTGTGTGTGTATATATATATATATACATATATATATATATATGTGTAGTACACAAGTGCACCACTCATGAATCATTACAGTAGAGACCCCAGGGCAGAAACTCCAGAGCTGAAAGCTTTCTAAGCTGGGTTGTAACTGACAACTTTGTGACTTCAGTACAAAGATGAGTATAAAGGAGAATGGAGAGAAGAGCCATCAGAGAAGATTACTTGTAGATTACTCAGAAGTCCTGAGGCTATGCAGCTGAATATTTTGTTTCAAAAGAGAGTAAAATGTCACTGGACATGTTGAATACCAAATAACTTAACATCAAGCAAAATTGAATATAAATTAACATATAGGAAATGACTGGGTAATGATGATGCAGACATATCAGAACCAGCTGTCTCAGAGCATTCTTTAATTAGAGTCAAAGTTATCACATTAGAAGAAAGCCTAAGAGCTTTAGTCCAACCTCTTCAACCTCTTTCATTGATTTATGAAAAATGGGACATGAAAAGAGGTGAAGATATCCTATCAATGAAAACCATTTGTCACAAATGCTTAACTGCTATAAAAACAGCCACTACAATGAAGAGGCCAGAATAACCCAGAAAGTGTCAATGAACAAAAGTATTGGTCTCTATGCTGAATGAAGAGGTACAGCAACTGGTTTATAATGCAAACTCAGAAGTGAAACACTGAAGGAGACTTACAAAAGATTACAAGCACTACAAGTTTAAAGAACAGTAAAAAGCAATGGGAAGAAAGATAAGTCTATCTTGTTGTGAGAACCAACTTTGCCATATGATTTACTTTGTATCATATTGACTCATATCTACTTTAGTTTGTATTTACTCATATGCATCCATGTTACTTCACTTGATAAAATATAAGTTCCTTGAGGGCAAAAGTTGTTTTGTTTTTGTCTTTGTATCTCTGGTGCCCAGCACAGTGCCTAGCACAAAGTATGTACTTAATACATTTTGGCTGATTAATTAATTAATAAGCATTCCCACGCAAAACTTGAAGAAGAAAAGCAAGTAACTAAGAAAGTGCAAGGTAATGTTTTAATTATTATTTTCATCACCAGTGATAGAAGAATCACCACATTTGGACCCTAACATTTCAGTCTCAGAGATGCTATTTGAATAAGTAGGAATTGCCCTTTAGAAGACAAAGTCAGAAACAACATCTGTGTAACAGATGGATGGCCCAGTTGCTGTACTGGTATACACAAGATGTAAAAAGAATAGAGGAAGATCTCCAACATTTTGGATGGTAACCCCATCAATGATCTCATGGATCTGTTTAAGAACTAAAGTATTGGGCAGCGAGGTAGCACAGTGAATAGAGCACTGGCCCTGGAGTCAGGAGGACCTGAGTTCAAATTCGACATCAGACACTTAACACATACTTGACCTTGGGCAAGTCACTTAACCCCAACTGCCCTCCAAAAAGCAAAAAATAAAAAAGAACTAAAGTATTGAAGTTAATTGGCATTGTTATTGTTGTTGTGTGTGTGAATGTGAATTATATTAGCATATTTCTGCATCTAATCAGTTGCATACACCTTCAATGAGCCTAAGTGCAGTCTCCCATGCTATCTTAGTTACCTAGTAGCAGCTACCAAAGATGAAACCATAATGAATTAAAGGAATGGGGTGGGGTGCAGTGGGAATACCACTATAGAATTACTCTGTAACTGTGTACCATTTTAAATACTGAAAACGTTCTATTCTCTCCTTATAGAAAAAACATCAAACTCAACTCCTGGGCTTTCTTTGGGCTATCTCACCTTCCCCTCCCACTCTGCATACAACACCAGCTTGATCTCAATTAAAATTCTTTTCTGTTCCTCAGTATTCTGGTAGTTCTAGTGGTCTTGGAAGCTCAATCATGCAAATTACTTCCTATTCACTGGTCACTAGACAGGTCTATGGGTTATTTGGGGCATATTGTGTCCTTAGAATGGATAATTAAGGATTAATGTGTGTGGGTCTCTGTGTTGAAGACATCTCTCAATATGCATAATACAACACACACAAATACACATATTTACATATATATATATACTATACAGAACTGTCATTTCAATAATACTTTAAGGTTAATAAAATACTTTTCTCATAAGAACTGTGCAAGGTAATTAGTACAAGTATCATCCCTCTCTTACAGTTGGTGAAACTGAGGCTCAGAAAGCTAAAAATTATTTGCCCATAGCCTGAAAGTTATTGGAATCAAGATCTAAATCCAAGTTTTCCAAGTTCAAGTCAGTATATTTGTGCGCATGTTTTTCTACATGCCATCTTGTAGTATAGATGCCCCCTTAATAACTAGACTTATGGCTTTCTCTTAGAAATTGCCTTGGGACAGCTAGGTGATATAGTGAATAGAGCACCAGCCCTGGAGTCAGGAAGACCTGAGTTCAAATCCGGCCTCAGACACTTGACACTGAACTAGTTGTGTGACCTTCGGCAAGTCACTTAACCCCAATTGCCTTGCCTTCCTACCTCCAAAAAAAAGAAAGAAAAGAAATTTCCTAGTATCTGTCTTGTATTTCATTGATTATATGTAGGTGTTTGTTTGGTTGCTTTTTAGTCATGTCTGACTCTATGTGACCCCATTTGGAGTTTCCTTGGCAAAGATACTAGAGTGGTTTGCCATTTCCTTCTTCATCTCATTTTACAGATGATGAAACTGAGGCAAACAGGGTTAAGTGACTTCTCCATGGTCACATAGCTAGCATCAGAGGTAGAATTTGAACTCAGGAAGATGAATTTTCCAAGACCTGGTACTCTATCCACTGTGCCACCTAGCTGCCCTTATTTTTACTATTTTGTTATCAATAAAATAAGATAATTTATCCACATTGATATATTAACTTTCCTCCCTATCACTGGTTTTCTTTTCAAGTCAAAGAAGAACAAAAAAATTGCCACCATTGGCCTGATCAAATGAATATTTTACCAACTGGCTACTAACTTTGCTCTGAATTTTTTCTCTTTAAAAAACATTTGTGGTCACAGCTGGGAATGATAACCAATGATCCTGATGCTAAATGAGAAGGAATACAATGTCTATGGCTGTCTTACAAACCTTAATACAATAAAGTAGAGAATACAACCCTGATACTATGAAGTCTTCTATGGTGATTCAAAGCAGTCATTCACCTTAGGGCTCACTTGAATTTGGAGTTGTTCACAAACTTAAGTCCTGCTGTGTGTGTCTATGTGTATAATAGTGCATGTATGTGCATACACACATCCATGCATGTGTTGGGAAACATGTCCCAGGAAAAGAATGATGGAGAGGAAGCATTACCAGGAAGGCGTGGGTCTTACTGCATAGATTCCCCTTTCAATCCATCCAAGAGAAGATAATAGTTCTTCAGCTTTCTTTTCAGAATTGGTTCAATGGCAAAGAAGAGGTTATTAAAAGGGCTAGGAAATTATGCAATCATCTTAGGACAATGCGTGAAGAGCAGCTTGGTAATTCCCAAGATGTCTTGGCTTCATATCAGAACATGCTCAACTTATTTGGCCTCCTGGAGGTTGGGGGGGGGGGGGGGGTCCCAGACCACAAACAGCTGTTTTCTGTTGCAGTTCATCAGCTACATTGCACATGGTGCATCACTTTAGAAGGGCAATCCTTTAGTTCTGCAAATTTCAACAGAATTAAACCAAGAAGATAGACTCTCTGATTCAAAGCAGGGGAGATGTCAGAACCAATGACATTTTACATTATCCTTCCTCCCTAGGACCAGTGTATTTTTCAATTTAAGTGTTTATGACTAATAAACCCATGGGGATGCTCTCAGACTTGGGAGATTTTTCCTAATTCCCATCTTAACTTTTTCTTCCTTCTTTCCTTCCTTCCTTCCTTCCTTCCTTCCCTCCTTCCTTCCTTCCTTCCTTCCTTCCTTCCTTCCTTCCTTCCTTCCTTCCTTCCTTCCTTCTTCCCTTCCTTCTTTCTTTTCTTTTTCTTTCTTCCCTTGTTTTAAGATGGAGTTCAAATCTAACTTATCTCAGGATTGCTAGTCATTTCTTTTCTAATCAGCACTTTAATGAAATTGCTTTGCTGTTATTAAATTATCAAATAAGAAAATACATGTAAAGCACTTTGCAAACTTTAAAGCATTATATAAATACTAGCCATTTTATTACTATTGGTATTAACTTATTAATTAATCAGCATGTATTTATTAAACACTTGCTATATGCCAAGGACTAGGCTAGGAACGAGACAAAGACAGAGAGGGAGGGAGAGAGAGAGAGAGAGAGAGAGAGAGAGAGAGAGAGAGAGAGAGAGAGAGAGAGAGAGAGAGAGAGAGAGAGAGAGAGAGAGAGAGAGAGAGAGAGAGCACCTGGTTGCAATTCTACTAGTTTAACAAAGTAGCTAGGGGCAGCTACGTGGTGCAGTGAATAGAGCACCCACCCTGGAGTCAGGAGGACTTGAGTTCAAATCCTGCCTCAGACACTTAACATTTATTAGCCATGTGACCTTGGGCAAGTCACTTAAGCCCAAATGACCCTCCAAAAAGCAAAAAAAAAAAAAATTTAAAAAACAAAACAAAATATCATCTATCAAGAGGGCATTATTTATATAGTAGAGAAAGCAATGGACCTGGAATCACAAAGACCTGGCTTTGAATCCAGACTCATTTACTCACTAGCTGCATGATACTGGGCAAGTCATTCAAGCTCTCAGAGTCTCAGTTTCATCATCTGTAAAATGGATACTAATACCACCTACCCCACAGGATTGCTTTAGGATCACAAGAGACATTGTATGAAAAGTACTTTGTAAATCTTAAAAGACCATATAAGTATGAGATGTTTTTGAAAAATTTTTGAAAAATAGCTTCTTTTCTCTATTATTTGACAAAAATAAATTAATGGATTAAATAGATAAAGAGTTGTCAAATAACTCCCATTTGCTAATTCAATGATAATTTACCCATAAAATCTCAGAGAACCAAATGTGAGACATTGACTCCAATAAAGTACAAATACGAGTTAAAGTACAAAGTAAAGTATAATGCAAAAGAAATTCACAAAAAATCATCTAGGATGATATTATCAAAGGAGAAATCTCAGTCAAAATATTTACAAAATACATAAAATGTCTAGAAGTGATTCTACCATGACACACTCAAGACTTTTGTTGTTGCTCAATTGATTTCAGTCATGTCTAACTCTTCATGACAACAGTTTGGGGTTTTCTTGACAAAGATACTGGAGTGGTTTGCCACTTCTTTCTCCAGCTCATTTTATAGATGAGGAACTGAGGCAAAGAGTGTTAAGTGACTTACCCAGGGTCGTTCAGCTAGTGTGTAAGGCCAGATTTGCATTCAAGAAGATGAGTCTTCCTGACTCCAGGCTGGGCACTCTATCCACAGCACCATGTAGGTGCCTAAAATTTAATCACATATATATTTTATAATTGTAATCTTTAGATATAATTAACTGAATACAATTATAATCTTCAAAGAAAGAAAGAGCAACTTAAATAATTGTAGGCATATTCACTGCTTATGGTAGGAACATGCCAATATAAAAAATGATAACACCGCCTGAATTAATTTGCAGTGTTAATGCTACTATAATCAAGCTACCAAGATGATACTTATGGAGCTAGACAAAATAAGGACAAAAATTCATTTGGCAGAGCAAACGTTGTAGAATCTCAAGGGAAATAATGATAATAAATAGTAA
Organism: Pseudochirops corinnae; assembly: GCA_028646515.1. NCBI lineage: Eukaryota > Metazoa > Chordata > Mammalia > Diprotodontia > Pseudocheiridae > Pseudochirops > Pseudochirops corinnae. The sequence goes on from CM053586.1 coordinate 329,271,127, forward strand.
TGAAAGGGGACCAGACCTTAAATTATACTGTAGAACGGCAGTCATCCAAAATTATTTGATACTGACTACAGACAAATAGACCAGTGGAGTACGGTAGATAAAATAGAAATAACTGAATTGAATAACCAAGTCAGTCAGTTAATAAACATTATCCATAAAGTACCTACTATGTTGGCAGTCACTGTGCTATGTGCAGAGGCTACAAAGGAGACAAAACACGGACTCAGCTTTTAGAGTTCACGGTCTAATGGGGGAAATAGCATATAAACAAATATATAGAAATAAGCTATATATGGAATTAAAAAATCAGGTGCTAGAATTGAGATGAGTTGGAGAAATTTTCCTATAGAATATGGAATTTTAGTGCAATCTCAAAAAAATAAAAAGCCAAGGGACTGGAGGCAGAGATGAGGAGGAAGAGCATTCCAGGCATGCCCAGAGGCAAGAGATGTGTCTTGTTGATGGAGCAAAAATGAGGTCAGTGTCCCTGGTTTGGAGAGTATATGACAAGTAGTCACGTGTGAAAAACTAGAAAGGCAGGAGAGAGCTGTGTTTGATAAACCTAAAAGCATGAATTATTTGGGTAACAACCCCCAATTAAACAAGAGCTACTGGAGAAACCAGAAAGCAAATTGGCAGAATTTAGCTTTCAATCAGCTCATTAAATCAAATACTGTGGTATATCCCACATTCACCAAAATATTTGCTGCCACTTTTGTGGCAGAGGCCACACATAGATAGCAGCAACAGTGGTTGCAGCAGCTTTGGGAACTCTCAGCCCAGAGATGGTAAGGGGATAAGACTATGGGTCAGAAAGAAATTATAAGAGACCCCCTGCTGGTACTGGGTGCAATTGGAACTGATTGGCAACTCTATTACCCATACTCAGTTCTGGGTCACAATTCCAGGGCAGAGAGGAGCACTGGGAGTCAGTCACAAGGGAGCACAGGCCCTGGTCACAATTTCAAGGCAAAGAGAATATTAGCACTTGTGGCTGTAGGAGATCAGGGGCCTTTCCTAACAACAACAACAATTTGACAATTAAAAAAACCTACTATGGTGGCAGGGAAGACCAAGATACAAACTCAAAAGAAGACAACAATGTGAAAACAATGACAAGCAAGGTCTTGAAGCAAAATGTAAATGGGGCATAAGCCTAACATAAATCCTGAAAGAACTAAAGAAAGAGATAAACCTGGTAGAGAAAAAGTTGGGAAAAGAAAGAGGGTGATGTAAGAAAATTATGAAAAGAGAATTATTAGTTTGCTAAAAGAGGCACAAAAAATATCAAAGCAAATAGCACCTTAAAAACCTAAATTGGACCAATGGTAAAAGAGACACAAAAATTCACTAAAGAAAATAAATCTTTAAAAATCAAAATAAGTCAAGTGGAAAAAGAGGCACAAAATCTCACTGGAGAAAGTAATTCCTTAAAAAGTAGAATTGGCCCATCCAAAAAAGAGCTATGGAGTCTAAATGCAGATCAAAGCACACTATTTGTTCACTCTCTTTTTGTTTCTTTCTTCTTTCTCCTAGTTCCTCCCATTGGTTCTAATTCTTCTTTGCAACATGACTAATGTGAAAATATGTTTAATATGAATGTATATGTAGAGCCTGTATCAGATTGCACACCATCTTGGCATGAGGGATGGGAGGGATGGGGAGAAAATTTGGAACTCAAAATCTTATAGAAGTGAATGGTGAAAACTAAATATTAATTAAGTAATTAATTTAAAAATTTTTCAAAAAGAAAGTAAGCTTCTTGCAAGTAGGGACTGTCTTTATTAGTCTGCGTTTGTACCCCCCAGTGCTTAATACAGTGCCTGGCATATAGAAAATACTTAATAAATGTTTATTCCCTCCTTAAAAAATTAGAATTGGGAAAGTAGAAACTTTTACTCCATGAGATATCAAGAAAAAAGGAAAATAAAGGCAAAAAGAAAAAAATAGAAGAAAATGTGAAATATCTCATCAGAAAAGCAGGTGGCCTAGAAAATAGATCCAAGAGAGATAATTTAAAAGTTATTGTAATACCTGAAAACCATGGTCAAAGAGAGCAAAATTTCCCTGATATCTTAGATACAAAGGGCAAAATAGAATTTTTAAAAATCCACCAATCACCTCCTAAAAAAGATCCTAAAAATGAACATTCCTAGAAATAGTATAGCCAAATTCCAGAGGTCTCAGGTCAAAGAAAAACCACTTCAAGCAACCAGAAAGAAACAATTCAAATATCATGGAGCCAAAGTGAGGATCACACAATATTTAGCAGCTTCTGTGTTAAAGGAGTAGATGGGTTGGAATACAATATTCCAGAAGACAAAGGAGCTAGGAATACATACAAGAATAACCTACTCAGAGAAACTGAGTATCATTCTTTAGGGGAAAAAATGGATATTTAATGAGATAGAAGACTTTCAAACATTCCTGATTGAAAGATCACAGCTGAATAGAAAATCTGACATTCAAAGACAAGAAGTAAGCAAAACAAAAAAAGGCAAACATGAAAGAGTAATCATAAAGGTCTCAATAAAGTTAAACTGTTTACATTCCTATATGGGAAGATGACATATGTAACTTTGAAGAACTTTATCTTTATTAGGGCAGTTGAAGGAGTTTACATAGACAGAGGTCATAGATGTAAGTTGATTATGTTCCGATGATGTCCAAAAAAGGAAGAGGTGAGAAAGAGGGATGTACTGGGAAAAGAGGAATGGGAGAGATAAAACGGGAAAAAATTTCTCACATAAAATAGGAACACAAGGAAGAGCTTTTACAATGGAGGAGCAATGCTTGAACCTGGTTCTCATTGTAATTGGTTCAAATAAGGAAGAATTTATATGAACACTCAATTGTCTAAAGAAATATCACTTACTCAATAAAGAAAAAGGAAGGGAAGGGGATAAGAGAAAGGAGGGGCAATATAAAGAAGGACTGGTTATGGGAAACAATGGCTAGAAGGAAAATAACCTTTTGAGGAGGGACAGGATAAAAAGAGAAAGAAGAAGAAACACAAGAAAATGGGATGGAGGGAAATAAACAGTTATAATAACTGTTAATGTAAATGGGACAGACTCAACCATGAAAAGGAAGCAGATAGCAGAATGGGCTAGAAATCAGAATCCAACAATATGTTACTTACAAGGGATGCACTTGAAACTAAGACACACAAAGAGTTAAAGAAAAAAAGACTGGAAAAAAATCTAATATACTTCAATTAAACTTAAAAAAAAGAGACAGGGATAGCAGTCATGATCTCAGACAAAGCAAAAGCAAAAGCAAAAATGTTGTCGGTCAGTCATTTCAGTTGTGTCTGACTCTTAATGACCCCGTTTAGGATTTTCTTGGCAAAAGATACTAGGATGGTTTGCCATTTACTTCTCCAGTTCCTTTTACAGTTGAAGCAACTGAGGCAAATAGAGTTAAGTGACTTGTCCAGGGTCACATAGCTAGTAAGCATCTGAGGCCAGATTTGAATTCAGGAAGATGATTCCTCCTGATTCTAGGCCTGGCACTCAATGCACTACACCACCTCGCTGCCCAAAGGCAAAAACAGGGATATTGAGGGAAACTGCATTTTGCTAAGAAGTACCATAGACAATGAAGTAATATCAAAAAACTTTATAACAAGTTTCCCTGGTAAAGGCCTAATTTCTCAAATGTATACTGAGTACAGAACTGAGTCAATTATATAAACAATAAGAGCCATTCCCCGGTTGATAAATGGACACAGGATAAAAACATGCAGTTTTTAGAAGAAGAAATCCAAACTAACTATAGTCATATGAAAATTGCTCTAAATAACTATTGCTTAGAGAAAGGTAGATTAAAATAACTCCGTGGTACCTCCTCATACCAACCAGAAATGACAAATGGTGGAGGGGATGAGGGAAAAATTGGTATACTAATGAACTGTTAGTGAAATAGTGAACTGGTCTAATCGTTTGGGAGGACAATTTGGAACTAGGCCCAAAGGGATATAAAATTATACATGCCCTTTGACCCAGAAATAATACTATTTAGATCTGTACCCCAAATAAATCAAAGGAAAAGGACATATATGCAAAAATGTTTATATAGCAGGTCTTTTGTCTTGGCAAAGAATTAAAAATTGAGGGAATGCTCATCAGTTGGGGAATGCAAGAACAGGTTGTGGCATATGATTGTGGGGTGCTATTTTGCTGTGAGAAATGATGAGGACGGTGGTTTTAGAAAAAAATATGACAGGACTTATATGAATGGATGCAAAGTGAAGTGAGAAGACCTGGGACATCAATGTGCATAGTTACAGCAATACTGTAATGATGATCAGCTGCAAAAGACTTGGCTATGCTGATCAATATAATGATCCAAGACAATTCCAAGGGACTCATGATGAAAAAATGCTCTCTACCTCCAGAGAAAGAAATGATGAATTCTGAGTGCAAATTGAAGTAAAATGTTCTCACTTTATTTTTCTTGGTTTTGGGGGAAAATATGGCTAATATGGAAATGTTTTACGTGATTTCACTTGCTTAATTGTTGTCATATTGCTTGCCTTCTCAGTGGGTTGGGGAGTGAGTGGGAGGGAGAATGAGAATTTAGAACACAAAATTTAAAAAGAAAGGAATGTTAAAAATAAATAATAAAAACTTCAAAATATCAAAAAAAGAAAAACAAAATTAGTTCTATTTTGGGGTAGATGGATATGGGGAAGAGAAAGCAATGTAAAAATATTCATTACTAAAACTTTTCTTTTTTTTTAATCAAAGACCACTGACTATAGAATCAGAAGACTTCAGTTCAGGTCCTGATCCTAACTCTTATATTAACATCACTTAACCTCTCTTGATCTTTTGTTTCTTTATTTGTAAAACAGAAATAAACATTTCCACCCAGCTTACCTTATGGTGTTATTATAAAAATAATGACTTAATAGATGTAAAGAACCTTTCCCACAAGATGGCACCAAAGGTGAAGAAGGAAGCCATTGTCACCCCTCACCTCCAAGACAGAAGCCAAATCCAAAGCCTTGAAAGCCAAGAAGGTAATGTTAAAGGATGTCCATAGCCACAAAAAGAAGAAGGTCCGAACATCCCCCACCTTCCATCAACCCAAGGCACTAAGACTTCAAAGGCAGCCTAAATACCCTCGTAAAAAAGCCCCTCAGAGAAACAAGCTTGATCACTATGCCATCATTAAGTTTCCCTTGACCATCGAGTCTGCTATGAAAAAGATTGAGGACGACAACACTCTAGTCTTCATTGTAGATGTCAAGGCCAACAAGCATCAGATCAAGAAAGTGATAAAGAAGTAGTATGGCATCGATGTGGTCAAGGTAAACACACTGATCCAGCCTGATGGAGAGAAGACCTATGTCCAACTTGCTCCAGACTACAATGCTTTAGATGTTGTCAACAAAATTGGAATCATCTAACCTCTGTCCAGCTGTGTCCCATGCCACCTACAATAAAAAGTTTCCCAGAATAAAAAAATATAGATATAAGGAACTATAGAAATTTGATTAACAATAACAACAAATGGCAATAGTATTCCTAAGCAGGTTAAGTAGAAGTCCTAGTTAAATCTCTGTGCTCAAGTTCTGGCCTTGGAAATCCAGTTCCTAGTGCCTGGTTCCTACTGTGCCCTAGTCCTAGTGACTTCCTGGTACTATATTCCCACCATAGCATTGAGGAGGCCCAGCCCTGACACTCCTCTCCACTTCCAGTCCACTCTCTAGTTGACTCTACCACCACATCAGTCTGTTGTTCCTCCACACCAGCTACGTGACCTGCTTTCCCGCCATCCTACTTATTTTTCAACTCTCTTTTCTAATTTATCTTCCCCATATTAGAATGAAAGCTCCTGGAGAGTGCAGAATTATCTTGGTTTCTTGTTCATGTAGCCCCAAAGTTTGACGGAGTGCCTGGCATATAGTAAGTGTTTAAATGTTTTTGCATCTATCTTCCCCCAGTGGCTCCATACCCTAAATTAGTAGCTACAACCTTTCTTCTCTTATAGAAAAATTATAGGGTTATAATAACCCACTCTCATATATTCTTCTATACCAGTTATAAATTATGATGATTCATGACTTGACTTTGAATATTTTCAAGAGGTGTGTACGTGAGGAATGAAAAATTAAAAGAGAAACATCTGTTGCTGGATTTGTGTGTGTGTGTGTGTGTGTGTAGTATGCCTGAGAACTGCACATGATGAAGTTTCCAAACCTTTGGGAGTAAAATAAATGCATTTTGTCTTCCTTAAAACATCAAAGTTATTCTCCCACCGATGTGTAAAAGATGAAGAAGGACAAAAGATTTAATGTCACGTTAAAGAAATGTACAATATCTCCCTGAATGAAAGCGAGTTTTTATGATGTCATGGAAGAGAAATTAGAATGGATTCAAATACAACCTAAAACTCTCTCTCGATGGACAGCCATGACCCAGAAATGACAATTTTTCAGACGTTGACTCGGATGCAAATGAATGTAGGAATACATGGCTTCATTTGCAAGATCATGGGGTTCACTAAAACATTTCTTAATGATCATAACAGAATGAGTTGGGAATAGGCAACTCAATTATTTTTCCAATTATACATATATTTTAAAATCCAAGTGAAGAAATCCTTTTGTGCATTGCTACAGCCAAAGAATGTGTCACCTGTTAGCCAATCCACTGGTGATAGATGTCTCTGTGGTTTGCCAGAACAGTCCTTGAGAAATACATGCTTCCCAAAGCCTCTCCAGCTTGGCAGAATCTGCTTGAGATTGCCTTCAATCAACCAAGAAGCATTTATTATGTTCCTACTAGGTTTCAGGCACACTTTCATAGTAACAGGCATTTAGATTACTCTTTAAAGTTTGACAAATCATGTGTAACCAAATCAAACTGCTTGACATCTCAGGGAAGGGGAAGGGGAGGAAGGGGGAGAATTTGGAACTCAAAATTTTTTTAAAATGAATGTTAAAAAATTGTTTTACGTGTAATTGGGGGAAAATAAAATATTCAAACAATAAAGTTTGCAAGATGTTTTGCATTTATCTTATTTGAAGGTCACAATCATAATAACTCTAACTATGATCATAATAAAGAGCTAACAGTTAAAAAGCACTTAGAACGTACCAGGTCCTGTGCTAAGCGCTATACATTTTTTATTTCATTTGATCCTCGCACCAGCCCTGAGAGGTAGGTGATATTATTATCTCCATTGTACAGCTAAGGAAACTGAGTCGGATGAGAGTAAAGTGACTTGTCAAGGGTCACACAGTCAGCAAGTGACTGAGGTACTTGAACTCACTCTAAATTCAAGACTGTACTTACTATTCTACCAAGCTCCATGCCAGAAAGTTGGACCTGAGGTTTGCTTTAAGGTGAAAAAGAGTTGTGTTTTTTTTAAGTCATAAGCATGAATTATTTTTTTTCTATTCTGGGGGTCACATTTTAAGAAGGACAGTGATAAGGCAGAAAGTGTCCAAAAAGGGTCCACCAGAATGATGAAAGGCCCCGAGTCCACTACATATTATTTCAGGGGTGAATGAATGGGGGATACTTATTCTGGAGAAGAAAAGTCTTACTGGAAACATGATATATCTCTTCAAGTATTTGAAGCATTGTTACAATGAAAGAAGGATTACCCTTGTTCTGTGCGGCCTGAGAGGGAAGAACCAGGAACAATGGTGGGACAGTTGCAAAGGGGATGATTTTGGTTTGACATAAGAAGAAATTTCCTGATGAGAAGAGCTGCCTGATAGTAATAACAAGCTGCACTGGGGGAAGAACGGGTCTCTTCCCTTTGGAGGTCTCTAAACAGAGGCTGGTTGGTCACTCAATGATCATTTGTCTGAGATCCCAATCAACTGCATTTTTATTTTAAACATAAACAAAGTAGCTCTGAATTTGATGCTTTAAAAGTAAGACTTTTATTTTTAAAAGAATCCTTTTCTGCCTCTTTTAGATGGAATTTTCTGCACTAGCTTCCATGATGGCAGTGTCTATGCACCCATTGTGTGCCAGACTGAGCCCAATGGGCAGCATAGGATATTTTCTTAAGTTGTTCCTGTGAGAACTATGTTTGTGAATGTCTTTTTGGCAGGACTTTGTCATGTACTGAGGGTAGATAATATACTTCTAAAGCTTAGAGCCCTGACATAGATTCATAGTTTACTAGAGCTGGGAGGGACTGTAGATATATCTTCTAGTCCATTGCCTTTATTTACACATGAGGAAACCAAGGCCCAGAGAGGAAGAGTGACTTACTTAAATTCACACTACAGAATAGTAGAGCTTGAACAAATCTAACTCTGGCCCATTTTATGAGGAGAAAATGGAGACAGAGACTCAAACAGGTTTTATTTGATAATAGTTATATAGCTTGTAAATAACAAAAGAGGGAACATTTTTATTCTGAATCCAACCCTCAACTGTGATGCTCAACTAGATATTATATAATTAAGGGCTTTGCAAGTCTTAAATAAACCTTAAATAAAATCTTAAATGAAAATAACAAGTCAACTAGAATTTATTCCATTTTAAGTACCTTCTATGTGCCTGAGATTGTGTGTCAGTTACTATCATTTATTGTCATCATCACCACTATTAAAGATATTATTCCTATCTTTTTCAGTGACGCATAGTTGGAAGGAGCTTTGAGATAAGTCACTATCCTGCTAGTATTCTTTAGTAATTAATGTCCTGTGGCTTGTTACATGAGTAGATAAAATAATTTTTAAATAATTAAATAAATAAGGTCATATTCTATTGGCATATTCTATTGTATAGTTATGCAGAACGTCTCCACAATGGACATATTGTGAAAGATTGACTATATTTCCCTCCTTCCTATCCCACCCCCCCCCCCTTGTTCTATTCTCTACTTTGTCCCTGGCCCTTTACAGAAGTGTGTGTTTCTAACAACCCTTCCCCCTCAACCTGCCCTCCCCTCCATCATCCCCCCTCTCATCTCCTTCCCCCTTACTCTCCTGCAGGGCAAGATACCCAATTTAGAGTGTATGTCTGAATGTTATATTTTAAAAAGGAGGTGGTCAACCATGTCAACTGTAGAAAGGTAACTCAGAATGAGGATTCAGGAGAAAAGAACCCAAAATAATGTATTTGTCAATTAAACGGTGATTGATAGCCACAGAAAGAACAGTTTTAGTAGAGTAGCAGAGATAGAAGCAAGGTTATGAAGGGATAATATGTTTACTTTATATGTTGCTGAGAGATTGTAAACCTAATAATGTGGTTTGAATAATTCTATCTAATGACTGAGTAACAAAAAATAGAATAAATTAAGATCATAACAGGGTAAATGATGATTAAGAAATCCAATGAGAGGAGGGTGGAGCCAAGTGGTGGTGTAGAAGCAACAAGGTTCCACAGTTCCCACATAGCCACCTCAAATACCCATAAAATATGACTCTAAACAAATTTTAGAGTGCCAAAACTCACAAAAATACAGAAAAATACATCTCACACTGAAAGGAGCTCGGCAAGAAGGGCTCATAGCAGCATGCTGGGAGCTGAAACCAGCCCAGCCTGAAACTGCAGCTTGGCCCTGGAGTGGCAAGGACAAGCTGCAGCTGGGGCCTTCAGGAGAGTGGATCAATGGCAGCTGTGGCAGTTTCCAGAACTATCAACCCATAAGAAACAAGGACAAAGTGAAAGGTCAGTGGAACTCAGCTAAATTTGGAGGAGAAAAGCAGTCTGGCCAAACTGCCTCCATGGCAAGGAAGCAGCAGAAGCAGCAGCCCTGTAGCCACCTCTACATGGCTGCTTCAGAGCTCCTGGCCTGCAGACTGAAGGGGGGCCAACTGATCATTCAGAGGCCAAGTGCTCTTGCATTGAGCAGCCTGGATCCAGATCTTGGTTTTGGGTGGTGGTCCTGGGGTGCATTTTCAGGGAGCCAAAGCTGGTGGGGGCTGCAAAAAAACAGCAGCCTCCCAATAGCTCTGGCAGCTGCGAAAACCCCAGTGATTTGGGACAGAGCTTTCCCTTCTGGAAGCAGAGTTCCACAGAGCTAAAAAATCAAGTAATTCACTGGCAACATGAGCAGGCAAAAGAAGCAAAGTAAGAACAGCAACCGAACTTTAGATTCCTTCTTTGGGTACAAAAATGATCAAAGTGTGGAATGGGAGGAAGACAACACAGTCAGAACTCCCACACC
>CM053586.1:329281778-329296803 GCA_028646515.1 Pseudochirops corinnae
AGACAACTCAAAAATTATTGGACTACCTGAAAGCCATGATCAAAAAGAGAACCTAGAAATCATCCTTCAAGAAATTCTCAAGGAAAATTGCCCTGATATTTTAGAACCAGAGGACAAAATAGAACTTAAAAGAATTCACCAATCACCTCTTGAAAAAGATCCCCAAAAGAAAACTCCTAGGAATGTTGTTTAATGATCAAGGAAAAAATATTGCAAGCTGCCAAGAAGAAACAATTTGAGTATTGTGGAAACACAATCAGGATAACACAGGATCTAGCAGCTTCTACATTAAGGGATCAAAGGGCCTGGAATATGATATTCCGGAGAGCAAGAGAGCTAGGATTAAAACCAAGAATCACCTACCCAGCAAAACTGAGTATAATGTTTCAGGGGAAAATAGGGTCATTCAATAAGGTGGATGACTTCTACACATTCTTGAGGAAAAAACCAGAACTGAATGGAAAATTTGACACTCAAATACAAGAAGCATGAGAAAGTAAACATGGAAAATAAATCATAAGGAACTCATCAAAGTTGAACTATTTACATGCCAACATGAAAAAACAATAAGTGTAACCTATGAAACTTTTCTCAGTATAAGGATAGGTGAAGGGAATATAAACGTGTAATCTATCTATCTATCTATCTATCTATCTATCTATCTATCTATCTTTCTATCTATCTGTCTAACTATGTATATGTATACATACACATATGTGTATATAGGAGGGTATATATGCTTATGAATACGTATGTGAGTGTGTGTATATATGTGTACATGGACAGAGGGCACAGGATCAATTGAATAGGATGGGATAATATTTTAAAAGGTGAGATTGAGAGGTGGGAGACGATTAGAATGAGAGGAGACAGTGAGGGACAGAATGGGGTTAAACACCTCAAATAGAAGAGACAAGGGATAACTGTGACAATGGAGGGGAAGAACAGGAAGGCAAAAGAGAATGGGTCAACCTTACTCTCGTTGAATTTGGCTTAGGGAAGGAATGACATACACTCTAAATTGGGTATCTTGCCCTGCAGGAAAGTAGGGGGGAAGGGGATCAGGGGGGAGGATGGAGGGGAGGGCAGGTTGGGGGGAGGGTTGTTAGAAGCACACACTTCTGTAAAGGGACAAAGACAAAGCAGAGAATGGAACAAGTGGAGGGAGAGAAAGGAGGGAGGGAAATATAGTCAGTCTTTCACAACATGTCCATTGTGGAGATGTTCTGCGTAACTACTCATGTGCGGCCTGTATCTAGTGTCTGTCCTCAGTGGGTAACTAGGGAGGAAGGCATAGAATCTGGAGTTTAAAGTTCTAAAATCAAATGTTAAATATACATATACATATATATTATTATTATTATTATTATTATTATTATTATTTACATGCAACTGGGAAATGGGTTATGCAGGCACTGGGGTAGGGAGATCCATCTTGCCCTACTGGAAAGTCAGAGCGGTGATGGGGAGGATATAGGAGAGAGCAGATTAGGGGAGGGGGTATACAGTGGGATTGCTGTTTTGGGGTGGTGGGTAGGGGAAGGAAACTTTTAACTCAAAATTTCATAGAAAAGAATGATGTAAACTAAAAATAAACAAAAAATTAAAAAAAGACTTTTGGGACATCACATATATGTATAAATATACACTGATATATATGTATTTTATAAGAAATCTTTATTAAAGATTTTGTCATGTAAATTTTTAAGTGAACAAATTTGATTCCCAATCTCTAGACCCAGTGCCTCTGATAGCTCTTAGATAATCCTACCCTGCTCCTGGAGTTCATAATACCTGTACTATGTATTTTCTATGGTTGATGTAGAAAAATGTTTATACAAATTACCTTCTATTTGCAATGTATTACATATACAAATTAGGGCCATCTCCAGACATCCTGATTGATAGCTGACTGCTGGACCCACATGGCTCTGGAGGAGAAAGTGAGGCTGGTGATCATCTCCCTGATGTCACAGTTATCTTTGAAAACAAAGGACAAACCACAACCACAACATATGTAAATATAAACATATATATTTACATACATATACATATATGTATATTCCACCCAAATCTCTTATATGTATATTTTTTTGCACATTGTCTCCACCATGAAAATGTGAGTTCCTCAAGAGTAGGGACTACATTCTTATCCTTTTTTGTATCCCCAGGGCTAATCTCAATGCTTGAAACATAATAAACACTTTAATATTTGTTCTGACAAATACAAAGTTCTGGAAAGGTTGGCTGAGAGCAGATGATAAAAGACTTTAAATGCCAAGCTGAGAAGTGTGTAGTTTATTCTTTGGGCAATAAGGACACGGTTAAAATTTTTGAGTAGCAAATGATATGGTCAGACCTGAGCATTAGGAAGATTAATTTGGCAGCTGTGTGTGGCATGGATTGGAGAGGGATGAAACAGGAAGCAGAGGGTATAATGGGGGATGGGGAGAGGGGACACTGTTGAGATAACAGTCTAGATGAGAGGTAGTGAGGACTGAATTAGAGGGATGGTCTTGGATGTAGTGAGAATGAAATAATAGTTGGGTGGAAATAAATGCTGATAAAGCCTGGCAACTGATAGAATCTGGGGAGAAGCTGGTAATGAGGAAAGAGTCAAAGATGATTCTTCACACCTGGGGGACTGAAAAGATATTCATATACTCAACAGAAATATCAGATTCGTAATTTAAAAAGAGACTGGGTAAGTGGGGAAATAGTAGACAGGGAATTTTACAACATAGAGATCTCATTCTACTCCCTCTGCTGTTTAGCTGGATGGTCACAGTGATCTTTGCACCACGTACAAAGCAGGAATGAATCTACCTATGAGATACCCAGGGGTGTGCTAGAGCTAATTCATGCTTCCTCTAGAGCTGATTGTTAAATTTTCAGGGTGAACTTTTACACCTTGGAAATATGATTTATTGTTTTATTGATTGTCTAGCATTAAGATAATAAGGGAGAAACTGTTATTAGTGCTGGTTAAACTTAAAGTTGTGATCTGGTGGTACATTGGTAGGGGGGAGACAGAGCCGGTGGTTAAACATTTACCAGCATACCCTCAAGCTTCCCCTCAGCTTCAAAAAACCATATGAGAAAAGTTGAACATGTTTGGAAATGCTCTGAGCTTTTCTGAAGAAACACAGGATGTTTAAAAAATGTTTAAAATATTATTAAATTAGATATTATAGTGAAAAGCATATTGGAATTGGAGTATAAGGGCCCCGAGGTCAAAACCTGGTTCTCCTACTTCTTGGTGTAATCTTAAGTAAGTCAGTTTAGCTTCTTTGGTCTCACTCTGCTCATCTGTCAAATGGGACTAGCTGAACTCAGGGCGCTTCCAACTGCATCATTTGATGAATCTCTAAGTCAGGGTTTCAAATCCAAAAGTATATTTGTTGTTACCCAATCTCAGTGAAGGACAAGGTCCAAGCAAAAATAATTTCAATGGGTACTCCAATGTCTAAGGCTATTTCCAGTCCTAAAGTCCTATGATCCTTAATCTGGGATTCTAGAAGATTTACTTCACACCCTCACTAATAGGTTCCTGCTGATAGAGCAGCACCGAGTTATTTCTGGAACAAGCTTCACTTCGTCCTCTGAGGAAACTCACCATCCCGTTCTACTTTGGGCAAAAGGTGTAAAAATAAAGATCTATTTCAAAAGAGCACGGGGGATAAAAAAAAAAAGCTAAATCTCTCCAGTATGAATTTCATGAGTCCCTTGGAACATTTCAAAAGTGCTACCGTTCTCTTGAGAAGCTCGACCTGTAATAACGTGTCCAGTGTTTTCACAGGCAGAAAGCTGAGAACGAAAGTAAAAACACGTGTGGCTGAGATTATTTTTTTTCTTTTTAAGAAAAGAAAACCATATTTAAGATTTCCTGTCCAGATGCATCAGTCAGACACGTCCTGCCTGTCTGACTCTATATCATCCGGTCATGGGTGCTTGCCTGGATGTGAAATGACAGATTTCTGCCAAAAGAGAATAATCTATTGTTAGGAGTTGCCCAAGAAGTATTCAAATGTGATTTTAGGATGGTGATTTTTTTTTTCCTCCAATTTCGTCTCTGTTTTTATTTAGATCCACCCACATCTCCATCAGTCACTCCATGTCTGCCTTTTTTCCCGCAAATTCCCACCTGAGTTTTGCCATTATGGTTTTGTTAATGGGCAGAGATATGAAGGAACATAATGGCCCTTCACTCTGTGTTATCTTCTTATACTGTACCCTCTATCATCTAAGATAGGGGTGGGGAACCCTCGGCCTCAAGGACACATGTAGCCCTCTAGGTCCTCAAGTGTGGCCCTTTGACCTTGAGGCCCCAGGTTCCTCACCCCCATCTAAGACCATAACTGAAGGGCTGGAAGGGTTCCTAGTCACCCCCTCACTTCACATATAAGCAGACTTGCCTAAGGTCACACAAATTAAACAGAATGTAAGAATCTGAATCCAGATCCTTTGATGCTCAATCCAGCAGGATCATGGTGCTGCCCAGTCTGAGATGGACTTCTTTTAGCTCCTTTGTGAAATGGGTAAACTGAAGTTGGTCCCCCCATTTTACAGGGACTCTGTGTAGATATAGCTATATGACATCTTACTGCAAAATAAAAAGCATGCCCCTTGAGGGCAGGGACTGGTTGGACTTTATGGGAAAAGAAAATGATTCTGCTTATTATCCATTTAATATATTATTTTTAGCCATATGTCACACTCTTCCCTTCAATTCTTAATTCCCTTCCCTTCTCCCTCTATTATACCTTTTTTTGTCCATCCCCTTTCTTTGTACTGTCTGCAGAAGGGATAGAGCTCACTCCATCTTGAAACAAGTTGCCAAATGTCTTTCTGGACGCTTGCCTTCCCATAGACCCGCTCCACTTCCTGTCATCTCTGTCACAAGCCTCAGGTAAAGACCAAGAGCCCCACTGAAAAGGCCTGCTCCTCCTTGGCTCCGCAGGGATCCCTCTGTTACTACCTTCTGAGAAATACTCAGGGTCTGGGATGCTTTTTAGTGGTTCCTTTTTGATCTACTTCCTGATAATAAAAACCGATGTTTTCCTAACACTTTCAGTCAGCCAAGCTCTTCAGTTCCATTATTTCATTTGCACCCCCTCCATTTGGAAGTGAATTCCATGGTCAGTGTCTCATCCCATCCGACTGTCCCCCGAGGCCATCTTGCTATAGGTCTGCATTGCCTTCTGCATAGGTCCTCTTGGCAAAACCTCCATAATTCATTCCTCTAATGCCTGAGGAAGTTAGTAAAGTTATTTTTGGAACTCCTACTTTGGAATCGAACTGTTTCCAGTGGTGACTGAAGACAAACTTACCTACTTCATGATGGCTCCACACCCCAAATCAGACCATGCTCACCTTCTCTTCCTAGACAGCTGCAACCCAGAGCCTCTTCCCATTTGTGAAAGCACGAACCCCTCTACTCCCCAGGCCTTTGTCTGTCCACCTACCACTCTGAGTACAGCATCAACTCTATACTGCCACTACTTTTTGAAAGGGTGTGTTAACTGATTGCCCTGTGGATCAGCTCACCATCTCTGTGACTCCCCAGGTGAAAACTCCCTCCTATGATCATCCCTTTATATGTATTGTTGCCCCTTATTAAAATATACATTTTTTTGAGGACAGGTACTGTCTCATGTTTTGTGTATGTCACCCACTGCGGCTGGCACAGTAAGCACTTAGTAGGCATTTTTCCATTCATTTATTCTTCCATTCATCTTCTCAACAACTCTTAGGGATAAATAAGGATGTAAATATTCATCTCATTTTTACCAGGGAAGAAACTGAAGCAGAGAACAAAGGACTTTCCAAATCACATAACTGGTGTCAAGGATCTGATTTATGATTAAAAGAAAAAAAAAAGATTTAGTTAGTTAATGTTTAATTAGTGCTTTAGCATTTACAGATATCATCCTCACAACAGCCTTAGAAGGTATGTGCTATTATTACACCCATTTTAAAGATGGGGAAACTGAGGCAGACAGTTATTTGTTTTGTTTTTAATGATTTGCTAGTAGTTATCCAAGGCTGGATTTGAACTCAGTTCTCTCCTGACTCCAGATCTTGCAACTCATACCACTATACTACACTATCTCTCACTCAACTATAGAGCCTATGTTTTCACGTAAGGATGCCCACCAATTTGCCTCGCTCTAAATTCCTTGTGAAGGCGTTTCGACTGGCTCTTACAGGTTTCTTCAGGGTTTGCAAAGTTCTTTTCATATATTATTTCGTTTGCTCTTTATAACAACACTATGAGGAAGCTGATATTTTCATCCACATTTCATAGACCAGGAAACTTGTTTGTGAAAAATTGAGAGATGTCCAGGCTCACACAGTTAAGTCAGTGTCAGAAGCAGGACTCAAACTCAGGTCTTTTAGACTCCAAGTTTGGAACTCTCTCTATTATGCCAGCTAGCAGCCTCACTCCCAAACATACCCAAGTACCCCAGCAAACACCCCAAAGATTGGACAGTGAGATGAAGGTGCTGAAAGAGGGGCCGTGTTTCTCTCAGGCCAAAGAAGAACACAAGTGGACGAGTGAGAAGTCACCACAACCTACCTGTCTCTGTCTTGATGTTAGAAATGGCTTTTCCATTCCCTTTCCTGAGCCAACAAGCCTGTGTTATGTAACATCTTTAAAATGAATGACCCTCTTCCTGATGAGTTTCCCAGGCTCTGGTTTTAAAGAGGAAATGGAAAAGACTGTGGTTCCCGCAAAAGAGAAGGTTGGGTAAATCAGCTTCTCACATGCCTCGCTTGTATTCTGACCAATGTAAACTCTGGCCTTTGTCTCCTGTGGGTGGCTTCTTGGGAATGGGCCCTGAGCCCTAACCAGGAAGGTGACTCTAACATGTGAACATATTCCCAAGGGCAAAAACCTTTCAAAACAATGATCTCCCTACCTAGTCTGATTAAACATGAGGAAAGTTCTGCATAAAACAACTTCTCCTGTCTCTAGAAGGCAGAGAAATTTGGTGATCAACACAAGATATGGTGCTGTTTGAGCTAGAAAGTTTCCAAGCATGGGTCCGGTCCATTGCATGACTGGGATTCAGGAAAGGTAGGTTTGGTGAGTTTGGAGAGCAGGCATTCAATCACCATCTTGGCCATAAGGTGTTGGATTTTTCAGCCACAACTCTAGTAGACCGATTACTAAGTTCTGGGGGAGTAGGATTGGGTTCCAATGTGCTTTAGCAGAGGGATTACCCAGACCAACAAAATTACAGATCCTCAGGAGTGTTGAAGGCTTCTGGTCTCTTAAAAATGACCACAGTATTTCTTGACATTTAAATTATGAAAACCAAATATAATTCAAGAGAAAATTGATATAGTATTTTCTCTGTCAGTTTAATCCTCTGTCTGGGTGTGTATATATTGGGAACTAGACCCCTGGATAAGGAAACTCTCTCGCCCAACAGCAGGTCATCAACTTAAAAGTTTTAGAGAGATTCCCTGGGGCACTAAGGGTACACGTGATTTCCCCAGAGTAATACAGCCAATATGTGTCAGAGGCGGGACTTGAACCCAGGTATTCCTGGATCCCAAATCTGCTCTCTTGGCATGAAAAATCACTGACTCTGATGCATAAACTACATAAATTTAGTTTATTAAATTCCTTAGGAGTCCAGTGTTTATGAGATGGGTCCAATTTCCAGCATGGTGTGAAACATTTAATACTACAGTATGGAGAAGGAAATGGCAAACACTCCACTATCCTTGCCAAGAAAATCCCATGGAAGATTTGGTTCACAAGGATTCAGACACAATTTAACAACTGAATGACAACAATGCTTTGACCAGCAAGACAGAATTTTAATTCTTCGGCTCTGTTACAAGTTCTGCTCATTTCTGGTTCATAGAGTCATAAACTTCAGAACATGACTCAAGGCCTACAGCCTTCCTCTTCACCACCACCACCACCATGCATCCTTTCTAGGTCTTCCTTATTTGTACCTTCTCCCTTTTGAAATCAATTTCAATTACATTGCATATAATATGCATTTATTTACTTGTGAACATGGCATATCCCCATGATAGTACATAAGCTCCCATGGGACAGAGACAGTTTCATTTTGGCCTTGTATACCAAGTGTCTAACATGGAGCCTGACACATAATTGGCAATGAATGTTTCTTGAATTGAATCTCATACAATAACTATTCATGTATCAACTATTTAGTGCACTTTACCTCAGTTTCCTCATAAGCTTAAGAATAACATTTTTCTAATGTTTTAAAAATTGCAAAGTGCTTTGCACATAATATCTTAACTCTGTGAGGTCATCACCAAGTGTATGTTTATCTCCATTTTGGAGATAAGACTGAGAGATTACATATCTTGCCATGATCTAGTAAGAGGTGGGATTGGAACCTAAGTCTTATTGATTCCGGGTTTAGCATTCTATTCTAAAACACATTAAATTCTTATGTTTTGTTTTGATTTTTTTTTGTTTGTTTTCCCAAGAGGAACATTTCAATGATGACCTCTTAGAGGAGGAAGCAATGATCACCAGGAGCCAGTATGGGTTCATCAAAAACAAGTCATATATATTGCTAACTTTAGGCTTTGGGGCAGAGTTATTTGACTTCACTGAATTGCAGGTTCAATAGGTGAGTTTGGAGAGGAGGGATTCAATCATCGTGTTGGCCATAAGGTGTTGGATTTTTCAGCTACAACTATAGTAGAAGGATGAAGGATGTTGGGTTGATCATAAGGGAACTAGAATTCATGTTCTATCATAATCATTTGAAGGAAGTAGGAGAAAAGAAAATTGCTGGATTCCATGATATTATTTGAAAGATTTTTATTAGAAAGAGGGATTAGACATGTTTTACTTGACTGTAGAAAACAGAATTAGGAAGTATAGTTACACAGTCCAGAGTGACAGATTTCAAACTGATGTAAGGAAAAAATTCCTAAGAATTATAACTTTCTAAAAGTGACATGTGCTTCCTGTGGATGCAGTGGCTTCCTAGTCAGTGAGGCATTTAAACAAAGGTAGGAAATATTGGGGCCATTGTAGGTAAGAATCTCAGTATGGCATGCCCTAGGGTCTACTTTTAACTCTGAGATTCTGTGATTCAATGAATATACCATCATGCCACACACTACTTTTAAAGATAGTCTAACTTTCTTTGAGGCATCCATAGTGTAATGGATAGAGAAATAGCCTTTGGAGCTACCAAGAGTGGGGTTCAAATTCTGCCTCTGACATATACTGGCTTTGTGATTCTGAAGAAAGATCATTTGGCTTCTCAGTGATTTAGGAACTCTCTAAATCTCCAAAGTACACAGAATGTGCTGACCTCATTGGAAAAGGAAGCTTCCTCATCTCTTGATCAGTAAAACCATAGGTCTTCTTTTTTATAACTGAGCGAATTGAGGGGATTAGAACAGCAAGTGGTTAATTGTGAGAACTGAGTGAACCACATTGACTCCATTTTATGACTCAATTCTGGAACTAGCTCAGTTCCATTTCAATTTGGTTATGTGTCTAGTCCAACTTCCGTCCTGTGAGAAAACTTTATTTAGTTTTTGGGAAACCTTATTGCTTTTTTCCTACCTAGTCCTGTGTGGCTGGGAGACTGGGCCACCCCTACCTACTGTTTAGAGACCCTTAACTAAGGACCCAAGTTATGCTGACCAGAAACCCAGTCAAATCCAAACATTGATGCAAGAAGTTTTCTCACGATTGTACATCTCAAACAATCCATGTGTCTTATCTGAAAACTGGCCCCAAACTGATCAATCATTTATTGTTCCCATGTTCCGTTGATTGCTTACCGATACTTGGAGAATGAAACATCTCCTTTTCTGAATTCAGGAAATTGTATCTGTTCACTCTCCCCCTCCCAACTTGGAAATTCTGTAATCTTTCCTCCAGTTGGAAATCAGATTACCTAATGTAGTAGTTAATTAGTTGGCCTTATTTGATTGTTTTTAAGGTATAAAAATCTGTCTCCCTCTGTATTTGGGGTCCAGCCCTAAATTGAGGAAGGGGACTGGTCCTAATTTCTTGTGCAATTGGCATGTCTTGCTTAATAAATAGATTTGCTTGGAAGATAAAACCTTTCTTTCCTCAGCCATTCATCTTCCATCTGCCACATAACTTTGTTCTCTCTCTTTTGTGACCATCTTAAAGAAAATACATGCCAGTATGGACAAAATTGGATAAAGTGTGAGAGATTATATTGGGTTTGATTATTTACTTAGTGGGGAAATTTGGCTTTCTTATAAATTCTTAAGTTGGGAGAAATCTATTCATTAAATACTCATAAATGCAAATTTTTGGCAGATTAGAAGCATATTAAAGATTTTAGATTTTCTTTCTGACTGCTCTCTTGCCTTTTCCTCAAATCTAGTAAGAGAGCTATTTTAGCCTAACCAAATATTCAAAATGGAAAAAAATGACCAAGACAACATTATTTCTGATAAGTGTGGTAGTCTGGTAGAAAACAGAACTAAGTATCACTAATATTGGAAATAAAAAGAGAAACAACAGAGGTTGGAAATCCTGGCATGTTGTCAAAGCCACAAGGTGAGCCTCAGGAGCTGAAAATCCCTTGTAGGGATAATGATGTGAGAAATAATTTATTTAGACCCCTTACTGTATTACAATCAGTATTAATAAATTTGATATGATTCCATAGGGGTAGTGATTTTAATTTCTGTATATTAGGCCCCAGAGTTGTAAGCCACAGATTGTAAGATCACTTGCTTAATCGTAGGAAGTCAACCAGAGACCCTCCATTCTTGTTTTACTTTGTCATGGTGACCAAGCCCAGTGTGGCAGATGAAACTCAATTACAGGGAAAGTCCCTCAACTTATTTTTGTACCTCCAGACCATTCTCTCTTGTCCAATGTGAGCAGATAACCACCTTATGACCACTTAGTCTGTGGAGATGCCCCATGCTTCACCAACCCAAGACACACACACACACACACACACACTCCTTCCTACCACTTTCTCCCAGCCACCTTACCCCCATTGCTAGCTAACATACCATTTCTGACTGAAATGTATCATTTTTAACTCTCAAAGCAAGGTCTATCAAACAATGGGACTCTGTATTTTGTATAGCCCCTTTAGAATATTCAAATATCAAATCTAGTATCAAGTTTTATGAAAATGAGGCTCTGGAAGAGGGGAGGATCTCAGATCATGGGGAAAATCTGAGGTCCACTTCATTAGAGGGGACCAAGGACCTTTTAATAAAGTGTCATTGACTCAGAGCTCTATCTCAGTCTCTTTAATTGTATGTTGGACAATTTTAACCCCCACAATGACAAGTGACGTTGGTTCTGTTCAAGTTCAGCACTCCACAAAAAAAAGGCATCTGTGCTCATTATGAACACAGGTAAAATATATATATATATTGGAGATGCTCTAAAGCAAAGAGAAGAAATTTGCAAAATTGGGGAATGTCAAAATGAGAGTAAATTTCATAGCAGTAGATGAGTGACAAACTGCATGCCCTTCCTACCCATAACCAGGGAGGCTGGTTTAATTCTAAAGAAGGTACAGAGGTAGTGTCAGAGTGAGAAATGATGAAAAAGAGAAAAATCATGAAATGTTAACCACACGCTGGCCAACTGTTTGATGCTATTCATTACTGAAGACTAAAAAGTGGCAGTCCCTTTCTCACCTTGGTGGTTATTCACTGCCCCCAATATAAGAGAGAACTCTTAGGAAAAAACTAAGCTTTCTATGACTCTCATAGACCTGGTTGCCTCTAGCTCCTAGCTCTGCAGTATTCATGAATAACAGAATTTATCTCATTAGCCTAGAGGTATGATAGAAGCACACTTATCCAACTAGTCTCTTCTGACTCATGGTGCCCCACCCACTAGGAAATCTTTTTTTCTTTTTTTCTTTCCCTGGTGGAGGATTTTCAACGGAATTCAGTCGTAAGCATGGCTTAATGGAGACAATCACACAATCATAGCTTTGAAATTTATATAGTTCTTGACTCATAACCATAAAATTTAAAAAAAGGAAAAGCAATCAAATTATAACAGCCATTACTCAGTCTAGGCACCCAAGGTTCTTTCCAGTTTCTGGAAGCTCAGAACATGACCAGTATCTGTTCCTCATTCCTGTCTCACAGCTATGGGCAACATGTATAATTATCCTATGTTCCTTATCTACCCTTATTCCTTCTTTTCAAATTTGCATTGCAGCTGCATTCTAAGTTACTTTCACCCTTAGAACTGCCCCCCCCCTTCCATTCTCCTTTGACTCTCTCCTTAGGGAAAGCTTTGGAAGTCTTATGGAGAGGGCAGACTGATTGCTAAGCAGCTAGCAAGCAGAAGCAACGTATGCCCATATCCCAACTACTTAGACATATTCAAATGATAGGCAAGTTTCTAGTGAGTATCCTCTAGCTTTCCTGACACTTTTCTATATAGGTAGATATGACCCTTGGGGGAAATCTTAGCAGAGAGAACTACTTTTAGAGAAGATACTCAGTCCAACAAAATTTAAGAGTAGACCTGACATCATCACAAAGATAAAATAACACGTTTGTTGTTCATGCCTTTAACCACAAATATTCCTTGGAGTTGAGTGGGTATAAGGGGGATGTGGGAGGAGGTACCTCCCTAAAGACCCTTTACTGATATTATTTTTTAAACAGAAGAAAAAAGATAAACATCTGGCCATCTCTCTTGTTTCCCCTTTTTCATTCTCTCTAATACATTCTATCATAGACGACTCGTTGGTATTTGAAATGTAAATGGCTTCCATCAAGAGGAGACATGACCTTGGCAACCAGCTCGGAAAAATGAATTTTAAAAGGCAAATGCCTTATTGTTTCTCTTCTATCAGAAAAGTCTAGTGCAGAATATCCTTGTTTAGTAGTCTGAACCAGTGGTGATGGTAGTACACCTAAGTCCAAGTGAATGAGCTAGAATACACTGTCAATGTCAACAATGTTTTCTCAGCCTTTCAAATACCTGAAAACAATGATAAGTTCCCCCCTAAGTCTTTCTTCCTTCAGGCAAAACATCCACAGTTCCTTCAAATAATAATCATATGATATAATTGTGAAGCCCTTCACAGTGGCTATCATCCTTCTCTTGATGTTATTCTCTTCTAAACTTACTGTCCTAAAACATCATGCCCAGATTTGCAAGTAATATGTCAGTTGTAGTCTGACCAAATCAGAATACAGAAGGACTTCTATGGTTCTTATTGTCAAATCTAGGACCCTTGAAAGTTATCCCAGGTTCAAGGCATGTATCTATTTGAAAATAGCAACTCATGAGCCCCCATCAGTATTCCTTTTACCAGAGCAATCATAAGACAAATTAGTTCCATGCAAAAGACATTAACTAAATAACAAAAAATCACACACATCAATAGACACACAATAGAGTACTCTACCACAGATTTTTAAACCACTAGTGGCAGAGGTAACATGAGGGACAATATGCAGTCAGGAAACAATCATGATAGAGGGCACATACCTAGAGAATATTCAAAGCCAGGTCAAACCACACTCCTGAGGCTCCACTAAGCTACAATAGAACCCCTCTGTGACTCTAATGTGTCTTCTTTTTGCTTCTTTGAAAAATCGCTGATGTCATCTGCTGGCCTGGTGTAAGCTGTGCTACAAAATTCTGAGGTTCTTGCTAGAATTATTGTCTTCACTTCTATTTACTGTTTTTTTTTTCAATGAACTTCTGCTCTTTGTTATGTTTCCCCTGCTCTCTGTTGTTCCTCTCAATTCTGCTGCTACATGTGATCTCTTCAATGTAGGAAAAGGATTTCAATTCTTTTTAGCCCATAGTCCCATGGATTACTTCAGCTTTTGTGTGTCAGATCTATAGCCACATCCAGCTAGTTAGCAAAAGCCAGTAGGCAAAGAATAGAATAAAAGTTTGTTTTTGGAATTTCTTTACCTCTGACTTACCTGTTGTTCCATGGGTTCAGTCAACCATTAGACTTAGGAGGAACACATTCTTTTTATTCCCATGCTGGTCTTGGTCACTAGTTGGGTCCATATAAATCACCCTTCAAGCTACATTTAGCAAGTTTGGATGGATAGAGTGAACCTGGTGACATTTATGTTGTTTTCTGACAGTCATCATACTCTCTCTTCCTCCTGGACCTTGTGTCTTTCTCAATACAGCTACAGATTGCCTTAGCAATCATTTAATTAGAAATTCATCTGTTTGAAAGTGCCAATAGGCAGAAAGCTTTCAGTACTACCTTGATGACTATCCTCTCTGTTCCCAGGTAGACATATTGAATAGCATTTTACCCAAAAAAACTATTTTACTTAATTTTGTCCTTTCTTCAGATTTCTTCACCTGCCTTTGATTCTTATTCTCAAACAGTTAATTCAGTTGAATAGATCCCAAATGAAGGTTTCTTATATGTCCATTATCTTTGCCCATCTGCCTCCATCCAGTTCTTCCTGGGAACAAAAACCTAGTCTGGGTTGAGTACTGGTGGGAAGGAATGAAGTGAGGTGCAGAGACTGTTTTGGCTTAGAAAAGGCCTGGGAGGTATACATCTGGAACAAAAGTTAATATTGTGAACTTCTTGGATTGTTTGGATTCAATTCTGGGCACAAGACATGCCCAATAAATACTTTTGAATTGATGATTTTCCATATTTCATGTTTTACTATATTCTTCCCCTTCCTTCTTCCCTCCCCCACTCCACTTCTTTCTCTCTCTTCCCTAAATGTAATATGTATGTGGTGAAAAACTGCACTGATCTCTCAAAATATCTTTGTTTTCCCCTTTCTTGGGTCACTAGCTTCCAAGTCATGATTTTACCTTATGAGTGATTCAAGATCTTTATAGTGGTTTGGACTATTTTGAAGGCTCTGTTTGCTTTAATCCAATCTCTTAAGAGCAGAACCAGGCAAAACCTGTACACAATCACAGACACATCGTACATGTGATGACCAACCTTGATAAACTGGACTATCCTCAACAACGCACAGCTAAAGACAACTCTACAAGCCTCAGGATGGAAGGAGATACCTAAAC
>CM053586.1:329297303-329323071 GCA_028646515.1 Pseudochirops corinnae
TTGGTTACAACCCTTCTATATGACCAAACTATTGTACAACGTGAAAGTATTTGCAGATCTTATACATGATTGCACGCCACAATGGGGGGTGGGGGAAGGGAGGGGAGAAAATCTGAAACTCAAGTGATTGTGGAACTGAATCTTGTAAATTAAAAGTAAATGAGTAAATAAAAAAAAAATAAAATTAAAAAAAAATCCAATCTCTTCCTCTCTTATTTTGTTAGATACAAGTCTTCAATGCCATGCCCCTCTCATATAAAGAAACATTATGGAGTAATGTAGCAGTTCTCAACATTTTTAATTTCAGGATCCCTTTACACTCTTAAAATTATTGAGGACCCCAAAGAGTTTTATCTGTGTGGATTACATGCAGTGAATGGTGTGCTAGAATCAGTTCATATCAGTTCACAACAGCTGGTTGTCAAATTTTTGGCATAAGCATTTACATGTTAATAAATTCAGATTAAGTTTATAAGTGTGACCTGTGTCCATTTTTTTCAGTCAGTTGCTAAACAGTTTCTAGCACACTCCTAGCTTAAGTCTAATTGTCTTTTCTATATTAGACATTAAAACATTTTACTATTATAACGAAAATAGTTTTGACCATTCACGTTACCTGGAAGGGTTTTGAGAACCTCCAGGGTTCTCTGGACCACATTTTGAGAACCACTGGCATGGTGAACAGATATTTTTTGTTAAGATGGTTAAAAATTGGAGGAAAGTCATAAAAATAAGGACTAGATGTGTTATTTAAGTAATGAATGAGTTAATTTTCTTTACAAATACAAGAACCCTTCTCTTCAATGAACAGTCTTAAGAATTGAGGGGAGGTTGTGATTTGGCCAGGGTCTTCCAGCCAGTATCTTTCTAAAGCAAAACTGTAACTCAGATCTTGTTGGCTCCAAGGCAAGCAGGGTATATACTATGCTGTACTATCTCCCAATATTCCAAAGGATATATATCTTTATATTGGTCTTATGCTCTCTGTTAGGATTATAGTTAGGATAATAGTAATGATTTTAACTTTGCACTGCAAAGGCTCCCTTGAAGTTTTTTTTTTTAAAGCAAAGTTTGTTTCTTCTGAAAAAAGTTTCAGAATCTCTAATATGTTAATGCTATTCAAATTTAATGCCCAGAATGAATCATGACACTCCTGATAGGGCCTGTACCATGAATCTCTTATCTGCAGTTGTCTGTACACTCCATTTGGATTGACACAATAAGCACCTAATAAATGTTTGTTGACTTAGCACAGCCTGAAATCAAATTCTTGGCTGCCTCATCCCACTGTTGACTCACATACAGTGCTTGTAGCCAATTGAAGCCACTCGACCCAAAAGAAACTGGGAATCATTGAAGCAGACAAACACTGATAAAATTAAGATGTCATTTCAATATCAAGTACCATTTCTGAGTTGGTCATTCATCCATCCAATAAATACCGATAATGTACCAGCTTCATTCAAAGACTTCGGACTAGTTGACAAGGCGTAGCATTTCTGTGTTATATTTAAAGCCAGAACAATGAAAGTTTTTCATAAGACCTTAGGAACATGGATTTAAAGTTGAAAGGAAACTCAGGGATCATTTCAGCTATTTGCTCCCATAATTTTATAGATAAGAAAAGTAAGACTTGGAGAGTTTACATGATCTGCCAAGGTCAGACAGTAAGTAGCACAGCTATTTGTAAATAGTCTTATCACACATTATACACTTTTCCAAACATTTTCTTGTACCTAATCTCAATTTGATTCTCTGAATAGTCATGATTTGTTTTTATCAGAAAAGGGAGGACAGGGATTTTTATTTCTATTTTGGAGACGAAGAAACTGAGATACGAAAAAGTCATCACACAGTGAGAGGGAAGGAAATATGCTTTATGAAGTGCCTACTCCACGCTAGGCATTGTGCTAAGCACTTTGCAAATACTATCTTATTTGATCTTCATAACAACCCTGGAAGACAGGTGCTATTTCTAACCTCCTTTTACTATTGAGGAAATCATAAGGAAGGCAGAGAGAGCTTAAGTGACTTATCCAGAGTGTCTGAAGCTAGATTTGAATTCAGGTATTCCTGGCTCTATCCACTGAGCCATCTAACTGCCTACCCTTTCAACTACTTCCCTTTATTTTGCATGATTTCTAAAGTCAAATCTCCTTTATCATGAGAAAACTAGCAATGATTTGGAGCCAGGTCATCATCCCTATTCCCAGCCTAATGCCACACCTCAGACATTCTTCTCTTCCTAGAGAACACTCAGAGCAGTACTTTGGCCATTCTTCAACAATATCCTCCAATTAGTCTTAATCCTCCTCCTGAATAGCATGGGTTTTGCACCAGAAATGTAACATGCATCTGCTATGTAATAGTAGCTAACATTTATACAGTGCCTTAAAATGTCCCCCCAAAAATTATAAATATTATCTCCTCTTATTCTCACAACTCTGGGAGGTAAGTGTAACTATTATCCTCACTTTACAAATGAGAAAGCTGAAATTCAGAGAAAATAAGTGATTTGCCCAAGTTTACACAAATACTAAGTACCTGAGACTGGATTTGAATTCAGGTCTTCCTGACTCCAGGTCCAGTACTCTAATCACTTTATTACTTAGATGCTTCTACCTGAGTCATCTTGAGCAAGTCACTTATCTTCTCTTGGTCTGTTTTCTTTTTTTTTTTTTAATTCTGAACTTAAATGTCAAATAAAATATATATTTCCTTATACAAAGTAGAACAGAGAAAAAAAGATTGTACATAAAACTGTGGATATTTGTCATGTATAGATTGATTTTCCTTTTAAATATATAATAAATTCAACATATTACTTTCCACGTGGTGCTGCTTCTCTGTATTAACTTCTAGCCTTCTTTCTAGTGTGTGTGTGTGCGTGTGTGTGTGTGTGTGTGTGTGTGTGTGTAAAATTTAAAATGTTTTAGTGGTCCTCTTTTCTTTCTTTCTTTTTGGCAAGCCCGTAACAATATCTACTTCCTTTCCAATTCTCTCTCCTATACCACTCCATCAAAAAGAAAAGAAAAGAAAAGAAAAGAAAGACAAAATCCTTATTAAAAATATAGTCAAGCAAAAAAAAAATCCCACATCATGGGCCCAGTTTTCTCAACTGCAAAATGAAGGAATTGGACTGGATGACTTTGAAGGTATGTTGCATCTCTTAATCTATGATTCTATATTCAATGTGATGGTTCCAACTATAAAATATTGTGGAATTATAGAATCTCAAAGCTGGAAGCAACTTCAGATCTCATCAAATATAAGCCAAAACAGAGAAGGGATACCCTTAAAAATGACCCTTAAAGGAAGTTCTCTATCTCTAGTCATCTTAAACTCAGCAAGTCCAAAAGTGAACTCATCAAAACAAGACATTCATCTCCCAACTCTGATTGTTTTCATCGGCTGTTCTCTATATCTAAAATGTTCTTGCTTTTTGTTTCTGCTTCCTAGCATCCCTGACTTCCTTCACGTCCCAGCTAAAGTCCCATCTTCTGTAAGAAGCCTTCCTTAGTCCTCCCTTAATCTTAGTGCCTTCCCTCTGAGATTAACCCTAATTTATACTGTCTATGTCTGGTTTGCTGTTTGAATGTTGTCTCCCTCATTACAATGTGAGCTCCTTGAGAATAAGAACTGCTTCCCCTTTATGAACAGCTAGTACTTGGCACAGTGACTGGCACTTAGGAGGTGATTAATAAATGCTAGTTCACTAATTGACTCCACTTGAAGGCATAATACAGTAGTTAGAAACTTGTCACTTTCCAAATATCTCTCATTTTGGGATAGCTCTAATTTCTAGAAAGCATTTTCTCCCCTGATATCAGTCAGTTAGTAAACATTTGTTAAGTGTCAGATATTGTACTAAGCACTGAGGATCCAAATAAAGGGGGAGTGGAAGGAAATAGTTCGTGTTTTCAAGGCACTTATAATCTAATGAGAGAAACAACAAAGAGGTAATTTTGTACAAATGGCTTATATACAGACTATGGGGGAAATAATCAACAGAAAGAAGGCTCTGGGATGAAGGGGAATTGGTAAAGGCTGCCACCAATTGCTCCTATTTCTCTCCTCTGGGATCAAGCTGAACGGATCTGGTCCCCTCTTCAAATATATGAAAATTCCTGTCATGCCTTTCCCAGTCATCTCTTCTCTTGGCTAAACATCATTTCTTTCCATCAATTTTATATAGAATAGTTTCCATTTCCCTCACCATCCTGGATCTCTTTTGGTCAAGCTGGAATTTGTCAATGTTCTTTCTAAAATATTGTCTTAATATTCTTTCCTTCCTTTTTTCTTTTCTTCCTTCCTTCCTTTCCTTCTTTCTCTCACTCTGTCTCACTTTCTCTCACTTTTTTTCACTCTCGGTCTTTCTCACTGTCTTTTCTCTCTCTCTCTCTCTCTCTCTCTTTTTCATTATCTTTCTCTTTCATCATCTTTCTCTCACTTTCTCTCACTCTGTCTTTCATTCTCTTTCTGTTTTTCTTACTTTCTCACTGTCTCTCTTTTTTCTTTCTTTCTCATTTTCTCTTCCTTTCTTTCACTCTTTCTCACTGTCTTTCTCTTTCACTGTTTTTCTTTCTTTCTCCCTTCCTTTCTTGGTATTCTTCTTTTTTTGCATTTGAAAAATGTTTAGTGTTGTTTATTAGCACAAATATTTTATTTACCTTTCACCCCTTTCTACAATTGAAAAAAAGAAAGAAACTCTTATAGATATAGTCAAAAGACATAGTTCTGAACATGTACAAAATATATTTGTCTCATTATAAACCCTGCATCCATCATCTCTCCTGTCAAGAGGTGGCTAGCAAGCTTCCTCATTTATCCTCTGGAATCATGGTTGTCCAAAGCACTGATCATAGTTGGTACATCTCTTTGTAATGTGGGCCTGGCACATGCACAGAGAGCTATAGATTCAAGCGCCCACATGAAAGTAGTTGGGCAGCCTGCTTCCAGAAGAGTTATGATCATGTGTAATAGAAGCTCATTGGAGAGATTTCCTAAGCATACTTAGCCATTCTATAACTGACTCTGGTCTGCTAACCACGTGGCTAATGGCAGTCTTTTTAATTGGCTTCATTTGGAAGAAGTGGAACTGGAAGAACCTTCAGAAGGCTTCACTTGGCCTCTGCCTCTCTTTTTGGTTTGATTTTTTGGTTGACAGTATCTAAGAAGAGATGGTGAAATTAGGGCAGAGACCTTGGACCCACTCCCTCCCATGCTGACAGGTAGCCCCATGAAAATAGGCCTTGGTTCTTTTTGTCAGTGTTTGTTCTTTCGTATTTGGTGGAA
The DNA here is from genome assembly GCA_028646515.1 of Pseudochirops corinnae. Classification (NCBI taxonomy): domain Eukaryota; kingdom Metazoa; phylum Chordata; class Mammalia; order Diprotodontia; family Pseudocheiridae; genus Pseudochirops; species Pseudochirops corinnae. Next base: position 329,302,599 of record CM053586.1, read on the forward strand.
TAATTGAGGATACAAACCTGTGAGTTTTCAAATGTAAAGAGATTGAGTTTTCCAGACATCTAAGCATCCAGACACCCAGGCATTTGGCAATCTGGAAATTGAGTCTATGCCAAGTTTTGTAAGCAGCCTGTCATCAATGCCCTGAGGACTCAGTAATTGCTGAGATGAGGACTCATCTGGTAGTCGTACTGTTCATCTGGCCATGAACTTACATGGGACCATTATAGACACCCTGCTAAATCTGAGCTGATTCTCCCAAGAACCTGAGGTAGTATAGGTATAAATGGGCCTCCAAGGAATTGGGAGGATATGTTTATAGTCTTTCTATGTCTTCAAAGCAAATTTATCTTTGTAAAAGTTAATTGATACTAAGTGGTTAAAAGAAAGTGGGATGTAATTTACTTGTAGTTAACAGTGCAAGGAATACCCAGAATGGAGAATTAAACTGATATCATTAGAAAAAAGATACTCCAACCCAAGTTTGCCCAAGGATTGCCCCAAGAACTCTGAAGAAGAAATGAATCAGCCTAACTCTTACAGAGTAAGCCACAGAGCATTCTTAATACATTTCTCAGTCATTTGTCTGAACAATATCATTGTTGCTGTATAAATTTTTCCCCTGGCTCTGTTTGTGTCCCTCTGTATCAGTTCACACAAGTCTTCACAGGCTTCTCTGAAATAAATCCATTTTATCACTTGTTCATGTATGGTAGTATGCCATTACACCCATATATCATAATTCATTCAGTCACTTCCCAATTGTTGGGTACCCCCTCAGTTGTCAGGGTTTTTGTCACCACAAAAAAACCTACTATAAATATTCCTTTTCCTCTTTTTACAAGTTTCTTTGGGTTATAGCCTAGTAGTAGTATTTCTGGGTCAAGTAATATGCCACATTTATTAATTATAAGGACATAGGTCAAATTGCTGGAAGAAGAAGGAAAAGGAAGAGGGAGAAGGAAAGAAGGAGGAGGAAGAAGAAAAAGAAGGAGAAGGAAGAGAAGAAGGAGGAGAAGAAGAGGAAGAAGAATGGGAAGAAAGAGGAAGGAGGGGAGGAAGAGGTAGAAAAAGAGTAGGAAAAGGAGAAGGACAAAGAGAAAGAGGAGAAGAAATTCTTTTAGCTATCGGCTTGTAAACTTGACTTCAGTTCTTTTTTCTGAAGTCAGTACGATCCCTTTAAATTAATGGGCCCTTTAAAAGAGGAAAAACAAAATATTTATTTCAGGAGATTCAACCGAACAAAAATTGATGTTCAGTCCTCCCCAAAAGAAATCATCTTATACTTTTGCAAAGTCATCTTCTTAACTAACACTATTAAGATCTCATAAAAATGCATTGGAGTAGTGTGAGATCTCTCAAAGCTACAATGTGCCTCAAGCATGGATCCATGGTTTGTTTGGGTTTTTTTCCCTTCTCACATGTGTCATTTGTCATTGTTTCCATTCAAAGAAAATCCTAATAGGGATGAAGTCATCGTCATCAATAGATAATAACATTAAATAGACTGAATAATTCTATCCTTTAGCTGTACATGATTATATCATCCATTACTTAGGAAGATAAAACAGCTATATGAGGGTACCTTTGAATGAGGTCAACCTAATCCTCTCTCCCACTTACGTGCTCCTAAGTGTATCTGGCTCTAGGGTTGGAACAACCGTTAGGCTTTGTGGCAGAATTGAATGTGTTAGAATGAAAGAGTTCTGTTCCAAAAAGCTGCTTGTTGGCATGACTAAGTGCCCCTTACCCTTAATAATGGAATTTCCGTAACAGTTGCTGGAAGATTCTGTAGCAGAAGAGGCAGAACTGTCCTTCTTCCCTGATATTCCCGATTCCAAGGTCCAAGAGGAAAAGGCCCAGGAAGCCCTTCTCTCCTTCACCCCAGTCTTTCATTGCCCAGTTCCTACCAAGCCCTGGATACTTCCTGCTTGGTTGCTGAATCTCTCTTCCAACCCAGTATCACTACAGCTCCCCAGAATCCTGCTTCCCTCCCACCTTCTTCCTTTTACTCTCTTCTCTGCAGTTGTTACTCAGAGACATGGTTTCTGAACTAGCTTGAATGAACAGAGCTATCAACTACAATTTTTTTCTGTAAAATAGACCTCTGAGTCATATCATCTGCCTTGCCATTGCTCTTTATGGTCCACTGGACCTTTCCATCTGCCCTGACACTACACCATCTGAAAGCTGAACATTGTCATCTGCACCATCATTGTACCATAAGGACCACCAGAGCTTTCTACCTACCCTACCATCTTATATGTGACATTATGCCCAATTAGAGCATGAGTTCCTTGAGAGCATGGGGTTGTCTGGCCCTTCTTTTTATATTCTCAGTACTTAGCACAGGGTTTTACACAGAGTAAGTACAATATGCCAACTTTTCCATTCCTCCTAGTCTACACGTGATTGGGATTTAGCAACAACAAAACTATGGGATTATTGCACAAATAATACAATAGTACAAATAACCTGTTACTTCTCAAGAGCACCCCCTACCACAGATGCCAAGGCTACCTTGGGCCATCTTTATTCCCAATCCTTGATGTTTGTATGTATCCTCGATATATATAAAAGAACAAAAATCGTGTTATGTCCATTCTGTGCTTTCAAATCTCCCAAAACATAAATCCACTTGGGAGTAAAAAGAGTGTTCTGGGAGGCAGGAGACAGGTTCTTACAGATATAAACATCCAGTTCTTATCAGATCATTTCAAAAATCCAGGATCAATACTCAGTTTTGTCTCCTCCTACCTGAACAAATCCCCCTAGAGCACAATGGGCTGTTGAGACAAGACTGGAAATATGCAGTTAAGGAACAGCAATATACCCCATAGCACCTGGGTTGCTTAAGAAGATGGCACTAAACTCATTAGATTTGATAAGATCATAATCCAAAGTGGCATAATGAAAGGTACAAGGCTGAACAAGCCAGCAAAAAAAAAGTGCTTTCTCCCTCCCAACATACAAAATATTTTCTACAGCTTGACAAGGTCAGAGATTCATTTCCTACCATCTGAATAGCAAACTGTGTGTAACTGACAGATCCAGCTATTTCAGGGGCTGAGGCAGATTTGATTTAGTTCAGCTGAGTTTGGTTCAATTTTGTTTGGCCAATCAAAGGATAAAAAAGATCATAAAACTACAGACCAGAGAAACTTCTGCTCCAATTCTTTTCAATTTCCAAATGAGAAAACTTCTACCAAAGGGGGTTGGGACATCTAAAGCGGCAAGATGAAATGATTTGTCCAATTTTTTTTTAATGTTTTTAATGTCAGATGTGAAATTTGAACTCGGGACCTCTAGTTCTAGAGTCATCTTTTATTTAGTTCAATTCAGTTTGATAAACATATATCAAGTACCTAATATTTGCCAGACACTGTATCAGATGCTGGGGTTTGGAAAACAAAAATGAAAACAGCCTTTGACCTCAAGGACCTTACATCCTACGGGAGGGGGGGAGGTGGGTGAGGTTAAGAGGGGCAGGAGGAGACCTAGAGAGGCAAAGAGGGAGGAAGAGAGAGAAGGGAAAAGAGAGGCTAGATAGAGATGGAGAGAGAGAGAGAGAGAGAGAGAGAGAGAGAGAGAGAGAGAGAGAGAGAGAGGAGAGACAGACAGAGAGAGAGAGACAGAGACAGAGAGAGATTGAGAGAGAGGAGAGAGACAGAGAGAGACAGAGAGATGGAGTGAGGGAGGGAGAAAGGAAAAGAGAGTGGGGGAAGGGTAGAGAGTAAGAGAAACGAGATTTGGATTATTTTCACCCCTGAGCATTTTGATTTTGGATGCCAAAGGCAGTCCTTTGGTCTACATGCTGTCATTTTCTGGCCCGAAGCAAAAAACTTAACTTGCCCGTGTTGCCTGATGCAAATTAGCATCCAACTCAATGCAGGATGAAAACTGAATAGTTCACAATAACACCCATATAGCACTTACAACACACCAGGCACTGTGCTAAGTGCTTTACAATTATTACACCAATGAGAATGACAGCGATGAACAAGCACCCATCCCATCAATGGGAAGCAAACAATGGAAATAATAAAAAATTAAAATAGCTTCCCTGTTTGCCATTTGTCCTGAATTCAGAATAACGGAACCAGGGATTCCAGTAGACCCTTATAGAAACACTTGGCAAACATACCTTGGATTCTGTTGATGTAATAAGCTAGCCCCTGGAATTGTTGCTCTTTACTCACTATTTATCTAAAACCCCAACACAAATATCATTTTCTTCTCCTTCCAACCTTGTGGCTTGATCCTCTTGGAGAAGAAAATGTAACAACAACAGTATTTGAATAATCTGAGGCTCACAAGCATCCTGCTGGAGCGATGACATGATCCCCTTCTACAGATGTGAAAACTAAGACCACAGAAGTTATGGGACTTGTCCATGTCCACAAAGCTGATAAGTATCAGAGGCAAGATTTGAACCCAGATTTTCCTAACCTCAAATATGTCATCCCTACCCACTGGGTCTCGTTGCATTTCTCTATAAAGAATATCCACTGCTAAAAATTGGAAGTCATTCCCAAAGGTCAAAGAAGGCAGGCCAGTTAGTTGCCTCCCCCCCAATAAATATATATGTTTTTCAGTTATTTCTGTCCTGCTTCCTCACCCCCCATATAACCTCCAGGGTGACGTCTGGTCCATCAGCTGTTTAAAACAGAATACGATGTGTTCAGCAAGTTGAACAAAAGTGAATGCATCTGGATCATGTCAAACATTCTCCATCTCCCTCTCCCCATCCCCCATCACAGACACTAACATGTTAGGAAGTTTGGCTTGGCAGACAGACTCGCTGTAAAGGCTACACCCAGTAGAGATGGTTAGAGAAAGGATAGAGGAGAAATCTACTCCATTTGAGTACTTTGCTCTCTCTTTTCCACTTCCTCAGCACTGTGGAGGAAAAAAAAAATCAAAAGTCTTGTTAAACTTGGCTCCAAAGCTGTTAAACTTGACATAGAACATTAAGGAGAACCAACCCTAAATCAATGAGGCATGCCTCCAATTTTGGCTATTTACAAATCCTGTTCTATTACGCAAGGCTATACTTGAAGATGCAAAAAGAAGCAATAAACATTTGTTGAATTATTAATAACAATCACAAAAATAATTTTATGTGACATTTTAAGTTCTGAAAAGTGGTTTACAAATGTCTCTTTTTTATCCCCACAATGACCCTGAGAGGTAGGTACTATTATTACTCCTTTTACAGATGAGGAAACTGGCAGGCAGTAGTTAAGTGACTTGTCCAAGGGCACACAGATAGTCAGAGTCTCAGACTAGATTTGAAGTTGTGTCTTCCTGACTCCAAAGCCAGCACTCTATCAACCACTGTGCTATCTAGCTACCACAATAATAGAGTACTGGACGATAACTAAAATGGCCTGACCGCAGGAGACAGTGGCTTTCTTTTCACTCACAGTCTTCAGGTTGGTGCTGAATGCCCACTTGTCAGGTGTGTAGTAGAGGAATTCTTTTGAGATATAATTTGGACTAACTTGCCACTGAAATCCTTTCACCTTTTAAGTTATATGATCCTATAATTGTAAAGACTCTGGGGAATATAAGGTTGATAAGAGGGTGGGGGGCTGAAGTCAAGATCATTCACTGATTGCCTCAAAGTCTTCCTCCCACTCAATCCCTGTGAATCTGTCTAGCAACAACAATTAGATATAAGTGCAGAAACCCAGAGATCTGGGTTCTCAATCATGGTACATGTCCTACTGCACACCCAAGCCACTTGAGTATCCATAGGACTATAAGACTAGGGGGCCAGGGAATAATAAACTCACTGACTCATGAACTTTCTTGGTGCCTTACTCACATTGTCCTCACCCTAAATATATACAACATGGTACAATGACTCTAGGGGGAAGACAATAGATAACCCTTTGTTGTCAAGAAGGAAGACCACGGAGTCAGATCTGTATATATTAGATGAGAAATGCAGACAGTGACTGCAATACATGATCACATCCATCAAAATGAATGGACATATGGCAGCTGTATCCTAACTATGTGGCATCCCTTGCAATTTGTCAGCCGGATCTGAAGAAAGGTAGCTTAAGACTATACCACCTCCCTGGTGGATGATAGAAGCCTGGGCATGTCACTCTTCTTTTAAGCAATGCGGAGATGAATTCCTTAGCTCAGGCTCACTTTAGAAGGCAAAACAGTTTCCATGAACAGCTTCTCCTGGCAGGATTTCTCCCACTGCGTTTTGTTCAGGGACCTCTGCAATGCAGATGTGAACTTGGGCCTAACTCAAGAAAGGCAGACTGATTCATTAAGAGACCGGCAGACATACAAACTCCCCTTTGGAAAGTTTGTGGCAGATTCTTCATAAAGTGCTTTCTCTTTGTGTAACTGATGTCATGGATATTGCTTTGGTTCCATGCTGGAGCTCTTTCACTACTGACAGCTACCGAGTAGCCTTGCACATATGCTGACCTTCCACATGAGTATCAACCCAGAGGGGAGGAGGGTCGGCAAGAAGGGAAGAGAGGGGACTCTAGTCCTTGCTATATTCCCAGTTGCCTGGCATCCTCCACTCCATCCCTGAATTGCCATTAATTTTTTCCAGGCTTAAAACTAGGCAAAAATCCTGGATCAGAAAGATGGGGGCCAAGATTCTGCTTAGTTACATGTGTAGCTACTATTGAAAGCCAATTTCATACAGTAGAATGCTTGATGATGAGCTGGCCTCTTCATTTGCAGGGCGATTAGACAGGAAAGATGCTGCCACCACCCTGCCAAAGGATGGTGTATTCTCCTTTCCCAATTTGCTCCTGAATCAACAGTGAGGCAAACAAAGTTAGCTAAATGGGAGGGCTTGTGCAGGCATCAGCACATTCCTCCTTGGGAGTCAGCCTGCCCATGCCTCACAGCTCCTCCAAACCTCTCCACAGCTGTGTCTACAGCAAACATGTTGAAATCATAAGTGCTACAGTAATACAAGGTATTATTACCATCCCCCATGCCACATCATGGCTCATTGTTCAGACTCCCTGCCTTAGAAGTCATCAGTCTGCCTTCTGGCTCTCCTAGTCAACTTTAAGAAGCTGAAGGTATCATTTAACCCCAATTACCTTGCCTTCCCTCCTCCAAAAAAATAAAAAAAAAGAAGTTTAAGATGAAGAGAGAATAGGAAGACCCTTGCAGGTCACTGACAATAGCTCAGATCAAATTCTAAGTAAAAAAAAATACAGAGAAACACAGTTTTCCTCCAAAAGGATTCATTCTAAGGGAATAAAAAAGTTTGCTTTGTCCTTTTATTTTGAAAAGATCACAGAATCATGAATGGGAAGATTAAAAGGGACTTTGCAAGCCATCTGGTCCAATCCATACCTGAGCAAGCAACCCATTTATGATATCATTGACAACTGGTCATCTAGCCTCTTTCAGAAGACCTCCAACATGGAGGAATGCATTACCTTCCATTGGATGCCATTTCACTTTTAGATAACTCTTAATTATTGAGATTTTTCCCTTAAATCAAGTAAAAAAAAATGGTCTCTTTACAATGTCTGTCATTGTTCCTAGTTCTGAACTCTGGGGCCAATTAAAGCAAATCTGATAAACCTTCCATAGGCCAATCCGAGTTTTCAGCTCTTGAAGGTTACTGTCATGTGTCTCCCTGCAAGTCTTTTCTTCTGCAGGATAAGTATTCTAAGTTCCTTCAATTGATCCATAGCTTACCTGGCTTCCAGGCTTATCACCTTATTATCCTCTTCTGGATTCACTCCATTTTACCATCATCTTTCCTAACAGCACTCCAAGTGTGGCATGACTGGGGAGAATACACTAGAACATTTGCCTCCCTAGTGTTATCCAGTCTCTTTCTTAAGAAAGTCCAGGCAGAGATGGACATTTTTAACTGTCATGTTGCACTATTGACTTACGTTGATCTTTTAGTCAACTAAAAATCCTAGATCTTTTTCAGATGAAATGCTATCACAGCATGACTCCACCATCTCATAAATGCTCAATTTATTTTTTTTAACCCTAGCATACAACTTCACATTTATCTTTATTAAGTTTCCTCTTGTTCAGTGCTTTGCTCTGTTATTCTAACCTGTCAAGGTCTTTTTGAATCCTGATTCTGTCATCCAATACATCAGTTATTCCTTTCAAAATTCATATCTTATCCAAATTTTTCAACTACTGTAAGGGAATGATTAGGGCTTCATCTAAATCATCAACAAAAATGTAGAACAAATCAGGGGCCAACTCAGGTTGAGGGGATGTCTACTAGAGTCCTCACTCCAGGTGGACATTGATCCATTGACTATGCTTTGTGTCAGTTTGTTAGACCAGTTCCAAATCTCCTTAACTGTAAATACACCTGACCTCCATCACTCCACCTTGTCCAGAAAAACAACGTGAGAAACTTTGTCAATGCATTATCAAAATCTAAACTGTGTGTGTGTTTCTCCCTTCACCTACTATTCTATTTACCCTGTCAAAAAAGAAAAGAAGTTGGTACGGTCTGCTCTTGATTAAGCTATGTTCACTTTTTGTGATCACTGCTTCCCTTTTTAGTGATCACAAACCATTGCATTAATAACATGCTCTAGACTTTTTCAGGGGTAGAAGCTAAGTTCACTAGTCTTTAGTGTGAAGATTCTACACTCTTCTCTTTTTGAAGTTAGAATGCTTATCCTTCTTCTATACTGTCACCCATTATGAATTCTAGAACCTTTCAAAGATTATGAGCAATGAGCAATTATGTCCAACATTTCTTGTAGAATCCTAAAATGCAAGATATCTGGGATTGGTGATCTGAACTCATTGAGGGTAGTTAGATTTTGGAATACCATATATAGCCTCATCTATTTTGGTTTTTTTATTCCTGTTAACCATTGTGGTCTAAGATTTTTAGTCTAAAGATCATTTTCCTTCGATGAGAAATCAATGACAAAATGAGATTTGAATGTTTAATCTTTCTGAACACTGTCAGTTATCATCATCCCATCCCTCCCAACATAGGTCATATCTCTTCTTTGACCCTCTCTTTGTCCCAAAATAAAAGCCACAACATCTTTTGTTGTACTTGGCATTCATCACTCACCCTCGCTCATCTTGGGCTTTGGAACTATTCTGATAGGAACTTTCCACCATTTGGCATTCATCTTTAGTTACTTGCTTTTGTTTCCATCTCCTATGTGTGTCTTCTTAAAGTATGAATGGGTTGACTAGCTTCCTTTGCTAGGAAGGAATGTCTCCTAGGATATATTTCCTTTCTAGGAGATATCTCCTTTCCTAGGAGAGGTTACTTTCTCCATTTGTCTCCCATCAGGACAATTTCTGCTTGTCTTCAGAATTTAACTTGTATGACTTTCCTATTCCTTTGGGCTAACTTTTCTTGTAAAATTTTAGTCCATATCATTTTGTTTATCTGAATCCTTTGAAATCTGTTCTGCTAAATTCTAGGATATATGTCAGGCTATGCTCATCCTGCCTTATTTCTATCATGAAATCCATAATATTTGTTGCTAGGTATCTGGTCACTTCTACTTGAGCAATCTGTGGCTCATTTGTGATAAGAATAGAATCCAGAATGGCAACTCCATTTCTGCCTTCTTCCACTTTTTAAAACTACTCTTTAAGTCAGGCTAGGACATTATCATCTGCCTTACTTTTGGTGAGGGAGAGAAAAAGACAGGAGGAGAAAGGGAAGAAAAGGGAGTGGGGGAGAGAGAAAAGGGATAGAAAGAGAGAGGGAGGGAGAAAGAGAAAGAGGGGAGAGAGAATAAGAGACAGAGAGAGAGAAAGGAGAGACAGAGAGAGAAAGATGGAAGGAGAGAGGGAAGGAAGAAGAGAGGGAAGAGAGAGAATGCAAAACAGAGGAACAGAGAGTGAAAAAGAGAGTGGGGAGGAAGGGAGGAGAAGGAGGATGAGGGGAAGGAGCAGAGAGAGAGGAAGAGGGAGGGGTGAGGAGAGGGACAGAGAGTGTTCCCACAAACATCTGAGTAGCTGAATTTCTCTATCACTAAAATACCTTGCTTCTTTGCTCAGTTTTCAAAAATCTTTCCCAAACTCCTCATCAATTTTTTCTTTCTGTCCAGGTGATCTATAATATATTCCTCTGATAATATCAATCCTTTTTCTCCACTCACTGATCCTTATCCAAATTTTCTCCACTATGTTTCCCCTCTCTCAGTTTCCTGAATTTTTCACACATGAATATATTTTAATAACACTCTATTTCAGTACCTTTTATCTAGTCTATTCCTTTGAACAACTTAAATCTCTCCAGAGACATATTTCAGTTATTAGCTCCATTTCAGCAAGACCAAATGATATTTATGAAGTCAAATTTGCTTCCCTACTTTAGGACGGGGCTCTTATCATAGACACTTTTTGAATCTCTTCTCAGAATAACATCTTTAAATGAATGAAATATAATGCATAATACTACCAAAGAAACTGATTTTGTTGAAAATGGTTATCAAAAAATTTTTTTAATGTTCGTGCAAGATAATTTCACGCAAGTTAATCCCTATAGAAAGGCTATAGTTTTTGTTGTTGTTACCCATAATTTGTGCTTTTGTATATAAACCAAATAAGTTTATATCCTGCCTAGTGGGTCTTTTAGTTGTCTACTGTACTTATGATTAACTAAGGAATTCACTGGGGGCCACCACCAGTTGTCCTGTCCTATGTCTTGCCATTGGACTCCAGTGATTGTAGAAGGAAAAAGCTGATGATTTTGCACAGCTCAGCCTTACTTAAATTCAATTCACTCTTAAGTCAAGACATCACCCCCCTGATGTCACTGGTTCTCTTTGAGAACAAAGGACAAAAAACAACCAGGAATCCACTATTTTTGGCATGGCTGGTTCCTCTTAGGTTTTTGATGTTAGAAAAGAACCTAATTTGGGAAGTTCCATCTGTAGAACAAATTGTGTTTCATGATGAGAAGTTAGTGAGATGTGAGGTTGAAGTCATGAGTTTTGTCCTTCTTTAGAAAATTATTATTTTATTTCCTATATTATTTATTCCTATATTTATTTCCTATATTATTTCCTGGAGCATTTTTTTAGTAACCAGACATTTCCGATATGATTCACTCTCACCTTTTATGAAGCAACTCACGTAACCATCCACAGACTTGCTGTGGTTGATTTCTGAGGAAATTCACTTAACCTCATCTCAGTTTCCTGGTTCTACATCTCTAATCCTATGAAACTCTAATGGATAAGGAGCCTCATTAGTATTAAAGAAAGTGAGTTTACCACCACTTTAATTTTACATCAACAGAAGGTGTGTTGGGTCAACTAAGTATGGTTTTTCCTCAGGCAAAGATAAACTGAGCACTCAGTCGATATAGATTCCCATTCACAGCTTGTTCCACAGGTGAAACTTCCCAAATTAAGGTCTTTTCTAATGTCAAAACACTAAGAAGAACCAGACGCACCAAAATGAATATTGTATTTCTTAGGAGTTAATAACAAAAACAGCAGACAGCTGAAAGGTCCACTGGGCACATTTGAAATGTGGGAACAATTCATAATCAAGGATCCACTGTTGCAATTTTTAAAGAAATTCTTTTGGAGGTATCATCAGACAAACTTAAAAATTCGGCCCCACTGGCCATTCCCAAGGAAAAATGCCAGTTTGACCACACATTGTAAACATGTGTCTGGAGAACGTTCTGGAGTTCATTTTACAAAGTTAAGGAGAAATAGATCCTTTGTAACCAAAGAAAATGGGTCTATTGGGAGGTCATAGAAATGGAAAAATGTATGAAATAATGTGTAAATACCTCTATAAAATGAGTCATTGAGCCAATTGCTAAGAGTGCCCATTCTATGTGCTGGTTATAAGTTAGGTTCCTTTGAAGACTGTGAGTTATTCATAATATAGTCTGCCTTCCAGCCCCATTGGTCTACTTATTGTTCCTCATCTCCCATTCCAAGCTTTTGCAGAGGCTATCCCCATGCTTGAATTGTGTTCATCTGCACCTCTTAGAATAACTAACTTTTTCAAAACTCAGCTCATTGCCATGTCCTCTGAGGACTCTTTCCTGATTCCTTTATCACTTTTCTCCCCTTCTCCAAATGGTTATTTGTATACTTGTCTTTTGACCTGTTGTATCTCCTAAGAAGAATACGAATTACTTCAGTCAGGGACTTTTTAAAGAAAAGTGTTGGGGGGTTTTGTTGTTGTTTTTGTACCCCTAGCACCAAGCATAGGTCCTCTCTGTTGGGCCTGGGATATACATACATACATACATACAAACACATGTATACACACATATTGTTATTCAGTCTTTCAGTCATATCCAACATCATGGACAATAGATAGATAGATAGATAGATAGATAGATAGATAGATAGATAGATAGATAGATAGACAGATAGATAGATGGATGGGTGGATAGATGGATGGATGGATGGATGGATGGATGGATGGATGGATGGATGGAGAGAGAGAGAGACAGAGAGAGACAGAGAGAGAGAGAGAATTATCAGGGAGTGCTTCTGAGTGAGGCAAGATTCGACGTTGTCATTATAGTAACTATGCATGCATAGTAAAAACCTTTCAATTAGGCCACCTTGCACACCCAGTGTCCTTACTCCCCCTTCTCCTATGGGGACTAAGCTTTTCTTTCAAGCAAGGGGACCCAGGTTTCTCAGTACATGGATTTTGCAGAATGTGTTCTCTGAGGCTAACTCTCTATTGGGCTTGGGAACTTCTACAAGATTCATGTGTGAAGTCTGGAGTTTAGAGAGGATAACATTAGGCATTCTTTATCATTGTCTCACTCCCCTCTCATTTTAGCCTATCATTACTGTATAGAAAAAAAAATCTCATCTTTGAACTGGGACTTCTTTAGTTGGGTATTCAAAAACCATAGCCAAGTTTTGTGGTCAATAAGTTTCATCATAGTTTAAGTCGATTAATAATACATAGCGTAGAGGCAGCTAGGTGAATAGAACACCAGCCCTGGAGTCAGGAGTATCTGAGTTCAAATCTGACCTTGGACACTTACCACTTACTAGCTGTGTGTCCTTGGGCAAGTCACTTAACCCCAACTGCCCTGCCTTTCGTCCTCCAAAAAGACAAAAAATAATAATAATACATAGCATTTACATAGTGCTTAAGGTTTGCAAAGTGTTTTACATAAATTATTTCATTTGATCTTCATAATAACCCTGGAAGGTAGGTGCGACTATTAAATCCATTTTACAGAGGAGGAAATTGAGGCACAGAGAAGCTGACTTGCCTAGTGTTAGCTACTAAGTATCTGAGTCAAGATTCCAGTTCAGGTCATCATGATTCCAAGTCCAGTGCTCTATGTATTGTGCCTGCTGGCTGGCCTTACTTAGAATAAAAACAAACACTTAAGAAATGAGGAAAACTTCCAAACCCTAGATGTCATTCAAAGTGCCTAGTAGGGACAATGGAAGCAAGAAGTGAAGAGAATGACTAGCAATTCAAGTTCTCCCTGGAGAGAGAAGAAAGAGGGAGAGAAGGTATTGGCTTAACCTTTCAAATCATACTTAGAAATTCAGGACCAGTTTAGTTCACTAGGAAGGTTTCCACATTTCCTGCCCATTTCTCTCCCCACCCTTGCACCACCCCAATCAGCATCAATGGCTTCTCTCCAACATCTTCCCGTGATGTGGAATCTCCTCATTTACCTACAATAGCTTCCTGGTGCCCTCTTCCCAGAAGCCCATCCAAGACCCCATGAACTTGTGGGATAGTGGGTAAACCACTGGACAAGAAGTAGCTTCTCTTCTCCAAGACTTTCCAGAACAATGACTCTTGGAGATAAGACCAAAAAGTTCTATGGTCAAGACCCAGATGCCCACATCACTTTCCGGTTTGTTCCATGTTAAGTTTTATTGGTTCTATAATGGTTACCATAATATGCCAACTATATTATGTGTGTGTGTATATATGTGTGTGTATACACACAAACTTGTGTATATATGCGTGTGTGATATTGTTGTTGTTATTTAGTCACTCAGTTGTGCCCCATTCTTCATGACCCCATGAACGACAACACTTCAGACCTTTCTACCTTCCACTATATCCTGGTCTGTCCAAACTCATGTTCATTGCCTTCATGACACTATCCTCACATCTCATCCTCTGCCATCACCTCCTTTTGCCTTCAATCTTTCCCAACATCAGTCTTTTCCATAAGTCCCATCTTCTCATTATGTGGCCAAAGTATTTAAGCTCCAGCTTCAGTGAATAGACTAAATTAATTTCCTTAAATATTGACTGATTTGACCTCCTGTCTGTCCAAGGGACTCTCAAAAGTCTTCTCTAACACCACAATGTGAAAGCATCAATTCTTCAGTGCTCAGCTTTCCTTATAGTCCAACTCTCACAGTCATGCATTGCTGCTAGAAAAACTATGGCTTAGACTACAGGGACCTTTGTTGGCAAGGTGATATCTCTGCTTTTCAGTATGCTGTCCAGATTTGCCAGCAGTGTTCCTTCCAAGGAGCAAGCGTCTTCTCATTTCATGGCTACAGTCTGTCATTTCCAGTGATCTTTGAGGTCAAGAATATAAAATCTGACACTGCTTCCATTTCTTCTCCTCTATTTGCCAGGAAATTGCCAAGATCATAGATAGATAGATAGAGAGAGAGATAGATGATAGATAGAGGTATTTAGATAGATATAGATATGTATGCATATATACACACATATATGTGTGTATATATGTATGTATATGTATATGTGTGTCTGTGTGTATATGTACATAGATAGACAGATGTAATATATGGAGAGAGAGAGAGAGAGATAGAGAGAGAGAGAGAGAGAGGCAACAGGTAAGCTTAGTAGGGAAGCTCATGGGGCACAGAATAAAAAAAAGGAGGATAAACCAAATGGGAGACTGAGGCAGTGATGCCCAACCACAATCTACCATTTCTAGGGACTGGTTATGATGTATCTGATCTGAGAGAGGATGGGCAAGGGAAGGTTTAGACTAAAGATCCCGTTGTAATGTAGGTTATTACAATAATACCTCACATTGGCATACTACTTTATTATTTTCTAGCACTTTTGAAACTTTTCAAAGCACTTTCACATACATCATGTCTTTTGATCTTTGTATAAAGTAGATCAGATAAGCACTATCATCTCCATCACACAGCTTAAATGATTTGGCCAAAGGCCTTTGGCAAGTTAGGGATAGGCCCCAAACTCCCCAGGGTTCCTAAGGGTCTTCTCTCTCTCCCTTCTGGTTTCCAAACAGCACCATTATAACACATTTTTGCTGACAAGTGTTTTCCAAGTCTATGACTATGACAGAGACTGGGAATTTGTCATCAGGGCACAGTCATTTAGTTGTGGAGAAGCAATAGATCTTAATAGACCTATTAAACAATGAGAGTTAAAATGGATATTTGTTACCTCTTCCTGCAGACCCTTAATCCACTTCCCCCAGTAACAGCTCTGCTTTGTCATGCCCAGCTCTCTCTTTCCTTTATCTACCTCCATCCTATCAAATTTATGTGGTTCATGCTGTCTGCCCCTGCACAAAAATTCCTAGTTACATCTATCTTCCTTTCAGCACACTAGAGACTGAACTTCAGTTAAGATAGACATGTAGCACCTCCCCATACACAAACAGCCTATGCCCAGACAGATGTTTTCACCATTTCACCCTAAAATTCCATCCTTATTCTTTTTCCTGGTTGGTATCCTACTGAGTTCTTCATTTAAGACTAAGATTAAGCTGCCAATTTTGCCACTCTGGCTAAGAAGATGGATAGTTTCCATCTTAAACTCCCATCCTGAGGTAGGGGATATAATTCCATCCTTAAAATTTGGTTTGGATTGAGGTTGGGCACAGAAATTTCTCATTCGAAAGGGAAAAAAATTCATGTATTCTCTACAAAGATCTTTTTTCAGTTTTAGGTTTCAGGTAGAAGTGAGGGGAAAGTTTCAAACCATGCCAGTTCCTTATTTAATTTGGTGATGTTCTTAATCTTTGAAGAAAGTGATCCATTATTCTAAGTAGTGAATGTTGTGGCTATTGGACCATAAAATGGGAATGTTTTTCAGCAACCTAGTTTAGAATGTCAAATAAACCAAAGGGAAATTCCCATTTCCAAAGCCTCTGGGCTCTAAGCACTTTTCCATAGCATCTTCTTACCTACCATGAATTACCTATTAACCATTCCTACAATATCCTTCAATGGGAATAGAGATACAAATGACCCCTGGAGTTCTGACTACTTCTACCAAGTTGAATACAACTATTAAAGACATTTTATATGGAAGACATATTAAAATGACATTTCATATAGAAGGTGTATTAATAACAATTTATATAGCATATTAGAAAGACCTTCATTAAGTCTTCCTCTCCTATTGAATGTATTTGAAGATTCTACATTGATTCCAAGATGAAATGTTTTTAAATGCCCGTTTAAATTCAACCATATTTGTAAGAAGAAAGAAGAAAATTACCATGAGACCACCAGCTCCATGGAAATGACAAATTTTCATTTTCTAAAACAGAAATGGGAGAAATTTCACATTTTGTCAAACATCCAAGTATCAATTCAATCTAAATATAATAGTGTTTACTATATGTCTTCAACATTCAAGTTCAAGGCACTGTTCTAGGTACTAGAGATACATAGACAAAAGAAAAAAACAGTATTTGTCCTCAAGAAGCTTACATTCTATAGAGTCAAGGATACAATGCAGAAACAGATAATTAAATGTAACATTTGAGGAGGAGGGAAAAAGCATTAACTACTGAGGGGAAGAGATAAATATATAGATGATACATACATACATACATAAACAGAGATAAGAGGATATATACATACATAGGAGAAACACAGATCCATAGACAGAAATAGATGATAGATACATAGATATATAGACAAAGATACATACATACATACATAGACAGAGTTGGAGGATATATACATATAGAAATATCTAGATAAATAGAAATAGATGATAGATACATAGACGTATAGAGATAGACAGACAGATAGAGATAGATAGATAGATAGATAGATAGATAGATAGATAGATAGATACACAGAGACTAGCAGACATGGATAATAGAGAGATACATGTACAAATACATACTTATATAGATGATGAAAAATAGATAGGTAATAGATGATGGATAGATATATCTAGAAATAGGTAAATAGGTAGATAGACAGGATAGAGAGATACATGTCTACATAAAGATATACATACATATATAATGGAAAGTAGATAGAATTCAGCGGTGGGGAACCTACAGCCTTAAAAGCTACATGTGGTCCTCATGGTCCTCAAGTGCAGTGCTTTTACGGAATCCAAACTTCCATTGTCCTATGAAGTTTGGGTTCAGTCAAAGGGCCACACTTGAAGACCTAGAGGGCCACACGTGGCCTGGAGGCTGCCAAATTCCTTACCCCTGATAGATAGATAACAGATGACAGATGATGAATTGATATATAAGTAGATAAATAGATAGGTAGATAATTCATTAAGTGCTTACTACATGCTGATGCTGTACTAAGCACTGAAGATATAATTATCTTCTGATACAGAAATATAATACAAAGAAATAAGCAAACAAGACAGTCCCCGCCCTCCAAGAACTAACATTCTAAAGAGATCAGGTAATATAGTTCAGGGAGCTAGCCAGAAAGAGTGTCAAGAAGAGGGAAGAAGAAATGAGAAAAGATATCTGTGTGGGATCAAGGTACTTGGTAAGGAGAAGAAGGAAAAGAAGAAGAAAAGTATTTAATATGTACAGGCTTGAGTGGATAGAGTGGGAGGATTGGAGCCAGTAAAAGCTGGGTTTCAAGCATGACTCAAACACTTACTTTCTGAGTCACCTTGGGTAGGTCATTTAATGTCCCTGGCTCCCAGTTTCCTCATCTGTGAAATGAAGTAGCTGGACTCAATGACCTCTACTATCCTTCTAGCTCTATACCTATGATCCTTGGGTTGTATGAGTGGTCTACAAGCCTTTGGACTTCTGTATTTCTTGATCCTTGACATTCTCTTCCTCCCCTGTGTACCACTTAACAGTCAAAAGCTCAGAATATCAATGTATATGCTCTTGTCAAATGTTTCATAGACTTTTTCTACTGCTTCTCTGCCTTATAGAAGATGTAGAGTCCACAAGCTACAATTACCTTCTTGGAGATGAAGGAATGAGAGAAGCAGAGTGTGGCCCAGACTCCTCCTAAAATAGCACTCTGGGCAAGCAACCACCAATCAGGAGAGAAGGCCATGGGGGCAGAGATTCCTCCAGAATGGCTGAGAGCTAGCAGAAATGTGGGGTAGTAGAAATAGCAATAAACTTGAATTCAGAAGTCTTGTGTTTGGGACCAGGCTTTGCCACCAGTTTACTAGGAGAATTTGGACAAATCGTTCTACTTTCCTGGGTCTGTTTTCTTATCTAAAATATTAATTTAGATACTATGACTAACATCCAAATGTGAATTCTCCTGCTCGTCCACTTTTCTTACACTTTACTGTCTTCCACATCCAATACAGCCCAGATGTGCTGGCGTACTTTGCAGTGCATCTCCTGACCGTGCTTTTGTACTGATTGTCCCCCGTGTCTGTAATGCTCCTCCCCCTCCCTCCACTCTCTTGCATTCCCGGATTTTCTTCAAGATTCACCTTGATTTCTCCCTTCTGAAGGAGGTCTTTTTCAGCTGTCCTCTCCAACTCAGCTAATGCCTTCCCATCCCTATTACCTTCTAACTATGCTGCATATCTTACATGAACCTGATGAGTTTCACACTGTCTCCTCCATTAGAATGTAACTTTCTTGAGGGCAAGGATTGATTTTGCCCTCTTTTGAATCTTCTATACTTATCACAGTGCCTAACACTGTGAATGCTTAAAAATGTTTGTTGATTGATTCTCCCAGCTGAGCATCATAATTTTCACAGTGTAAACATCACTTGATATTCATGGAATTGAATGCCTGAATCTGTGATTTCTATCCTTTACAAGAGGATACAATTGAAAAAAAAAAAAAGGTTTAATTTATGGATGTGAAACAAGCAACATCAACTATACTTGGACTTTAAATCTGAAATCTTAGCCTCAATCTCACCTGTTCTCCATACACAACATTCCATTTCCTGCCTATACACCTTTGCATGGGTTGACCCTTAAACGTCTCCTCTCCTCTCTTGCAACTTTTAGCTCCATTCAAGGTTCAGCTCAAGGGTCACCTTTTACATAAGGCCTTTCTCATCTCTTTAGTTGCTAGTGACCCATCATTAGGTAAAATACCCCCTGGTCTGTTCCCCTAACCTGCTTTATAAAAGAACAGTGTATAAAGTAACAGAGACAAGATGTAAAAGTGAATCCCTTCAAGTGGCTCATTTATATACAAAAAGGCCACAAACTTGGGCAGAATATTAACAAAGACAAAGGGTCTGTTAAAGGATGAACAGATTGGGCTGAGAATTTGAAAGCATATGAGCTGATTCTGTTAGCAACTGAATTGTGGAGAAGGGAAAGAGTCAGTTATGAAAGAAACCCCCAACCGATGAGAATTCATTTGTGCTTCTTGAAGAATGTAGCAAGGTGGGGAAGTGATTTCACATTTCACCATCTGCATCCCTTCTGTGTTTTCACTGCCACTCATAAACTCTGTATGTCTACTTTTCCCACTAATTCTATGTTTAATTATGAGACAGTGTGATTTAGGGGAAATTTTTTGGTCATTTTTGTTCTTCTAATATTATTTCAGGAAATGTCTTTACTTTGAATTAATTATGTCCTCTAACTAGCATCTAGACCAGCGGTTCTCAACCTGTGGGTCGTGACCCTTTGGGAATCGAAGACCCTTTCACAGGGGTCACCTAAGACCATCGGAAAACAAATATTTCTGATGGTCTTAGGAACCGAGACACCACTCCTCTATCCATCTCCAGGCAGGTCCGCCCACATGCAGATACACCCACATACAAGTGTTAAAGGGTAGCGGCATTAGGAAGATTGAGAACTGCTGATCTAGACAAACTCCTGACTTATAGTTTTAAGAGTATGAATCGGGGGCGGAGCCAAGATGGCGGCGTAGCAGCAGCAATATATCGCAGATCTCACATAGCCACCCCAAAATGCCCATAAAATAGGACTCTAAACCAATCCTAGAACTCCAAAACGCACACAAAGATACTTCCAACTAAAGTCAGTCGGCTACAAGGAACCATATAAGCACTGCAAACCGAAACCAGCCTGGCCTGAAGCCACGGCTGTGCCCCGGGGGCAGCTGGACTTGAGCAGCGAAGGAGCCTCTCAAGTGAGTGGATTAGCACCAGCTGCAGTAGGGATTGCGAAAGGGGGAGATAAGCAGTCCAGCCGAAAGGCCTCCAGAGCGGAAAAGCGAAAGGCAGAGGTTTTGCACCCGCCTCCACTTTGTAGCTTCCCACCCGCGGCCTGCAGAGGGCAGGGGGACTGAGTGATTGTTCTCAGGCCAAGAGCTCTCGTGTTGAGCGGCCTGGAT
>CM053586.1:329323571-329386239 GCA_028646515.1 Pseudochirops corinnae
TCCAACATTTCAGCTGGCTCTAGGACCCAGAAGGAATATTGGCCTTCCAGGCAAGCCCTCCTCAGCCTTCCAGCCAAGCCCTCCTCAGCCTTCCAGGTGGCCTTCACCAGATTCTGGTCTCAGGAAAACTCCATCTCAGTTCTCAGTCAGTTCTCAGCTTCCAGATGCTGGGAGAGAAACTCTTTCTCTCTCAGCCAGCTTCAGTCTCCACAATTCTTCCTTCAGCAGGAACAGTCGTCCAATTCTGTCTCTCTGTCTCTGGAATTCTTGCTTATATACACATCTCAGCCAATCCCCTTCTTCCACATCAACAGGGGAGTTCATGCCTTCTCAACAATGGGACAGAGTTTGCACCTTCCACACTTAGCCCCAAGGTACTAAGTGCTAAGTATCTTGCTAAACTGATTACTATTATATTCATAGACGTGAAGCTGAGGGTTTATATAGGCAGGAAGAAGTATATTATACTGATAACACAGAGCCATAGAGATGTATATTCAGTTTTATGAATATATTTTAGGGGATATTCAGAGAAAGCTCAGTATTTTCCATTGATTTATAAACCATATTCTCTTTGACCATATTAAAATACCTATATTATAGCAATCACTAGAAACTTTGCATGTTATACATTTGCATAACAGTGGCACAAACTAAAGCAGGATGAATTTTTACATTTGTTTGCAATGTCTTCTTCTAATACATGATAAATTTTTGTAAAAGTTCCATATGGTGCTGAAAAATATGCATATTTTTTAGCAGACCCATTTAAAATATCCCACAAGTCCTTTAGTTCTAGTTGTAGAAATTTGTTCAATTCTATATATTCTATATTTTCCCTTTTGTTTCTCTTTCTACAGGATTTATCCAAAACTGAGAGAAGGTCATTAAAATCTCCTAACATGCTTGTATTGTTGCCTTGTAATTTAGCATATTTTTCTGTTGTGAATTTCCTTTGTGACGCTAAATAATTTGGAGAATAAAAGTTTAATATTGATTTGTTGTCTATAATTCTTTTCAATATAATGTAAATGTTCTTATTTATGCGTTTATATGTTGTGAATATTTTTGCTTTGTCTGATAATGTGATTGGAATTCTTGATTTCTTAAATTCACTTTAAGTATAATAAATTTAGTTATAGCCCCTTCCCAAATCTTTTCTGAGAAATTTTAGGTCAATATATTAATGGTGATATGGTATGGTATAGCATACCATCTAGAGTGCTGGATTCGGGCTCAAGAAAACCTAGATTAAAATCCGACTCAGACATTTAATTTGTCCCAGTCAAATTGCTTTCATTCATCCTCAATCTCATCACCTACAAGGTGAAGATAACCTATCTAAACCTCAATTTCCTCATCTTTAAGATGTGGATAATAACAGGATTTTTGAAGATCGAATTAGATCATACATGTTGAGAGCTTTGCAGTTTAAAGGGCTATATAAGTGCACTCATTCAATATGGAAGTCTAAGGAAGATAGATAAGACAACTTATTCTTATGCTTATAGACCTTCCTTTCTTTCCCCAGAAGCAATGGGAGAAATAATAACGATAACAGAAGGCTTAAATTTTTCCAGATGCGTAACTAGTATTTTATGGTAACCCCAGTCTCAGAGTCCATTGATATTGGACTTATTATCTGGTCCTCACAATCCTGTGAAGCTTCAGTTATTGTTCTCAGTTTACAAAGGGGGACACTGAGTTTAAGTGTCTTGCCCTTGGTCATAGAGCTAGTAAATATGTAAAGCAGGATTTGAATCCTGGTCTTTCCAATTCCAAATCCAGACTTGCAGTTGGTTCATTCTGTATTTATTAGGCACAGACTAGGTACAACTCAGTGTATTAGGTACTGCGTAAATGAAAGATGCTGACTGGCTGGCTGGCGGGCTGCCTTTTCTCCTCCCTTAGGAACAGAACTAGATTGTACCTTGATATTAAAATGAACTCTCTGAATTCCCTTAGGGCTATTGGTTTGTTCTGAATCACCTGGGGTTGGATCATATTCAACTGGATCAGGGTTTATCTCAAATAGGAAAATATTACATCATGATAGAAAAATAGTCAGCTACCTATTTCATCCTTTAAATGCAAAGATCTTATAGAACATAATGTGGGCAATTCTAGTTCACTCACCACTAACTTATCTGAGATAATGAGAAAGTAATGGGCTGTTGAGTAATGAGTTTCCCTGTAGTAGCAGAGGTGTGAGTTGCCTTGGCCATCTGTATTCCCTATGTACGTGTCTTACTAGTAGACGTACTCAAAGTTTGTGCCACAAGGTACATGGAATGCACCTGCAAAAATGTTAAACTCTCCATAAATGTCCGTTACTATGACCGTTATGGAGAAATAGAAGGGGATGGGAATAAACCTCTATATTGTACCTACTATGTTCCAGGCTCTATACTAAGGTCGTTCAGTTATCATCTCCTTTAGTCCTCGTATCAACTTTGAGAAGTAGATGCTGTTATAACCCCCATAATACAGCTGAGAAACTGAGGCAGAGAGAGGTTAAGTGACTTGCCCAGGGGCTTCACACAGCTAGTAAGTATCTGAGGTCGAATTTGAACATGTCTTCCTCACTGCAGGCCCAGCATCCTATCCACTGTGCCACCTAATTGCCTTGATTAATAATTATTATTTACTTTATTTATTATTACATTTATAATATATCATATCTATTATTAATAATAGTTATTTTGTGATTATTGTTATTATAACAATGAATATTATTGCTATAGTAATAAGTCATTATTACTATTGTTATAATAATAATTATTACTACTATTATTATTTATTATTACTCCTACTCCTTCAGGGAAAAAGAAGGCAGGTCTGTGATAGTAAGAAGGGTTGACTTATCTAAATAAGTCTCCTTAAACCTCCACATTATATGAATACATTTATAGCGCTCTCTGGTCTGGAAATTATAGGAGTAGTGATTGTGGCCATAGGAGAAAGAGATTGACACACCCCTTCTAAGAGTAATAGCAGAGTTGACTTGATCATGGTTCTAGACCTAGAGAACACAAGAAAAGAGTTGATGAAACAATGACCAGGTTGTAGAGTAGTGGTTCTCAACCTTCCTAATGCTGCAACCCTTTAATACTTGTATGTGGACGTATCTGCATGTGGGTGGACCCGCCTGGAGACGGATAGAGGAGCAGTGTCTCAGTTCCTAAGACCATCAGAAATTACATGTTTTCCGATGGTCTTAGGTGATCCCTGTGACCCCTGTGAAAGGATCGTTTGATCCCCAAAGGGGTCACGACTCACAGGTTGAGAACCGCTATTGTAGAGTTAAATGAAAGCATGGCTGAGGCCTGTCTGAAATCAATGACCAAGTTAGGCAATCACCCATTAGGACAGTAAGCCTCAGGGAAGAAGTTCCAAAAATGAAAGAATCAAAAACTCCACAGCATGGTTTTCAGTCCTGTGACAAAGTGGTTAGAGAGAGGATGGTCAGGGATTAGGGGGTGTTTATGGAAGAAATGTTTTGTTTATGGAGGAATGTTTCAGAGTTACAGTTCTTACTATGCAGTCTCGGTAAATACCTTTGCTTTGAACTCATTGTGTAGCCTGGCTGAATATTCAAGATAAGTATACTGATGGGGACTCATAATCTAAAGGTTTAGGATTATACTGTTGCAGATTACTTTTGAACTGGAGGGGACAGGAGTCGCCCCTCTGGGGACCCAAACTGTACTCCAGTGAGTGCCAAATTGATGAGGTAAGCCATAGCTTACTTATGCTTAGCTTACGTAAGTACTTATACTACTGGAGAAAATTGCTCACTAATAACAACAGTAATACGTAGGACTTAAAGCGGCAACGACTTTGCCCCAACACTGCGCAAAAATTATTTCATCTGATTCTCACAATAGCCTTGAGAAGTAGGTGTTATTATAATTCCCATTTTATAGTTGAGGAAACAGAAGCTATGATTTGCTGAAGGTCACCCAGATAGCACATGGCTAAGGCCATATTTGAACTCCTTTCTCCAGGCAGCTTCTCCAGTAGCGGGGATCAGGGGCATGTGCCACCATGGTTAGCAATATAAGAACTCCTTCAGTAATTTGATGGAACTCACCAATGTAGGTTCCCTCTCCAAAGATGCTACCTGCAAATTTCTTATCCTTTGTGACTCTGGTTCATATACTATTTTAAATCCTTAAATGGGCAGGGCAGCTAGGTGGTACAGTGAATAGAGCACCAGCCTTGCAGTCAGGAGGACCTGAGTTCAAATCTGACCTCAGACACTTAATACTTACTAGTCATGTGACCTCGGGCAAGTCATTTAACCCCAATTTCCCTGTTTTCCCCCCTCCAAAAAGAAAAAAAATTAAAAATGATTTTTAAAAAAGTTTAAGATCTGCTACAGTGAGGTTACCTTGCTTCACTTTTTCTTTTAAATTCTCTTGAAATTTTTTACCTTTTGTTCTTCCAGATGAATTTTGTTATTGTTTTTCTAGTTCCATAAAATAATTTTTGGTAGTTTGATTGGTATGCCACTGAATAAGCAAATTAATTTAGGCAGAATTATAATTTTTATTATATCAGCTTGGTCTCCCCATGAGCAATTAATATTTTCCAATTATTTAGCTCTGACTTTATTTGTGTGAAAAGCGTTTTGTAATTGTGTTCATATAGTCCCTGAGTTTGTCTTGGAAGGTACGCTCCCAAGTGTTTTATATTATTTAAATTATTTTAAATGGAATTTTTCTCTCTCTGACTTCCTACTTTATTGGTAATTTGCTACTGGCTACTCACAGTCCCTCCATTGCCCTTCAAGGTGATTGTTGCTTTTAACTCTTTGTAGACTACAGTATTCCATGATGCACAGTTTTATAGCACCACAAAAAGATGGGCCTTTATTTTAGAAAGAAGCTTGGCGTAATTAAAAACACTGTCCCATTTTCCAGATGCAATGTAGCTCACCTTCTCTCTTCTTGTTCATTTCTGTGCCCTATTCATTGTTTACCTACAGTGTCCGTCCAAGGTATGCGCACCAATGAGTTGTCCATCCAACCGCATATTTCAGCTTGGAAAATATATATTCCACTATTATCCACTATTTTTTAAACATAGATGGTCAGGCTGAATTATTTTAGGTGATTATGGATCTCATTCAAGAGGCTCTACAGTGTTCCAAGCTTGAGCCAAGTAATCATTTGGTATAGGATTAAGCTGGGAGGTACTATACATCTATAGGTCTTATCCATATTTTGCAGATAAAGAAACAAGTTTCAAAGAACTTAGATGACTTGCTCATAGTCACACATCTATTAAGATTTTTTAGGGGGGAGAGAGGGAGGTGGGGGAAGGAAAGAGGTGTTTTGAATACAACATCTCTCCTGATTCCAGGTCCCACACTATTCTCATTACACTGTCCACTTCTTGTCTCTTCCTTTCAACTTTAAAGAAGAGTAAAACATTTAAAATAGGTTTGATTTTGCTCAGGTTGTCTCTGTTTCCGATCAAACTACCTTTTTCATATATTAGCTTGCGGTTTACTCATTTTTAAGACATTTCAGCCAGATGTCTTTCTTCCTTTTGAAATTAATTCCAGTTTGTGAAATTTTAAAGGTGGAGACTAGTAAAAATGTGTTTTCATATTGGTGGTTTCTGTGGCATGTACACATAGCGAATGTGTTGCTATTGGCATAGGTAGTGATTTGATTCACTTAATGCAGTGGACATGTGGTACCAGACTTTATTAGTCACAGGCCCTGTACATGAAAAAGGGTTTCATTGTGCAGAACTCATTTACATATGTAATTATTTTAGCATTGCCTCCATCTTGGTTGCTAATCAGAAGATTAAGTCTAGTTGAAATTATGAGCAGGGTCCATTTCTTACATTTATATAATGTGGTCAACACTTTACGTCAGGTTTTTCTCGTTTTTGTTTTTTAAACCACATCTGTGATTTCATTTGTGTAGAGAGTTCCTGGTGAAGAAATACCTCTGCTGATGTGTATGGGCATCTGCTCTGCAACTGAGAGGCTGAGAGAATTGCCAAGAACGCCAAGAGTTTGAGCAGCTTGTGCAGGTGGGCAGTTAGGTGGCACCATAGTGCACAGAGCACTGGGCCAGGAGTCCAGAAGACTCATTCTCCTGACTTCAAATCCAGCCTCCAATTCTTACTAGATTTGTGACCCTGGGCAAGTCACTTGACCCTGTTTGTTTCAATTTCCTTCTCTGTAAAATGTTCTGGAAAAGGAAATGGCAAACCACTCCAATATCTTTGCCAAGAAAATTCCAAATGGGGTCATGGAGAGTTGGACATGACTAAAAAAAAAAAAAAAACTAAACAAAGATGCAGAAGCAGGACATAAATTTGGGTCTTCTTAATTCTAAACTGGTTTTGTATCCATGAAACTTTGCTACTTGAGATATTTACATGTTAAAAAATGTGTATTCCTTTCAGAATCTCTCCCACCATTTGTGTCTATGCATCAATATTGAAGGCTAACAATGGAAAAGACACTATCTGAAACAAAATAAAATAAAAATAGAAATAATCAATGAGAATTGTTTTTCTTCCATAGAACCGCATCATATCTCATTCTACTCCAGTTCAACACAATTCAACAAACTTTGATAAACAGCTGCCCTTTGCAAGGCCTTGCTGTTGGTGGTAGTAGGGAGAGGCTTGATCCCAGATCTGGGATGTCATCCCTAAAGAAGAATCCTAGTGTGGACACTCTCTCCACCAATGATAATAATGCTGCAAGAGTCCACACAAGAGGTAATAAGGGCCTGATATAGGCTGGCGGCTTTGTGAATAGAGATAAGAGAATGTATATGAGAGATGCTGAGAAGTTAGAAACCTGCCAAGTCTAAGGAGTTGGTCTTTGGATTAAAGTAGAAATGATACAATTTGACAACTGATTGGAAATATGGGATGTGTGAGGAAACAAAGGAGACACAGGGATTATGAATCTGAGTAATTAAGAGGATGGAGTTCTTCAGCAGTAACAGGGAAGTTCAGAAGAGGGATGGGTTTGGGGGAAAAGGTGTGCAATACACAAAGACAACACCTTGTAGGTAATGAAAAGATGTGGGCTGGGTGGGAAGAGATATAGACAAAAGCCAGATATTTTGATAATTCTATGGCAGGGGAGGACACTTTCAGTTGTAGGGATAGGGGAACATCTGCCAGAGAATGATGTACCTAAACTGGCCTTGATGAGTGAGCAGAAGAGTGATAAGTTGATATAAGGAAGGAGTGCATTCCAGGCATGGGGAGTAATACCCAGTAGGAATACACAAGGTTAAGAGAGAACAGGATAAGACCAGGCACCAACATGTCGTCCAGTTTGATGGGAAGATAGAGAGCTTAAAAGAAAGCAGTGTGAAATAAGACCAGAAAAGTTAATTGGAGCTATCTCCAAAAATGACCCATACCTCCCATGAGCTAGAGCTGAAATAATTGCTTAACTCCATTCCCGAAGAGAAGGATTTTGGCATTCTATGGATTCAAATCAAATGCAAAGTTTCTTTGGGGTGAGACTGCTCTTCTTCTATTTCCCATAAACTAAGTCTCGTATTGAGGCTGGCAGGTTGGGAAATTCCAATGGGACAAAACTTTAGCATAAATAGGCTTTGACAAAGTGGCTGGGATGGAACGCTCTGTTCTTTCTAGAGTTTATGCACCATATGGTGAAAGTTCTTAAAAACTGTCTTTGTTGGGCAACACTCAAGGATTGTTTTTCTCTTCATTAACAGCAAACATACCAAGGTCCTTTTAAATAGCCAAGGACAGGCCAAGCTCATCACCCTACGTGGATCTAACTCGTGATTTTTGTTTGGAGAAGTGGATTCCCTTGCTCTGACAAAGACTGAGTTTGTTGGATTGTAGGCAGTAGTGAAAGAAAAAGCTCTTATTTGTCAGGACCCAGACATCAACATCCTGACTGGCCAATATTCTAATTGGAAGCATTGACTGATTAATTCAGTAAGCTCTGCTCACTCAATGGTCAACCCTGAATTGCTGCCATAGGCAAAAATCCCCTCCCCTTGTTACCTCGTCCCATATTCTCACCCCTTTTCAACTGAGGTCTATCCCTTCCTAGGTTAAATCGTCTTCTGCCCAGCCCTCTAGAGTTTTCCATTGCGTCCTTTGGAATGCCCATTCGAGTATAAATAAACTCCCTTAATTTCAAGTGTTCTTTCTGTCCGTAAGGACTAACTTATAAGTAGCTAGGTGGTACAGTGGACTCCAGTTGGGTCTGGAGTCAGGAAAACCCTAGTTCAAATATACTTAATAGCTGTGTGGCCCTGGATGAGTCACTTAATTTCTGTTTGATCTCATTTTCCTCAACTGTAAAAGAGGGATAACGAGAGCATCTACCTCCCAGGGTTGTTGTGAAGATCAAAGGAGATATTTATAAAAAAGCACTGGGCATATAGTAGGTGCTATTTAAATATTTATTCCTTTCCTTCTAAAAATAGCACTTATCTCACAGTGTCACTATCAGAATAAGATGAGAAAAAGGCTTTTGCAAACCTTAAAGCACCATATCACAGTGAACTGTGATTTCGAGCTCTGGATTCTTAAAACTGATCATTTCTTTGCCTTCTATCTCTCCCACTAAATTTTATGTCTTTATTGTGACCTTACGCATCTTGACACCAACCTATATCTTTCTCTGTGAACCTTTCTTTCAATTCAGTTCTATAAGCATTTGTTAAATCCCTACTATGTGCAAGACAATTTGCCTGATGAAGGGGGTACACAGAGAGAAACAAAACCATCCTAGCTTTCAATAAGCTTGCGTTCTATTAGATGGATGGATGGATAGATAGATAGACAGACAGACAGACAGACAGACAGACAGACAGATAGATAGATAGATAGATAGATAGATAGATAGATAGATAGATAGATAGATAGATATAGATGATGCAATGGATGAATGGATGGTGAAAATGCAGATAGTTTGAGAAAAGAGAGAGTCCAAGCATCTGTGGAGATCAGGAGAAGCTTCATCAAGGCAGCAGGCAGTACCTGAACTGTAGCTTGAAGGAAGCTAGGAAGCTTTATTTAATGCCTCTTATATTTCAGGCACTATGAAGGCTTATATATACAAGGAGAAAATCAAACAGCTCCTATGCTCAAGAACCTTGAGGAAGCAGAAGTGAGGACAGAGTATATATTCCAGGCACAGGAGATAGTCTGTACAATGGTATGAAAGGGTCAATCAAATATTGAGTTTTGGAAAATCACTGTTAGGCCAGTTAAGCTACAGAATGTCCAGGGTGAAAAGGAGAGTAATGTGAAATACTTTGAAAGGCAGATGAGAGCCAAATTGTATAGGGCTTCAAATGTCAGTCTCAAACATTTGTATCCTATCTCAGATTAATTGGGAGCCATTGAAGTTGTGTGAACATGGTCAAACAATAGTAAGTATTAATTACAAGTTAATTTGGAAGTTATGTGTTAGACTGAAGAGAAACTTGAAGTGTTTATTTCTACCTTTTTAAATGCCAAGAGTTTA
This sequence comes from Pseudochirops corinnae, assembly GCA_028646515.1. Taxonomy (NCBI): domain Eukaryota; kingdom Metazoa; phylum Chordata; class Mammalia; order Diprotodontia; family Pseudocheiridae; genus Pseudochirops; species Pseudochirops corinnae. The sequence continues at coordinate 329,333,077 of CM053586.1, forward strand.
TTTAGGATTTAACTCCTTATTTTTTGTGATTATTTGGCTTTTGTTAATCATTATTAAATATATAGGGGCAGCTAGGTGGTGCAATGGATAAAGTGCCAGGCCTGGAGTCAAGAAGACTCATCTTTTGAGGTTGAATCCAGTCTCAGATACTGACTAGCCGTGTGACCCTGGGCAAGTCACTTAATCCTGTTTGCCTCAATTTCCTCATCTATGAAATGAGCTGGAGAAGGAAATGACAAACTACTCCAGTGTCTTTGCCAAGAAAATCCCAAAAGGGGGGGGTCACATAGAGTCAGATATGACTGAAATGATTGAACAACAAATTAAGTAAATGATCAGATAATTTTTAAACATCAATTATATTAATATAGGATATGACACATGGCTTTTGTTTTTTCATGCATTCTTCTTTCCCTCTTGTTTCAGAATAAGTTAGTTATTTTTTCAGATACCTCCAATTGTGTCTTTGTTCCCCTCTTATTCTGTCTCTTCCAAAGTCATTCTCTATAAATCTTCTCTTTTGACCTTTCAATATACAAAATTTGAAAGCTTTTATGGAAACAAAAAAGAAATTCAGCTAGAATGAATTTTAAAATATGAAAAATTAAAAAGATATTTAATTGCATTAAATATCTCTGATAAGTTTGATATCTGAAATCTATAGAGAATTTATATATGTGTTTGTGTGTGCATGTATGTATGTGTATATATTTGAAACATTCTCCCAGTAGATAAGAAGTAAAAAGGCATGAAAAGTTTTTCAAAGAAGAAATATAAATTAGCAATGAGCACCTAAAATGTTAAAAATCATTAATAATCAGAGAAATGAAAATTAAAGCGACCATGGGGTATTACCTCACTTTCATCCAGGAGCAGAAATTTTATTGAAGAGGCTGTAAGTAATCATACTAATCGACTTGTAGTTTCTTAAAGAATAGCAAATATTAAGAATTTTACAGAAATATAGAAAGACTTGCATGAAGTGATACAGAGTAAAGAAAAAGGAATTAAAAGAAAAAATAAAAGCCATGAGAGCAACTTTATAAAGTCACCATTGAGAGGCCTTTTTAATTGACTAAAATTTGGTCAATTGAAAAGATCAATGTTAGGATTATACTGTCAAATTTTAAGAATATATCCCTCTTTTCTGTCAATAATCAGTAATCTCTTTGGTATTGACTGTATGGTGTACCTTGTAAAGGAGTCAGCTGTTGGGAAGTATTTGTGGTAGCAAAACAAAACATAACAATAAAATTTAAATTTAAAAAAGTGTATAAAGTAAACATTTCCTTAGCCCTGTTACTTCCTTAAGCTACTGTCATATTTTTCCATTCCTTCACTGCCAATTTTGCCAGTCTAATATACTGTCTACATTTTCTCATTCCCCAAACTCTCACAATATGGCTCCTATCCCTTCCTCCACTACAACTATCTTCACAAAAGTCACCAATGACCTCCTGATATAATCTAATTCAATTATATTTTAGTCTTCTCTGAAACGTTTTATATGGGTAACTACTCATTCCTACTGTTATTTTTTTCTTCCTTCTCAGTTTCCCGACATGGCCCATCTTAATCGACTCCAGCTCCAAAGAATCATTCAGTTTCAGAACTGAAAAGGACCCTCAGAAGTCACTTAGTCCAACCTGAGTGTGAATTTCCTCTTATTTTGAGTTAACAGGGAAGGAAGAGAATGCAAGTTTGGTCTGGTCTTATCCGGAGGAAGGAGAGGCCGATTAAAGGAGTTGGTATCACCTGCTCAGGCTTCTCAATAGAAACCAGTGAAACCAATTGAATGAGGACGCTGTTGAGGGTAGGGCTTGGGCCCTAAGGAAAGTATCTCGGGCAGAGGGGAGAAGGTGAAAGAGCAGAAGTGTTGTAAGGCTGCAGCCAGATTGTCTGCTTGCCTCACCTGTGGCATGGGAGAATATTATCCTTTTGCTGTTTGATGTTACCATACTTTAAAAAAATAAACTATTTGAGTTTACAATGATCTGAAGTCAAAGAGATACCTTAAAAGCTGAGAAAGACTTTAGGGTAAAGAATTAAATAGAACTTCGAGTATCAAAAGGGGAAAGGTTAGACTGTAGTCCTCAAGTGCCTTCCTCGTGCGCCTTCCTCATTCTTCACAAAGTTGGAAAGCTTAAACTACCAATGACAAATTAAAATCATGAATGCTCTATGGCCCCAGGCAATCTGGTCATTTCCAAGCTAAGATGGTGGCCTTCCAGCCGGTTGAATTTGGTATAATCAGTCATCTTAACAGGTTTCCCCCTACCACCACCATGTCTTCCATGGCCAAAAAAAACCCCAAAAAACTTCAGCCTTGTACACGATCAAAATTGTCTTATCTTTATTTAGTAAGCCATCACTTAAAAATTTCAAATAACCATCAGCAATATTTAAAAGAGCAGGAAAACACTTGGGTGTTTTCCGGTGCCAGACAGTACATGGAGCAATGAAACAGAGTGAAATAAATTCACCATTATTCCTGTGGATCTTCCATACTTCAGTAACTTCTTGATGAAATCTTTTAGGGATCAAAACTGTGAGTTTAAGATAGGAAAAGTTGTTTTCCTTATTACAAATAAGGTTGTAAAAATTAAAGAAAAAGCATGGCCCCAAATAAGAGATAAGATATAAGATGCCTCTCGATATTCCTCTGGGTGGGAAGGGATACAGAGAAAAAATATAGGTGATGGAAAAAAAAGACATAAATAAAGTTCTATTTTTTAAACTGTAACAAGTAGAGGAAAACTCTGCTCACCAGTTTTGATCTTCCAATGGTTTCCTCTCTTCCTGAAAGGGGAAGGTATACAACTCTCAGGCTTTTTATCGATTTTTCACAATGATCATAGGATCATATATTTTGAGCTAGAAGGAACCTTAGAGATTATCAGGTACAACTCCTTCATTTTCCTGAATAGGAAACTCAGGTCTAAAGAGGTCAAAAGATTTTTCCAAAGTCACCACAGCTCGTAGGTGTCTAAGGAAGGATTTGAATCCAGTTCTTCCCAACTACCAAGTTGAACACCACACCTGATCAGGACTGCAACACTCTACCAAATGTTTTTCAACAAATGAGCATTAATGTGACCTTCTATTCTCCTGCAAAATGATAAAGATAATAATAGTTCACCGTAGAAAGCCTTCTTGTTCCCCCCAATACTATCATTGAGGGTTGCTGTCCACTTGTATATAGATGGTTCCTATAAAAAATTGCAAACAGATGAGAGAGTAGGCAGGATTGGTAGTTGCTGATGTTTTCTTGGTTGTCTTTTTGTTGGTACTAATAAGATTAGAATTTTTTTTTTTCTCACATGAAATCTGGAATAATTTATCTTGATTACTTTGTAATCTGAAAGAAAGCCAGCTCCTGGCACAGAGCCTAGCAAATAGACACTTAAAACATTTCTTGAATCGAATTAAATGCTACAATACTAGTGGGGGGAAAAACCCTCTGCCTAAAGGTACAGAGTTTTTGTGAGTCAATTTTACTCAACATTCCTATAACCATATAATATGCTATCTTCATCAGTCATTGGTAAATACAAATAGTTTATAAAACCACAAAGTGATTCCCTGTAAGTTCGTTTTTTTTTCTCTAAAAGTAGGAATTTACATCATCTGGATAAGAGGTTGGTTTCAGTTACGTTTTATTTCTGTAGCTTTTTGTCCATTTCCTTTCCCTGTCTTTATTTTCATAATGTTTACTTTCAAATGCAATTTAATTCAACGAGCATTTAGAGAGATTCTATTACATTCTAGGCATAGAATTAGTTCTTGGGGATATGAGGCAGAAATCAGAGTCCTGGCCCTCAAGGAAGTTATATTCTATTGGAGTTGGGGTGGGGCTCTTCAGGCAGGAAATACACAGATAAATAATTGCATATTAGATCCATAATAAATACAGAATAATTGGAGGGGTAGGGAATCACTTACATTACCAACATGAAAACAATAAAGGAAGCAAAGCTGCCTAAATGTCTTCTCCTTTAGAACAAAAAAACTGATAGGTGCCACGGATTTCCCGGAAATTCAAAAAAGACGATTCATGGAATCAACTAAATTCTGAAAATAACATGAAATCCCAACCTAGCATTTTTTGTGCTTCAAAAAAATGTCTTCCATTTTTCTGCCAAACATGACTTTAATTGAAGTTAAAAATACACACTGAATTTGGTAGCTTTTAATTCACAGAGGCCTCCTTGTGGGTGGGGCTGCAAAGTGGTAAGCTGACTTCTGCCACAGTGGATGGAGTACACTGTCTTTCCTGAAGTCAGACTTTCTGCTAAGAATAGACTTGTGGGTTGGAGGATAATTAAAAAGTGCTTGGCATAATTGAAGTTTTGGTGAGGAAATGATTAACATTATGGTCTTGGTTGCTGGGTGAATAAAAACTACTCTAAGAATTAGATGGAATGTATGACCTTAAAAGGGCTGCATTAAAATTAAAATGAAACATGTAAAATGCCCCTAATAGATCATACCTTCACTTTCTTAAGTTAGAACTGGACCCACTAAAACGACATGTAGATTTTTAATGAATGGCAAAACTTTCACTATTTGTTAAAGGAAAGAAACTTTTACATAGGGGTCCTTATTCTTTAAAAATTCAACTGTGAGTGAAGAAACACAGATATATAAATATTTTTACATGAATCAAGGGGTGGGGTGTAATCCTGTCATGACTAACATTAACTTCAAACACTTCCTCTGCTACCCAGTATATATCCATCCATTATGGTTTGGTTCATAAAAGGACAAGTGTGAGATACTCCCTCTTTCTAAAATAACTTAATACATGTATGAATAATTAAATGGATGAATGGGTGAATGAAAAAATAAATGAAGACAGGGTAATTCTTAAACTAAAGATTAAATACACAAAATTAAGAATGAATAAATAGTGGGATATAGAATGACTTTCTGACATTTGATAAAGAGCTGGTTCCATATAATTTTATTAGCACAGGGAATTCTCAGATGAGGAATAATGCATGTGAGGACCTTCTCTGCAATTCATTTAGAGCCCTGTGACATGACGTGCCCTCCCGAGGCTCACACAGCCTGTATGTGTCACAGGCAAGGTTTTAAATCCTTGATCTTTTGAGGTCAGCTGTCTCTCCATCAAGCACTCTTATAACTCCACATACAGAAGGAAAACACAGGGTTATAAAATAATTAGTCCTAGCATGGATGTAAGATTATCATCCCTAGACCAAACAAGAAGAACCCCAGAAGACTACAAAAGTATCCTGAACTAAGGGGGGCAGCCTTCCCAACCCACTTTTTAATCATGAGACCCAGCCTTCCTTCCCATTAAATGTCAGTATCACAAGATATCTATGGGGAAGACCAACTCCCTGTTTAACTTTACTCAATTCCTTTCAATTAGTCTATTTGAATTCTTCTTGAAATGTCTGTCAGACAGAAAGTTCCAAAGTGAGGTAACTAAAAACAGCTTAAGCACCATATGATGCTCACTTTTAAACAAGAGGACATTTTACTGCTCTGACTACTGAAATGTCTACCGAGACCCTAACCGCTATTTCCATTCATTCTCTCCTTCATAAAACTTTGCCTACATCAAGGGAAGTGTCAGTAAATGTTTAACAGCTTCTGTTTTCCTCAGAAGGAATAAAAGGTGTACCCAGGACTCACTTTATTTTGAATTATTCTGTTCATTATAAATTATTAACTGGAAAATCAAGGGGATGCTCATCAATTGGGGAACGGCTAAACAAGTTGTGGTGTATGAATGTAATGGAATATTACTGTACTATAAGAAATGATGAACAGGCGGATGTCAGAGAAATCTGGAAAGACTTATATAAACTGATGCTGAGTGCGGGGAGCAGAATGAGGAGAACGTTGTACACAGTAACAGCCACAATGTTTGAGGACTATTTTGATACTTACCCCTTCTCAGCAATGAGAAAAACAATTAAAAACAATTATAATTAATTAATTAATTAACATTAATTACAATTTAAAACAATTCCAAAGGACACCTGATGGAAAATGCCAACCACATCCAGAGAACTATGGAGTCAGAATGCAGAATGAAACAGACTATTTTTTTTTTCCTTTCTCATGGTTTTTCCCATTCGTTATAATTCTTCTATGCAACACGATTAATGTGAAAATGTGTTTAATAGGAACGTATTGTAGAGCCCATAACAGATTGCAAGCCATCTTGGGGAGAGAGGAAGAGAAAATTTAAAACTTATGGAAGTGAATGCTGAAAACTAAAAATAAAAAATTTAATGAATTATTAACATCTTCTCCATCACTTTTGTAAGTCTAGACTATCAATAAAATAAATCAAGCCCTGATTTCTATTATTTGTCAATTTTAACTCATCATGAGCAGACATTGATATTTCTAATCAATCAATCCACAAGCATTTATTAAGTATCTATTACATGTCACTTACTTTTCTAGGCACTAAAAATGCAGAAACCAGAATGAATTAGCCCCTGCCCTCAAGAAACTTGGTTTAACTGATACAAAAGAATTGCCACAATAAGGCCAACTCCCTCCCCTACCCTCACTCCTTGCCTCATGCCCCAAAAACTGCATCAACCAACTAATTTATCTCCTCGACAGATGAAGAAGCAGATAGTGAAAGTAAATTAGAACCCAAATAAACTTTGTAAAACTTATTGAAGATGGAGGAAGCTGATTAGCAATATTGCCTCATAAATCCGCAAGATGAGAATCAGAAAGCTCCTCGATGATTCTAAGCTTGTTTAAGGAGGAGATAACAACAAACACAAAATGTAAAGTATTTGTCAGAATTTCTAACACATTTTCCCCTGATATTAATGTCAGTGAAGCCAGCGGGGTTGAATTCTAACATTTGAGGAAGCTAACACTTGAGAAAAATGCAACACATACAGATTACTTCTGGGGGTGACAATTTTTGAGAGTATTGAAGCATCGATTTTCAGGATAACTGAAAGAAGGGAAGTGATGAACATACAGGAAAAAAAAATCAAGGACAGTGTCCCTGCTGAAAAGACAATTAAGGGAACATCCATGATTATTGACCTATGTGCCTACTTTCTCATTGCTACAAAATTACTGTGTGAACAGCCTACATGTGTATAAGCTCTGGTTCTCAATCTTCCTAATGCGGCGACCCTTTAATACTCATATGTAGGCGTATCTGCATGTGGGCCAACTCAGTTAGAGATGGAGGAGATTCCTAAGACCATCAGAAATGTTTTCCGATGGTCTTAGGTGACCCCTGTGACCCCTGTGAAGGGGTCGTTCGACCCCCAAAGGGGTCGCGACCCACAGGTTGAGAACCACTGGTATAGAGGGTATCCAGAGAAAAACATGAGAAGAGAACATTCAATCTTTTACAAGCATTTTTTAACATTAGGGGACCACATCTTTAAAGTCACATAATTGACTGAAAAAACTCAAGAGAATATAGGATCTCAACATGCTTATTGTTTATAATTTTAAAATTACATTATTCAATAGGATGAAAGCTGCCTGAAGAGGATTCCTCCAACAAAGTATCTTCTATGAATATGTTTATCAGATACCTTGAAAGATTTACAACAGAGATAACTAATAAACCTCTGGCTATCAGTCTCATGCAGGCAGAAAATAAGGGAGATCTATGCCAAACAAAAGTCATGAAAGACTTCTAGCCCAGAGTGCAAATGAAACTGAGAGGTCCTTTATATGGTGAGGTCTACCAGATCCTCCTCTTTGTGAATGAGATTATGTTTATGACATCAAACCCCACAATACTGCAGAGCCCCTAAATGAGATTCAAGATCATTTTAAAGTTTGGCAAAATTATCCACACAGAAAAAATAAAGTATGTAAATAATTCCTGATAGCCAGATTATGACATGCTCAACCATAGACTGTCTATTATTTTATCTAACTTGGGAAAGACAATGTATGAATTAATGATAAGGTACCATGTTAACCTCTAGATAAACAAATACAAGAAATCTAGACAGTCCCTACCCTGAGAGGCACGCATTCTATAACACATTAAGAAAAGCATTAAAAGAGGGGGAGAAACGGGTATGTATGGTACTTCTCATGTTTTTGGTCTCATGAACACAAAATTATTGAGGATCCCTCCCCAAGTGGGGGAGCCCAAGGCTGGGTCTCTTGATTAAAAGGGAGGTTGGGAAAGCTGCCCCCTCAGTACAGAAAATTTTTGTTCTCTTCTAGGGTTCTTACTTGGTCTAGGGATTATAATCTTAGATCTACACTAGGACCAATTATTTTATAACTCTATGTTTTCTTCTTATATGTGGAGCTGTTAGAGGATGTCAGAGATTTTTTTTTTTTTTGGATGGAGAGAGAGCTGGCCTAAAAGCCAGGAAGACCTGAGTTCAAAATCTTGCCTGTGACAAATACAGGCTGTGTGACCCCAGGCTCTATATAAGTTGGACTCTAAATAAGTTGAAGAGAATGTCCCCATCTGAAAGGGTTTTAAGGACTCCCTGGAGTTCCCAGACCATACCTTGGGTGCCAATGGTGTGTGCTTTAGAGACGGTCAGGAAGTGATATCCCAGCAAGATAAGGCAAAATCTACTTATTAGAGCCTAGGGTAGTTGGAAGAGAAAAATCCACAGTTCTAGTAGGAGGAGGAGGAGGAGGCTGAAGATAATGGCTAGACTAGAATAGAAAGAAGAGAGACTGAATTGCCTTCCAGAAGTCACATAGTGAATAAGCTTTACCTTAAAACAGACTCATTTTTTTTAATATCAAGATGCTTCTGGTGGATGTTGCATGAGAAGGAAATGAGCATTAATTGCCTATTATGTACCAGGCATTGTGATAAACACTCTCCAAATATTATCTCAAATATTATGGCTATACCATGAAATACAACCACCTAGCAAAATTAAAGTTGCTATTGTTACCAGAAAGGTATACAGTCGACACAAGTGACCACATATTATTACCAACAAAAATGCTAGGTTGTACATGATGATCAAAAATCAATGTGGGTTGATCATGTAAAAAGAGGGCTAAGTAATAGGCACCCAGCATGCTCTTGACTTATGCATGCAATGTCAAGAGGTCTAGCAGAAAGACTCCAACTCATAGGGTAGACCCACTGGGAAAATGTTTGGGAAGACATGGAAATGACCTGCACAGGAAGATACAGACAGTAAGAATGGCTTGATACTGGACTCATTGGGAGAGAGCATCTATAAGGATAAAATCAAGGATCTACCATAGCATCGAGACATTCTTTTGGAAAGAAGAGAGGAGAAACAGAGAAAAAAAATGATAGAGTTATGGATGTGTATGTAACCATGAATAATGAAATTTCAGATAATATCATCACTTCACTAAGAAAAAATATGCTACATTCTTTGAAAAAGTAAAACTGTGAATGATCCAAAGGGAAATGGAAACATTTATGCAACAGCCCTGGGGGAGTAGGGGAGCAGATTCTGCTTTTTCCAAAGGTGGGAGGCTGGAATTTGCAAAGACTTTTGGAATTTTGAGTTTCTACTCATCTCCCAAGACAAGAAACTGTAACTTGGTTTGGGTTTAAGCATGACATTTGGATGGCCTAAGGAAAGGAAGATAAAACAGGTGGTGGTAGCAACAAAGCTTGACAAAGATAGAAAAGATCTTTGCAGGTTCTTCTCCCAGGCTCAGAAAGAGAAGAGAAAACCAAGGGGACAAGTGTCAAGGGTTGACTTTTTTGGTTTTGTTTTACAGTTGCTCGCTGGGATGTGTTAGGGGTGCTAGAAAAGGTAAGTGTATTGCAGGGAACACAGAGGGTCTCATTTCTTATTCCTTCCCCTTGTCTTGCTCCAGCTCATGAATTTATTCTTGTTATTTTTACTGACCTAGTTTTACTTTTCAATTTCTTTGACCAACCTAAACACATGCACTTACTTATGCTCCTGTGTTCATGATTTGAATATGTCAGAACAGCCCCGGTTATTTTAGCCACTCTGGAAGACAATAACAGGGATTTTTTTCTCCCTGGTACTGGGATGGGAATCCCAATCTCTAGTCCATTATTATAGAATCGCTCTATCTAGTGGCATATAAGTCATTTTCCAGTGTTTCAGCTTGTTATAAGTAGACCTGTCATTCCCTCTAACAAGCTTAACTTTCACTGGGTACCAATTGGTGGATCCTGGAGTAGGGTTTCAGAAGGACAAAGTAAGAAGAGTGATTTTAATTTCAACTTCCCTTTCCCTTCCACCTTGATCTACTAAACTTTGCTGTATAGTTTGCTGGTGTTATAACTTAGCATGGACATAAGCATAAAAGAACCACAAACTCACAGGTAGTGATATACAAGATAAAAAAAATACAAGAGATGTTGGATTAGAAGAAAAAAAGATGGGCTGGACATGAAGCAAAAGCAAGGAATGACAGCTACCGTAAGAAAACCAATGCTATCGTGATAGCCATCCAATTTTAATAGATGATACCCACCCATTTTAACAGGGCCACAATATTTTGGGTCCACCTCCTCTAGATTTATGGGATCATAATGGATCACAGATCCATTGAAGCATTTGGAGGAAATGATTATAGCTAACTTGATAGATTCATATTTTGAAGGCTTTAAGAATTCATCAGTGGGGGGTGGCTAGGTGGCATAGTGAATAGAGGATCGGCCCTGGAGTCAGGAGGACCAGAGTTCAAATTCAACCTCAGACACTTAACATTTATTAGCCATGTGACCTTGGGCAAGTCACTTAACCCCAATTGCCCTGCCTTCCCCCTTCCAAAAAATAATAATGATTCATCAGTGGAGATGTTCCATACACCAACACAGACTGCCATACCTTTTTTGAGTTTATAGTTAATATATGTGGTCTTTTTTCCTTTTGTTTTAGCATCTAGGAAGCACCAGATTATCACTGTCTTTTAAAATTTATAAAGGATCATACTCTGATGAAGTTAGGAAATTCCATGGGAAAAAAAAAAAGAGGAAAAGGAAATCTGTGGGTTTTAGGGTTGCAATGCTCACAAAATCAAGAAACTAAGGAATTATTTTCAGAGTTCTTAGGTACCACAGAGGCCACGAATGAATGAATAAAAAAAAATTGGCTAAGTGTTTATTACATGCCTAGAACTTGTTAAGTGCTGTGGATGTTGAAAAATCAATCAAGTTCCTACCCCTCGAGGAGCTTACATTCTAATCAGGAAAAACAAAACACATAAAGGAGAGAGGACCAGGGAGGTGTACTGTGGCCTAGAAAGTCAGTGGAAGTGGAAGCATAGGACAATTCATGCTTTCCTTCTAGGAATGATAGTATTGATTTGACTATTGTACCCAGAGCTTTACACCCTCTGATATAAAGGGTGTGTGGGTAGGGGCGGGAAGGGGGAGAGAAAGAAGCAGGAGGGAAAGGCATGAAGAAGGCAAGAAAGCAGTCAGATAGTGGGTCAGACCAGACAGGGAGGACTCTCATTAGTTAGGAGCCCAAGGCCCCAGTGGGAGCTGGAGCACCAAGTCCAAGATGGAGGTTGGAACAAGGAGACATGTCATGAAGATGGTTAGAGTTGGGAGACATGCTAGATATGGAGAACTGCCACCAATCGGGAGACCCAGGGAAGGAGCAAGTTCAACCTGTACTAGAATAATTTCCACTACAACACACCTGATAAATGCTCATCTACCTGTTGCTTGGAAAACTCTAAAAGAGGATTTCCAAAGCATCCCATTCTATTTTTCTAAAACTATATGCTGATGAGAAGCATGTACAAATATTCACAATTATTGTCTTTTACATTTTACAAGGCACTCTCCTTACAAGAACCCTCTAAGGTAACACAATTATCTTTGTCATATATGGGGAAACAGATTTAAAATTCTAATGACTTGCCCAAGGTCACACAGTTAGTGAATGTCAGAGTCAAGATATAAACCCATATCTCTTTGGAGTCCAAATCCAGAGCTTATTCCACTATGTTGACATTGGCATGGATTTGGTTAAACTCAGACCAATGCGAGAAGAAAACTGTGGCATTCTCAAAAGAAAGAACAAATTTGTTTTCAAATGCTACAATTAAATCTTTGTTGAAATCTTAAGGAAAAAATATGCAAGGCTTTTAATAACTTTTTTTTTTCTTTTAGCATTGTCATTTGAAATCACCACAGCTAGTCTGAATAATGAACTGGAAATATTAAGTTACATTTTGGATAGAAATGTCTATTTTCTCAGCAAGAGCGGCCTAAAAGGAGAATGTTTCTTATTCCAAATAAACACATGGAATTTTCGTTCATTTTTTCTTCTAAGAAATTATTTTCATTAAAGTTCCGTTTGGGTTTGGCTTTTTTTTTTTTAAATAATCTGAAACAAGAAGATGTAAGGAATTGCCTTTTTTTTAACCTATGTACAAAAGTCTTTAGGTCTTCTGTTTATCCAGTGAAGGGGTACTAAGGACTGGAATTGAAAATGCCTTCTTCACTTTTGCAAAAATGCTCTATAGCAAATTTGCTTTAGGGAATATGTCTTTGCTATTCCAGGAGTCCATGGGCTATAGAAAATTGTGTCAAAAATCTTATAAGAATATAGGGGAGATCACTTGGACAAAGAAGCGTTTAGGCATGCCTCCTAGTCATTAACAACGATGGATTTAGGAGCAGCTCTATAGTTCTGTGGTGGACCATGAATCTGTTTTGGCCAACTGAGGAAACAGATCAGAATCCATCGTCCTCATTAGGCCTAAATAACATCACCCTAATTCCCCCTTGAATACTCAAGAATTTAAGTTCTTTGTTATCTAGAGGATAAAATAACTGCTACAGGCTTAATTCCACAAAGGAACAAGTGACTTGTCCCCATTGTACCAAACAGCATCACTAGGCCCAACAAGCCAGATTTTAAGACTACTGTTCACAGGGTGAAAGGCATCAAATGATGGGAAAAACAAGTCCAAGTGTATGACCTACAGAAGCAGAGAACTTGCTCAGTGGAAGACAGCATACTAGAAATGATTATATAAAACAGGTAGGACAGACAGCACAACAGGGTGGAAGAACTCGGGGTCTCCAAGCTAGAATACCTGCCTCAGCCAGTCCACCCTCTGGGAGAGGTTTTCTTCCTCACCTAAGAAACAAGGATGACGACGCCTGAACCAATGTCTAACCTCTATAAAGAAAGAACAGACTCCAACACAAGGTGTCATTTGTTATCACTGGTTGCTCTTTAATGACAACTCCAAGTTTTTATATAAAATAATTATAATGACATTTTTAGCACAAATACAAAACAAAGTATTAAATTGAACCAGTTCAGGAATTTTCAACTATTTGTAAATTATATTATAATAAACACCAAATACTAAAATCCAGACAAATATGTTTCCCTTTTTATTATCAATATATTCAGTATTATCATTTATAGCACTTATGCATTTTCAAAGTGTCTGAGACACACTGGGTCTAGAATCATTACACCCTAAAAAATAGCCTGAAAAGGAACTGGGCTATGTTTTCACGAAATAATATGATTCAAGTTTCTATATTCAATATAAACAAAACATCTGAAGCCAAAAGTACTTCAAAAGGTATTCTCCAATCATGACAAATGGTACCTGCAGTCTTGTTTTATCCGGTGTTACCTGAATCACCAATTATCCTCCAATATCAAGGGCATAGACTCACCATAAACTCACAACATACTGATGTTACTGGAACATAATGATGGTTTTTCAACCTAATCACTCTGGGGATCCATAGTAAAAATCAGAAGACACACTGGGAGAGAATAAAATAGAAACGATTTCATCCAAACATGGTTACATAAGAGTTTTTAACAAACTGCACATAATTTTGTATAATCTCATTCTGATTCTCTGTCTTTTCAAGGCTATGTTGTATTTCTTTCAAACATATTTCTTCGTGCTGTTCCTTCTAAATAAAAAAGTGAAAGACGCATTAGTGACATAATTTATGCCAAAAAATACAAGTTAACAAGGTTTACATCAGCAAAAATGTGGGAAGGGAGTGGCAGGGAGAGAACAGACCTTCAAATCTGCCCTGTTACTTGACTTATTTCCTATTAAACTCATGACAGTTTGTATACTTATGTATAGTAGAAGCCCACCGTAACAGAATTCGTTAAAACAAAGACTCAGTCACACCTGGGTTCTAGTTACATTCCCAAAATGAAATTAGACAAAGATAGGTTGGCTATCACTTTACTGTTCAAGGATAGAAGTTTAATATCTGTTCTCTGACACTGGCATTATAAATAGGGCCCACTGCATATCTGACATTGCATTATTAGCATTTAACATAATTTATACATTGTCAAAACCAGTTTATTCACTTTTCTTCAAAGTCCATATTTTCTACCACAAGGTCAAATTAATGTATAATAAAACTACAGATTTCTTTTAGTTATCTATTTTTAACACTATTTTCTTTTTTAGTATCTTCACTTTATAAGAGAAATTTCAAAATGAAAATTTCCTTCATTTTTGAGCACATCAAAGAAATATTTTCGTACTATTTACCACAGATATACTATGCGTGATTACTAAATGTACTTCAGAGGAAGAACAAGTTGCAGGAACACTAGACGTTAAGTTTCTATGTTCAAATCCTGCCTTGACACTTAATAGTGCACTAGCTGTGTGACCCTGGGCAAGTCACTTCACTCCCAGCCTTGGCTTCCTCATCTGAAAAATGAGGGTGATAGGGGCATTTACCAAATCTCAAAGTGCCTATATAAATGCTCACTGTGACAATGGGGACATAAAGTCCACAGCTTCTAGAACATATCAAGCAATTAATTAATGTTTATGGAATCAAGCACCATTTACTTGTGTTTTGTAAAGTGGCTTCTCCACAACCTAACTGCTTAGATTCCACTCTAAGTCACAGAAAGGTTAAAGAATGGCAATAATTCTAATAGTTTAATGAGAATCTCATGTTCATTAAAAGAATTCCTCAAAGTAAAATACTTCAATCCCAAAGCCCTCAGTCCCATGAAGCTGAGTGTCAGGGTCCTGTAAGCCACCTCTGGCACTAGCACAGTCATGGAGGACTCAGGTTGGATCATAAAGGACTCAACTGTCAATGGCCTTCAGGCAAGAGTTGTCACTGCCTCCATTTTGGGTGGGTGCCTTGCCTACGTCCTTGGTGCAGCTAAGGATTAATAGAGATCAAAAAGAAGGGCACCCACACAACTAGACCCTTTGAGCAACACTGCCCTGCACAAAAAATTCTCCCTTGGCTCCTGGGCTCTCCCCTGTGAAGATAGTCTGTGGTGACAGCATGTAAGGGCCTATGTAGGAAAATGTGACCAAGAAATCCTAGATTTCTCTACTTTAATCTACTGACCACAAGAAGGCTCAAAGCAGGTTCACAGCAGCTCATGTTCTTGTTAGCGTTATGGGAAGAAACCGCCATTTTCTAATTCTCACAGCTCAACTGTCCTGTGTCCATGATTGCGGTTACCAGCAAGGACACTTTAACATTATTTCAATATAGTCAGCACTTAATTACTGAACGATCAAGTCATCAAGAAATACCCGATGACCTCCTGTGTGCAGGGCACTGGGCACAGGTAACCCCAACAGAAATAAGTACAAAAACCAGTCTCTGCCATGAAGGGGTTTACAAGTGAAATACATATAAAAATGCCAAGCAAGCACTTATTGAGAGTCTGCCAAGTGCCCACCAATGAGAAATAAGAGACAGGGATAATCTTTTATATCAATTTTTAAAACACATCTAATCAATTAACTTGTAACAAATGATGAAACAAATACAAAATGTTTTAGCCTCATAAAATGTTTACCTAGAGCTTAGAAAAAATAGAAAACATCATTACACCCATCTCAGTATATTTTCTGCTTTATGTGGTAGCTTCATTTATATAAAACTAATATCATTTTATATAGTAACTAGGAAATCAAATGAATAGCGATTAAAAATTAAGTTTAAAATTTAGGAAAGTAATGTTAAAATAATCAAAAATGATATAACCTTGGTCATGATGAAAACATTGACATTTTTACTGATGATTCAATTAATAGAAAATCCTGAAAATCATTCAACTTTTGAACTTTTCAGTTTTTCATCTTTTTACTCCAGAAGGGAAGGAGCAGCATTATTTTTCCAGTACTGAGTATAACTCGGAATAAGAAAATAGAGTCAAAAACAATGACAAAAAGGGCTTGGAGATATGATTAAGGAAAGGACTTAATCCTTTCATTATCATGTGATGTTAAATGGGAAGGAGGAGGAGCACTTCAATAGTCACGGGGTGCTTGACTGGCACAGGGGAGTAAATCACAAAAGAAAGTGGAAAGGAAAGAGTAGCTGTTCAAGATAAGCCACATGAGGGCAGCCCAGATCAACCACACCCTCCAATGCGACGGAAAAGGCACTGCCAGCCAGTGACATCTGGGCACTACAGGAGCAGAGAAGGGCCAATGTCCTAAGACACTAGAGTCTGCAAACTGGAAGCCATGAGCTTTGACTGTATTTCTATTAAAGTTTGTGAACAGATCATCAAATAAATGTTTAGTGAACATCTAGAAAAGGAAATGACTATTACAAAAACCGGTAAGTCTCCCTCAAGAATAGGTCACGACAGACGATGATTTCCTTTTTTCATAGGGCTGCAAAACAGGAAGATCATGGGAATCAATCGATCCACATTTATCAAGTGTCTACTGCGTGCTGTGGATGTTATCTCCCTGGAGCTTCGCAAAGATCTTCTTGTCAGTAAGAGGGAAAGTAGCAGGCTAGATGATGACAAAATCGGATGAAGGCAAAGTGGGCCGAATGGCCAGACCCCCACAATCTTCATTCATGATTCCATGTCCACTTTGAAGGAGGTCTCTCTAATTGCAGGGTTCTGTGTCGGGCTCTATGCTATCGAACACTTTTATTTATCAGTGACTCGGACAAAGACACAGAGGATACGCTAACCAAATCTGCACAAGATAGAGACTTAGGAAAGATTCCTAACACGCTGGATGACAGAGTCAAGATCATAGGAGTCTACAACACTGATGTGGACTGAATAAGATGCGATTAAATAGGGGTAAATGTAAAGTCTTACACCTGGGTTCAAATAAAATCAACTAAAGAAGTATTCCACATGTGAAGGAGTGGCTAAAGAGTAGTTTGTCTGAAAAAGACCTGGTAGTTAAAAAGGACTACAAGCTCAATATGAGTTAGCAGTGGGATATGACAGCCAATGGAGATAATACAATCTCAGATTGCTTTAAAGAGGCACTACTACTTAGAATAATAAAGGGGACAGTCCTTTGGGACTCTAGTCAGACCATGTTTGGAGTACTGAATTTTGTTATAGGCATCATGGTTTAAGGAAGGACAATGAAAAGTTAGAGAATGCCTAGCAGAGAGCAACCATGATGGTGAAGGGCCTGGAATCCAAGCCCTACAAGGATCTGTGGAAGGAAATGGGATGTTGAGCCTGGAAAAGTTACAGGAAAAACATGGCAGATGTTTTCAAGCATCTGAAGGGTTACTAGAAATAGACTCATTTTGGTTAGCTCCAGAGGGCAAAACCAATGGGAAGGACTAGTAAAGATGTAAATGTTGGCTTGAGATCAGAAAAGACTGGCTAACAATTAGAGCCATTCAAAAGTAGTTGGCACTGCCATTAGAGTCAGTAGGATCCCCTTATGTGAAGTCTTCATGCAGAGGCTGGACAGCCACTTGTCAGGCATGCTGTGCTGAAGACTCCTTTCTGGGTATTGGCTGGACTAGACAGACAGCCATCGAGGTACTTTCCACCTCTAAAATTCTGTGATTCTATGATCTCTTCTCTGGTTCCTAGAAGAAAATAATGCAATAGCATTCTCTATGTCATCTCTAAGTCACTTCTTTTTAGCTAAGTTAATCAAGTACAATACTGTGTAAAAAAGGGTCTCATATAAACTGTTTCAATATTATTTCAAAGAAAAAAAAAGACTGACTGGACAAAGTTAGTGTGATACTGTTATTTCATGGCAAAGCAAGGCAACCCATGTGTTGCACAATCTATACACTTGTTTGAAACAAAAAGAAGTTAAAATATCCAAAATTCAACATGCATACTAGAGGTATATTAGGCTATCTTGCTTATGTAATAATTAAGGAACTTCAACTTAGCACAATTTCTAAAAAATAATAACACGGAACTGAGTATATTAAATATATAAATACCATGAAATGGCTACAAAAAACAATATCCAGCAGAAAGTCCAGAACAGACATGTACAAAGTATAATGGATATTACTGAGAAAAGAGAGCAGGAGAAAGCACAGCACAGTCATTTAAGCAAGACTTTGATACCACATGATACTTTATTATAGGAGTAAATGTACTGTTTTAATTATCATGTCGTTAGCCCCCACTCTATTCACTACTTAGAAATATATCATTCTATTAAATGTTTAGCAAATTGTGCAAAAGTAATTGAAAAGCTGATTAATTTTCTACAATAAGAAATTAAAACATGCCATACTCACTGTACTCAATATGCACACAAGCTGGTTTTGTTCTTCATTTTTTTTCCTGAGCTCACTTTCTAGGTCTGATATTTTTGTTTGTAAAGCCTGCTCTCTGGATGTCATTTTCTCTATTTCTTCTGAAACCTGAAATTTTGGTAATAAAAGAAAATAACTATATGTGTATATTTATGATTACTTACTAACAATTTAAACAATTTAAAAGCCTATTTTAATTGCTATTCATCATATTTCAACATCATGTTGAAGTTAGCTCATTTGTCTTGATGGGGAAAAGTATAAACCAAGATTAGCTAGCCAGTGGGATAAATATTATTTTTCCTTGAGCCATAACTTAAGTGTTTATAGCTGTCCTATGGACATTTTAAGCTATCTGTGGGCTGGAACCATAACATATTACTTTTGTGCCTCAAAATGCTTAACAAAAACTAGATACATAATAAACACTAAATAAACACCTCATTTTCCTTTAACAAGCATTTATTTTTAAACATTTTAAACATTTATGCAAAGAAACTTGTTTAATTATTTAACCTGACAAAACTGAACTTGTGGGGAATAGAAGAACTTTTATAATCAAATAAGTTAATTAGACTTATGATATGGCTTTCTACTAATTGAATTATTTTCTGAATATTCTGAACTATATGTTCAAATTTTAATTTTCTGACATTTTATAATTTCTAATTAGTGCAAATAACAAATTCTATGAAGTATTTGCATTATTCAAATTCACACTATTCAAAGTTATATGTGAAATAGAATGATTAGTTTCATCCTATCAGAAGCATGCAGGATAAAATTGAATGTGATGTCAGAGAATTCATCATTTGCACTAATTGGGCCTTCTCACCTGGGAACTAAATGAGAGGAAGAAAAAATGGGACTGAAAAAATAGTACTGGAACCATCCTAATGTCAGAAAAAAGCAAGAAGGTCCTCTGGCTCGCTGTGGGGACAAACTGTGCAGGACTTTTGAGAGAACAGGGACAAGAGGTGGGGAAGAGGAAGGGGAAAAAATCTGAAACTCAAGGGATTGTGGAACTGAATCTTGTAAACTAAAAGTAAATAAACAAATCAATTACAAAAAGAAAAAGAAAAAATAATAAAAACAATTAAAAAAAAAAAAGAACAAGGACAAAAGCACCGTCAGATGGACAGGCTTGGATGAGTCATAATTAGCACTGCTAGAAGAAATTCCTGAATCAGTGAGATCAGGGAGTCACTGGAGTATGTTGGTTAATATGTAAATATGTTTTGCATGATTTCACATGTATAATTGATATCACACTGCCTGCTTTCTCAACAGGTGAGGGAGGGGCAGGAGGGAGAAGTCAGAACTCAAAGTTATTTTAAAAATTAATATTAAAAACAAATAATAAATTTAAAATAAACATAGCTCACACTAGTAAGCTTATCTCTGATTTGACATTGGCAGTTGTGACATTTGTTCATGAAGAATTAAGAGGTAGTGAGGTAGCATAAGGGATGGAGTGCTGGACCTGGAGTCAGGGAGACCTGAGTTCAAATGCTGCTTTAGATACTTTCTAGTTGTTCTACCTTAACTTTTTTACACTTAATTTTTGTCTCCATCTACAAAATGGGAATAATAGTATCATTTACCTTCCAGAATCATTTTAAGGATAAAATGAAACATTTGTAAAGCACTATGCAAATTTTAAAGCTTACTATAAATTCTGGCTATCATTATTATTATTATTATTACTGAATTAACTAACCAGTCTCCTGTAGGAGATTCCAATCAGAGGCTTATGATTGTAACTAGAGAGGTTGCCACTAGATGGCAATGTTGGCACATCAGGTATCCGCAAATTCTTTTTGGATGATAGACTGTCAGTTTCTTTTTAAATTATTATATAAATTTATAATCTTTAATCAGTTATTTACAAAGCTGTTTAAACAAACAATTTGAATATGCGCATGATTTCCCAAGTTCCTTGTCACTAAGTTAGTTCAATAATGAGTTAGCTGTGATGTGGCCACCAAAAGAGCTAATACAATTGGGCTGTGTCGACAGGCAGTTTCCACAGAGAGAGCAGATGATCATGGTCCTGGCTGAGAATGAAGGACAAACAACAACCACCACCACCACCATGATGATGCCACCACATGTTTCTCTCATCAGCCCACATACAGAGTATTGCGTCCAGTGCTAGGCAGCACAGTGAAGACACTGGAGGGCTCAGAGAAGGACAACCAGGAGAGTGAAAGAGCTCACAGCAGTCACAGGGAGCTGGCTAAAGAGCTGGAGATATCTAGTGTGAGGAAGAAAGGACATGACAGATGCCACCAGGTACCGGGGGCTGTCAGTGTAGACTCCTCCCAGGCTTTGGTTGGACCGGATGGCCACTGAGGTCCCTTCCAACTCTCAAATGCTAGTGACTGTCACATAATACAGACTACATCATGTAGAAAACTTCACTGACGGCTACAGAGGTTTAGTTAGTATCAATCCAATTATAGCAAACTGTAATTCTGGCATGGTGACCAATCAGGGAGCTCAATAAACTGCCTCCAGATTCTGCTGTTTTTCTCCCAAAGCAGCCCGGTGTGTGGGAGATGAAAAACACAAGTGGAACTGTGTCCATCACTTTGTCATCAGCATAAGAACAATATGAGAACATACAGAAAGAGGAAGAAATTCTATCTGTACCTTTTGTCTTCCTTCTTCTAAAGCAACTTCCAGCTGCCGTGCCAAAGCATTGTACTCTGCGGATTTCTCTTTAAATTTGAATTTGTTCTTCTTCAGGTACTCTTCTTGGCTTGCTGCCTTCCTTTCAAGTTTTTCATTTTCTGCATCCATCTGTTCTAATTTGCTTTTTCCCCCCAAAAAACATGCATTTATGAAATTATAGTACAAATAAAATTGATTAAAAATTAAAACTGATTATAAATCAATTTCCTACTTACTGTTTAAGGTTATCACATTTCAATGTGGAACTATTTTCCTCTTCCAAAGAGAACGTTTTCAAAAGGCTATGATTATCATCAATCTACAAAAAGGGGAAACATCGATTGTTTACCTTGGTTTGCTTTCCTCATCAACTTCTTGTGATTTCAACCTATTTCACAAAAAGTTTCAATATATCCATAAGAAGTAGATCAGTATTTTCCCAACTTCACAGGTAGAAAATTCATGCTACTGAGAAAGAGTGTGCAATTAATGAGATTTCTACTCTCCAGGTCAGGTCTTCTGTCACTCAGTTCTCTGAGACTACTGGCGGCACAATGGGGAAGGCGCTGGGCCTAGAGTCAGGAAGACACGAGCTCAAATCCATTGTGCAAGTGACTTAATCTAGCCATGTGATATGGCGGCCAAAAAAGCTAATGCAATTGGGCTGTGCTGACAACTACAACATCCACAAAGAGAAAAGTAATGATTCCCCCATACTTGATCCCCATTTGACCCCATCTGGAGCACAGTGTTCAATTATTATGAGAACTCTGGTCTTCCCAGTCTGTTTCTTCAGCTACAAGATGGTGATAATAACAGCACCCATCTTCCAAAGTTATCGTGAGGATCAAATGAATGAATATTTGTAAAGCATCTAGTGAAGTGCCTGGTATACAATGAATGCTCTGTAAATGCATATTCCCTCACTCCTCTCCCACTATTGTGCCTTATAGCCCATGTTAATGACAGCTCACGTCACCATGCCTTCAGGCCTATGTGACGGTTTCCTCATAACCACCTCATGGGGTAAAATGTAAAGAAAATGTAAAGAGCCCCACATGACATGGGAATGAGGAAGCTTTGTCCCACACACATCTTTGTGTGCGTGATTCTTTCCAAACTCTCAGGCTGCTATTCTGTCTATTACATCACATTGCCTTTCAGGTACTTCATTAGAATATGGAACTAAAAACATTTCACTGTTGGAAGTTTCTAATTCTAACAAATTGTATCTTTTTTTTTTCCTTATGGCTAAAAGGATAAATCCCAAACAATTCAATTATCAGTCAGAAGCCACCCTTCCTCTTGTCCTGCCATCTGGAAAACATTTACAACAACACTGTATACTTCTCCAGTTATTTACCAGGACAAATTTAAATAGTTTGGGCTGTACTTACAGTTATTCGCCTGATATAATTCTACCATTAGTTTCAGATTATTTAACTTATTAAGAAAATTTATTTTTGAAATTTTAATTCAAATAAGCAAACAATTTTTTTGTGTGTGTTCTTTCAAGAAGTAATTCAGAATTTTAAATTATATTTGGGAAAGTCAATATGACCTTCAAATAAGGTCATTAAAAGTTAATAAAGATATGCTGTTACTACAGCAGCCCTTTAAGAAATCTGTGACAATAACGCCAAAGGAGGAAATAAAATTTGTAATCTGATTCTTAGGCACAACCTATTTATTTGTTGAAAACTTTTAGGTGTAATTAATTGCTAAAGCAATTTAGACTAATAAAGACTTATAATAAAAGTTCAGACCAATATCAAAGTTCTACTCCTACATCACCACAACTTCCCCAAACCTGTCAATTTATAAGTTAAAACATCTTAACAGCTGTAATTACTAAAAAAATACCAATCTATTATTTCCCTATTCAAAAAAGAATTCTCAATAGTCTACAGAAGAATATAATATCTACATGACAAGTAGATTCTTTAGAGAGAGTAAGCTGCAAAGTCCTGACATGAGTGCCCTCGACTGGTGAACTCATTCCCAAACTTTCTTTATACATGTTCCCAGAGATATCCCACCAACTTCACTAAGCACCTGACTCCGTAGCTCATGGATGGTTTGGGACTGGTCTGTGTATTTCCCTTTGCAGTAGAGGAGTCTCTCCTGACAGTCCAGCAGCTTCATCTCAGCCCCCTCCAGTAAACCATGAATATGTTCTAACTCCTTCGAATGTGACTCCATCTGGCCCCTCACCTGAGCAGCATCATTGAGAAAAGTAAATGCAAGAAGACACACTGAACATTAATATTTTTACTGTCTTCCTCAAAACATAGGTAATAAACACTTAAAATGTGCAGGTTTTGTTACAGCATTTCATTTTAAAAGAAATAAGCATAAAAATACAAATGCAATGAAACTTCAATTTGAATTCCATTAAATAAGAATTGGTAATAATGTTTTACAGTTTCTCAATGTATTTCAAGGACATCTTATTCCCATTTATTCCCATGGTAACATATGGCCTTCAGGTTTCCAAAGTGCTTTTCTCACAACAATAACGGTAACTGACATTCATACAGGTTTTCAAGCTTATGAAGCTTTCTATGTACAACCACGTGAAGCTAATATTATTACTCATATTTTGTAAATCTCAAAACTGAGATACAAAAAGGTTAAGTGTCATTCCGACGCAGCCAGTAACTACTGGAACTAGCGAGGATTTAAGAAATGTCTCCTGTTTTAGATTTAGGGGTAAAAATGATCATGATAAAATATCGTTAATCATTACATCAACAGACTGGTATGCCTTTGTTTGCTATTAAGAGGAACAAAAGTGCATTAAAATATCCTTCACTAAAACTTTCTGTTATAGTCAACCAGACGTCGCTCAACTGGGCTTGCTGCCAGGTGGCTAAGAGCCCTTTATGAGAACCCATTTTCGCCTCTTTCGTTCTCCACGCCACCCGCTGCAATCTGCTGCAAACGCTACGGCGGTTCTCGATGTTAATGCCTGTGTGGGCAGCGAGGCCGGAAACATCAAAAGGCAGCAAGGGCGGCCGCGGAGAGTCGGCGTCTGGAATGTCGTTACTTAAAGGAAAAGAGACGATGGCATCTATGTGTGCTCAGAAACAAAGAGCCAGACGGCCAGCCGGGCTCTCCTCTCTAACGCGCCAGGGGCTGAAGCCAATGGTCGCACACATTTGGGATAAGAGACGCCACTATAAAACACCCAGGAATCGTCATTAAGAAGATCACAGCGGGGATCAATTCAACAAATATTTGTTAAGTTCATATGATATGCGAAGCATTACGCTAGGTGACGGTGGGTGTGTCCCCAAGTCGCGGGGATCTAGGCGGCTACAAAGCTCTTTATCCTGAAATCATGGCAAATGCCAAGGGAGATACAAAGCTGGCGGCGGAGAGAGAAGCGGCTGATGCGGAACCACGTGACTCCAGGGTTTTCTGCACGCGACGCTGTCTGAAAGCCCTGGCGCCCACCCCGCGCTCCCAACAAGTGTCCACCGTGCACAGTGCTGCCTGACGGCGCAGACGGGAGCCTGCAGGCACGTTCCTGAGCCTGAGCCGGCTTCTCTACCCTCCTCAGGACGTGCGAACCAGCTCGATGACTGGCCACTGTTTGAGCGCCAGGGGTGTACTTGCAGGTGCTCGCACAGAGGCCAGAAGTGACACAGAGACACTCTCCAGGTCTCTCCGAAGAGCCTTGGAACTGTGAGACGCGGGAGACCCGGCACAGGCCTACCAAGCACGGCGCACCCGCGTCAGGAAAGGAGCTTGCTCTGTGAGCAAAGCAGGCCTGCAGCAGCTCCAAAGACACTCAAGGTGCGAACATTTAGAGGCAGCTCCTCTCCAAAGGTTCACAGGGACTCTCTGCGTCTGACCTGTGGCGGGGCACTCCAAGCTGACACTGGTCTGATCAACCACAGCCAGACACACTGAACCTTGACTCCAACATGGTGACATCATTTTGCTCCTCTTCAAGCATGAAGGACACCAACCAACCAACCAACCAACATGGAAAATGGAATTTTTCATGAGAAAGAAATTACTTAGCAGAGCACTCTCCAACCCTTTCATTCCCTCTCCAATCTCCTCATTCCCCCTCTCAGAAAAGGACCTTCTCCTGGCATGACACCCTGAACAAAGTGAGGCCATCGATCAACAGCGTGGATGAACTGATGTGCGCCAAGCATTGAGCTGGACACTAGAAAAAGAGCTTACATCTGACCACGTGGGATATGGGCTCTCAATCAAGTCAATACAGGATCTAAAATAAATACTCACTTATAGGTGGGAGAAGGATAGGGCAATCGGGAAAGTTCTCATAAAAGAGAGAGCACTAAAGTGGAGGACTGAATGGAGCTGGAGGGTGGCTGCTCTCCCTCGATGCCAATTATAACTCTTCTTAGCTTTAAGCACTCATCATGATTTGCACTGGGATAAGCCACTCCAAAGGAAGCCAGGCCAGTCATGGCAGATGGCAGATACATGTATGATACAATATGCCACAGGAAAGATTAACACCAAAGAAAAAAAATAATCATTGATGAAAATATATAATTTAGGCCTACACAGGATAACAATAATTCAGGGGAAAAGTCTCCTCCTACAAATTTTAGTAACAGATCATTTTTAGATATAGGTTGAAGAAAAGGCTACTCATTAAAAATGTGATTTCACAGCCATACATATATGCCACCCACAAATGCAGTAGTATCTTTATATTGAAGAGGGGTAAGCTTACCTCCTCCAAGGTTGACTTTTTGTTTTGCGTTATTAGTGTTTTTTCACAAACTAGTTTTTCATGTCTGCTTTTCACATCTTCGACTGCCTTTTGTAACTTTTGTACCTAAAGATACACTGTATTAGTTATGCCACCAGCATTGTCACTTCTTTTCTGAATCATCATAATTCTGACAATTATATGATAATCATGATCATCGGCACAATAAGAAGTCCTAATTTGAGTCAAGTGATAAATCATCTTCCAATCCCAGTCTTCCTATCTCCTCTGCTAAGTCCAACGAGCAGACTCCTCTAACATGCGGCTCTTCATCCACTGTGATTTCCCTCAAGAAAGCCCACCAGCTCACACTGAACCTCCCAACTTTATGCTGATGACTCCTAAGTCCCTGCCCTTACCATCTGCCGCTTACTTGAGCTGACTCTTAGTTAGACTAATGTTGACGATAATCCTGGAAAACAAATATTTAAATAACATAATAGGTAATAATGACGTAGTCTCAACTTTTTTTCATTTCTTGGGTGGACACTGACATGTCAGACAGACCACTTCCACAAACATAAAACACATGTAGCAATCACCTGAGATTTATACACTTCAACAAGAGCTTTCTGCTTCTTCTCTACTTCTTGTAATTCCAAGCGTTCACTTTCAACTGAAATAACTTTTTCCTCCAAATTAGCAAGTGTCATCTGCCAAGGAATACATATGTAACACATATCTCATAAATGACTAAGAAAGTTTATACCTGTATAATGTGGAATAATATAAAATACAATAACTCATCGATGAAGTTGTTCTTTTTTTAATGAATCTGATATTTCATTGGTCATAGGAGCTGCTTCTTCACTGGTTGGGCAGGTGTGTTTGAAATAAAAAGCCAAGACAGAAGTTGTTGATATAACAGAAAAACAGAAGTGAAAGGGAATAGTATTTTTTTTTACTGTCTTTGATAGCAGACATGACTATGAAAATGCCTATCATTGCCTGTCCCTGATCAACAAATATAGCAACACTTTAATATGTGATATAAAATCATAATGGCTAATTAATGATGAGTGATGAATAGTGTCCTGTCAGGGAGAAATTTTTGGGAAAATGAATGTGAACAATAAAAAATTAAAATGTGCAAACGCAGTAATACTAGCTGATATTAATATAGTACCTTAACATATCTTGTTTGAGCCTCACACAACAAGGTTAAATGTTACTATTTTCTCTAAGAACAAAAAAAAAAATGATATTTCCTTAGTCAAAAGAAACCTACTCTATTAAAAAGTTAACTTCAAAACAAATTTAAATATGGGGAGGCAGGGGGAGGATTTTTCTAGCATTTTTTTCTAAAACTACGTGAGACTTCTTTTTTCTCAATGATACTATATTATTACAAATCATGACTCTTAGAAGATTTTGAATTGCAAGTTGCCCAGAGAGCAATAGGAAAACATGTAGATGTAACCAGGCTGTGGGATGCGACCAGTGACAAACTACTCTTAAAAGTATTTATCTTGGAGGATAAAATGCTCCAAGAACTGATTTTATATTACGCTTTACGGTTTGCAAAGAACTTTACATGCATTATTTTATCTGATCCTCACCATAAGTCATGAGACACTATAAATCTTATTATCCCCATTTTGTAAATAAGGATACAGGGGTGCAGGGAGGCTGAGTTACCCAAGGTCACAGAGCCAGGACTCAAACTGAGTTCTCTTCTAACTACAAACTAGTGTCTGTCTTTCTACTGCACTACAGCTTTTTTTTTTTTTGCTTTTTTCTGGAGAGCAACTGGGGTTAAGTGACTTGCCCAAAGTCACACGACTAGTAAGTGTGTCAAGTGTCTGAAGCTGAATTTGAATTCAGGTCCTCCTGAGTCCAGGGTGAGTGCTCTATTCACTGCGCCACCTAGCCTCCCCTTACAGCTTTCTTTGTATTCATATATGTGTATAAAACTACATTCATGTTTCTTAATCAACAGAAAGGCATTCTATCAGTTCTTCTGTTAACATGCACTCATAAACAGAAAATGGGATGAGAGTATTTATCTATATGTAATCTAGCTCTAGTTGTGTGTTATTGTACCTTTAATTCTTCATTCTCAAGAAGAATGCTTTCATTTTCTGAATCACTAAAGTGAAGTTTTCTAAGAAAATCTTCATTAGCATTTCTTCCAGGATCTTCCTTCTTGTGTTGGTCTTCCAAAAGATTTACGATTTTCCTTTATGAAATGATCAATTTTATATAAATTATTAGAGGTATGTAGATATAATAGTTCAAATTATCTATAATTAAAATCAATCCAATAAATTGTGTCATTTTAAAAGATGAAAACATAAAAAGATAATGAAGGTGTAGCAATCTTGAACACTGAAAATTATTGTGCTTTTTAATCAGACCTGTGCTTTTATTGTTGTAGAGAATTCAGTATGGAAACTCTCTACAAAAACATGCTGGCACCAGCCCTGAAGCTTAGCAAGAGGGTGGAGGGCACTGCACAGGTCACACAGTATAGGGGCTTCCATATCTTCATGCATTAATCCTTGTGCATAAAATAAAGCTCTGGAGTTTTCTCCCCCAAACACTATTTAATAAATTCAAATATGTAAAATGACCATATAACAACTGACCACTAGAGTCTATAAAAGCAATATAGTCTTAATTTCGGTGATATGACAAAATAAGAACATAGAGGAAAAAAATTTTAAATGAAAAAGCTAATGTTCAGTTTTAAATTATATCAGCTTATTAATTTCAATTATGCTCCCAAATCATAAAAATATCCACCATGTATTTTTCTTTTAGAGTTTTATGCAACTGCATATAGTATTTCAGATCTTATTTGCTTTTACGTGAAGAGAATTCACTGTATTAATTATAAATTATGATATACTGAAACTGTTATATAAAGAAGAAAAGATTATTCCAGCTCTATAGGACAAAATATTAATACAAATACATTTATTTTCAATTATAATATTCAAGTGTAAATGTTGTTTGAACTGAAAGTATGAAAACAAATGCAATTGTTAACTCACTATTAATCATTTGATGAATTTTCTCAGGTGGATATATTATACAGGGAAAAGATAAAAAAAAATATTTTTCCCATGCAGTCCCACAAAATCAGTAACAAATCCTTTAAAATGGGCAAGAACTGAAAATATGTCTTATTAAATAGTACATTTTTCTTACTGTTTCAGAGTCTCAACCTGGACCTCCAAATCTGTCTTTTCTTCTACGGCTTTCTCATAATGACTTTTCCAGGCAAGGGAAGCTGAAAGTGCTTCAGACAATTTGGCTTCCTAAAAAATGCACAAAGTACTTATTATGTAACTTAAGAATTCTGTTTTTTGTTCAGGTCCCTAAACACAAATGAAATATAATTTAAGGAAATAAATTCATTCTATAAAGTATCAAACTTTAGAATGTAAAAATATCCTTCAGTATACATCATCTTTGTAAACAAGTTTTAAAATCAACTTTAATAGAAACATCAAACAACACAATTATTTATCTTGGGCCCAAGTGTAGACCTATCATTTAAAAAGTCACAATGTTTATTTATATTAACACAGATAGTAAATCACATTTTTAAAAGTGTTAGAATCCTGCCTCAGACACTTAACAGCCAAGTGACCCTGGGCCTCTCCCAGCTTTAGGCTCCTCATCTGTAAAATATGGATAATAACAGAACTTACTTCATTGGGCTGTTGTGAGGATCAACTGAGATAATATATGTAAAGTGCTTTGTAAACCGATATATAAATGTTATCTTTTATAATAAATCATAGATGATTGACTGGAGTTTTTTATAATTGGTAGGAACCCCCTATAACAAAGGGAAGATGGGGCAGAGTTCCATCTCTAGCTTTTCAGTTTCACCCTTCGTCCTAGGGTCACTTTGGGCTCCCTTACCCCAATGGTTTAAAACTACTAATTCTTGCACCACAGGAAGAAAGGTGGTGGGAGTGGCTGATGGGCTAATCTCTGATTCCACCTGCCACTGCACCAAAGCAGTTCTATGACAGCATTTCTCAGAGGCTCATGAGTAACCCAGATCACTGGATTTCCCTTCTATTTTGTAGTGGCAAGAACAGGAATTATCAATTGAAAGGTAACCAATGTTGAACACAGCCAAGGATCTTTTTGTTCACTTTAGGGGATGTGGTTTATGCCTCGGTTTAATCAAAGTCACAACATAAAGAATGATACTAATCAGGATTATTACGCATTATCTCACTATCCTTGTAATCTTACCAGAAACAGGGGCACATATGAGGAGCCTCAGAAATCATATAATCAAATTACTTTATTTTATAGACGAGGAAACTGAAATCCAAAAGGGTAAAGACCATACAGTTGATAAATAGCAGAAAAAAATTCTAATCCAGGTCTGCTGGCTTTTCCCAGGACATCAAATTTTCATGAAATGTGATTATAATGCTAATCACTGAAAACTGGGCTTGAGCAGATCACAAAACTTTAGTAATACTAACAATTACAAATATTAAATAACAAATGCTCAAACAAACATAATAGCAAACAAAAAACTGCCCAGCCCCAAGTTCATTTTTTCACACTCTTTTCACATTCCACACATTTTTTCACCTTTCCCATGGTGGTGGTTTTGATCTCTGCATAATATTATGTTGACCCAGAGACTAAGTGAACTACTTACGTGTGAATACAGCCTAAAAGGCTCAGGCAATAATTAGCTTGGATTTTTATGCAAGTTTTAAAAAGAAAGAAGACCAAGACAGAAATTTTGAAGGAAAACGGCGAAGCACTATGGTTTTTCATATTGTTAAGAAATGATGAAATAAAAGGTGGCTTCGTTTCCATAAGTGCAAACTGTTCCAGGCTTGAAGATGGTCAGATCCAACCAGCTCATCAAAAATGAAGGGTCATCACCATGAAGAAATTTCAACAGTCTTAAAGAGGTAAACTGAAGTTTTTATAAATTGCTGTCACTCACCCGATCTCTAATCTGAGAAGTCAGATCTTCAATATTTGCTGTAAAAGAGTCAGCTCTTTCTTTGCAAACTTTAGATGCTTTTTTCAGGGCAATTTTCTTCTGCTCATTTGTTTGCTTCAGGGTAACAATTTGCTGCTCATATGTTTTCAATTGTAGCTTCCACTCAGCTATCTCAGCTTTTAAGTTCTGCAAAAAAGTTGATCAATAACTGATACACAAAATATCAATATTTAACAAATGAGAAATCAAAGTATGGGGGAAAGCTTATTCATATTTTAAAAGTTTCACTACAAGCAACTTCAAATGGAGAAATATGATTTCACTAATATTTATAAACTAGCTTGCAGTATAAAAGAAACATACAGTTAACAAATGTCAATTACTTTATAATGCAATTGTTACTAATTCTCAAACAATAAACTACAAATCTCATGAAAAATATTAATACTAGTGCTTAAATACAAAATGAGACATACATTTTAGGAAATGGACAATATGAGAATCTATTTTGCTGAACTGTGAATATTTATCATGAGGGTTTTGTTTTTATTTTATTTTTATTGTTCAGTTTGGAAGTGGGGGAAGGAGACCAGATAATCAATGCATCTAAAATAAATTTTAAAATGCAAAAAATATATACTTTCAACAGAGGCCACAGAGAACCAACTAAACCATATCATCCTGAATACTGATTAAATTTGAGGTGGAAACAATGAAACTTCAGAGATGACAAATCTGCTAGCATTTTTTTTTAACAATCTATTACCAGAAACAAAGGTGGAATCACTAACTTTAGACTCTATCACTTCTGCCCCTGATATATGAAAGGAGATGATGGCAATGGTGCCTACATTTTCACCATATACTGCTACTCTTTTCACATGCCTTCTACCAAATCTTATTCCCATAACCCATATTCTTCATTCTTGTGTGCATCTAACACTAGCCACAAATAGTCTCTTTACTACCAACAATATTGGCCCAGGGGTGCCTTTCACTCCGTCACCTCAGACCAAGATTCTGATATGTGTGTCCAAGGACTGGTTCCTCATCTGGGTTTTTCAGAATCATGGTTTCCTCTCTCCTTCAGGGGACTTTACAAGAGGCTCTTAGAACTGCTGCCATGAATCTGGGGCAGACCCTGAGATGGAGCTAGAACAGATAGCTATGAACCTGCAGTCACTGGGCCCAAACAGCAGGAGGAGGCAGAGAACAGAGGATGTGAATGTTCTTCTTCTGACAAGGCTACCTTTAAAATGCAACAAGAAACTGAAGAGCCACACCACAGTCCCAACTGTAACAGTCATTAGTTCTAGGTCTTGGATTTACATGGCAGCCAGTGTTGAATGGTACTCAGTGAAGCCTCCTCAGCTGAGAGAGGACTGTTTCCCAAGGCTCGGAAACTTAATGTTGCTGAGCCTTGGTTACTTCATCTGCAAAATGAGGGGGTCAGACAAAGACAGTCCTCTAAGTTCCTTTCCTACTTTAAATCCTACAATCCTATGAGGAATTGTAGACTACATTAATGTCAAAACCAATATCAACAGATGCAGGAAAAGCTTTTGTCCATGAGACACAATGCCTATTTCTGATACCAAAGCTAAAAAGGAAAGAGACAAACTGACTTTTCCTTAACGTGATAAATGGCAACTATTTAAAACTAAAAACCAATGTTATATGTAACAAACTAGAGGTACTTCTAAAAATTTAATTTTTGTGTGAATATAGTCTAAAAAGCTCAGATGATAATTAGCTTGGATTTAAGATGAAAAGCAAGGATGTCCATTACTATCACTATTATTTAACACAGTGCTAGAAATGCTACCTATGGCAAGAAAAACAAGAAAAAGATACAAAGAGAATAAGTATAGGAGAAGTAGAAATGAAATTAACTCTTTTTGCAGGTAAAACATAGAAAACCCTAGAGTCAGGTAAAAATGAACTGAAATCCTAACTTCAGCAAAGTTGCAGGATATAAATAAACCCACACAAATCACTAGCTTTCTACATATTACCAACAAAACCCACCATGAATATAGATAAAGAGAAATTAAATTTAAAATAACTGTAGAATGTATAAAATATTTAGGAGTCTACCTACCAAGATAAATACAGGCATTTAATGAATACAACCTCAAAATAATCTGTACAGGAATAAAGACATACCAAAACAACTGAAGAAATAGTAATTGCTCATAGTTAGTCTAGGGCTGCCAATATAAATTTAAAATATATAACACCACCATCCAATTTATTCATTGCCATGCCAATCAAACTATCAAAGGATTACTTTGGGGATGACAGGCTGAAAAGATAACCTAAAAAAATCTAAGCAAACATACAGGACAGACTATAAGGAAACTGGATGCTTGGAGGTATACCTCTACTCTGAGTTGCTCTGCATTGTGTCCCTCAGTGGTACAGTCAGACATCAAACACAAACTAGAGGCACATCATGAACTTGGCCCAATTCAATGCAACACTTACCAAGCCCAAGATGTAGATAGCACTATGCTGGGTGGGAGAGGATATTCAGAGATAGTTAAGGAGGTTCCAACCTTCACTGAGTTTATAATCTGGGAGGGGGCACATGTTACCTGCTCTGAATGTACTCACCCAGTAGGTAGGATCCCCAGAAAGAGGCTTCTACATCTCCTTTCAGCCTAGTAGGGGCAGCTCTGCTAGATCTGGGGGTGATTTTTCTAGTGCTACTGCCCTAACAGGTCTGCTTCTCCCCATGGCTGTCAATGGTATGTATAGTCAGGCAGACCTAATTAGCTTTTAGAATTGGGTAACTGCTATGATGGTATAGCTGATATAAAATGTACTGCACCACCTCCCCAAGGCTACTCTCCTAACAATACATACGGAGTCCGGGAGACAGTGGGCTTAAGCTTTGAGAGAACATGTGGCAGGGAACACCTCACAGCTCCTGGAAGTCCTTTGGCTGAATTCCTCAAGCTGCTCCCTTTGGGAACTACAGAGCTTTTCTCCTGGCTTCCTTCTAGAGCTTTGAACCTGTTTCTCTTCCTCAGGTCTAGGCTGTCCTCAGCAGATGCTGCCACAAGCTACAGCTATCTCAAGGCTGGGATGTGTATGGAATCTTCTAGCAAAGGGCAGACTGTGTAGACTGTAGCTAGGACCAAGCCTTCCTCCTCTCCCCTCCCTCCACAACTACTTAGGGGCCCTAAGACAGTTGATGCTCTAAGCTCCTATTCCAACCTAACGTCCTGGTTTTAGAGGAGCATGTAAGGCATGGCTAAGTCCCTCAATCAATAGGAACTGACATCCTTCCTGGGTAACCATCACTCCAGTTCATCTAATGGCTTTCAAAGCTATCTAAATTGATTAAGGACTTTTCATGCTTAGTTTAAAAGCTATCATTGGTTGACTGACTCAGGAATCATCCAGGCCACGTTTACACCTGGTGCACAATCAAGAGGTATTCTATCTAGTTAGGGTATGAGAGTGAAGCATACTGGCATTTACTTTTTCTTCCCTTTAAATCAGCGGTTCTCAACATGTGGGTCGCGACCCCTTTGGGGGTTGAACGACCCTTTCACAGGAGTCACAGGTTGCCTAAGACCATCAGAAAACACTTATTTCCAATGGTCTTAGGAACTGAGACACTGCTCCTCTATCAGTCTCCAGGCGCTTCTATTCGCCCACATGCAGATATGCCCACATATGAGTATTAAAGGGTCACAGCATTAGGAAGGTTGAGAACCACTGCTTTAAATAAAAAAAGGAACACACATATGTTTAATATATCCAATATATTTAACATTGGAGCTGTTTAGACAATCCATGGGGAATATAGCTGTTATTCCTTTAATAAGCCACAGGATGTCACTGCTACTCCATGAATAACAGCAGTAGTAAAACTCAAGGAAGAGACAATTTTTCAGAGCCTGAAAGGAGCTGGACCAATAGTTCAAAGCCATCAGTCTGGACCAGTAAGGGTAGCTGATATTAACAAGATGGGGCTTTGGTCTTTCAGAGTCGCGTATCCAGGGTGTGAAAAAGAACTTTAAGATTTATTTTGCTTGACTATGCTTACTTGTTAAAAAGTATTTTTCCCTTTCTTTCGGGGAGGGGAGGGGGACGAGGGTGAGGTAATTTGGAAGGAAAAATGAAATATTCCATAATTTTAAAATGTTTTCAAATAAGGGAAAAAGAACCTCAAGATTGTCAAACCAGATAATCTATTACTCACTTCTAGTGATATCCTCTCATGATCTCCTCACACTGGCACTACTCCTTAGAAGGAGCTGGTGGTATTGTGGAGAGAGTACTACACAAGGAGTCAGGAAGACCTGAGTTCAAATCCAGCCTTGGACACTTAGTGTGTGACCCTGGGCAAGTCATTTAGCCTGTTT
Organism: Pseudochirops corinnae; assembly: GCA_028646515.1. Taxonomy (NCBI): domain Eukaryota; kingdom Metazoa; phylum Chordata; class Mammalia; order Diprotodontia; family Pseudocheiridae; genus Pseudochirops; species Pseudochirops corinnae. The sequence goes on from CM053586.1 coordinate 329,368,320, forward strand.
GCCTCAGTTTCCTTATCTAGAATAGGGGTAATAACAGCCCCTACCTCACAGAGTTTTTGTGAGGATCAAATGAGATATCTGCAAAAGCGCTTCACATAAGGCCAGCACAGAGTTATATAAATGCTTATTCCCTTCCCTCCTTCCTCAGCACAGCAGCATCTCTACTGGCCAAAATGTTCTGGGACCTCTTTCACCAGCTTCTGGGCTGGGTGTGTGGTTTTGATGGGGGGGCCACAGTTTTCTCAAGCCTAGAATGCCCTCTCCCTATCCCTCCCTCAACTCTTCCTATGGCCTTCCCTAGCTTCCTTTATGTCTCAACTAAAATCCCACCTTTTACATGAAGTCTTTCTCAACTCCTCTGAATTCTAGCACCTTCCCTCCCTTAATTACTTCTTACTTATCCTGAACACAGCTTGTTTTTTATATACTGTTTTCATGTTGTCTTCCCCATTAAGAGTGTAGGCTTCTTGAGTGTAAGAACTACTTTTTTGCTTCTTTTGTATCCCTAGCATTTAGCACAGTACCTGGCACAAAATAAATATAAAGGTTTAACGACTACTTTTTTAGCTCAGCTGAAAATCTGACCTAGGGAATCAGTATGTACTTAAGTAACTATAGCCCATGAAAACTGAAGTTATCAATAAAATTAAAACAAAAAAAAGAAAGGATAGGAGGTAGGTAGATAGATAAGCAACCACAGCTCACACTATTATACCAACAAGAGATTGGTTCTGGAGCCTTCAGCTCTGAGCTCCTAGATCCAGTCACGCTCTTTTCCCCATGATGACCCAACTAGGCAGGTGTGAGAGAAATATATGTCTTCTTCTTACTGTGCTCTCCAGGAGATGCAAGTGAGAAAGTGAAAAATCTACTCCCAAGAGCTCAATTCTTAGGGCCATAGCTGGTTCTCTTCTCAACTGACTAAGGCCTGATTACTACCAGGGCTGAACTCTCAGCTTTTATAGTCTTGGCCCCTCCTATTTGCCCATGCAAATAAGTAGAGAAAAGAGCCTGAGCAAGCCCACTCTCTGTCCCAAACCCAGCTTAGTCTCCACGTGTAAACAGGCCAACCAAGATCTGAAAGGGCCATGCCCTCGCAACTAATTGTCTCTCATCTGCCTCTGACAACCTACATTTTCATCAAGTGGACTGGAATGGGGAGGTTCAATAAATCAAAGCTCCCAGATCAATTCCTTGAGGCCTATGTAAACTACTTTATAAATGTCAAGTATTATTGCAACCACATACTATCTTGCTTTACATACTCTAAGTTTCAGCCAAAATAAATCACTACTTGTTTTGTTCCAATCCAGTTTTCTGCTGTCTCTTTCATTCCTCATCATCAGGCCTGAAAGTCAACTCATTTCTCTCATTTTTTTGGCTGAAGTCCGACCCCTCCTACAAAATCCAATTCCCTGCTGCCTTTGCATGAAAGCTCTTTCCTCAAATTTCTCACAGAATTTTGCTTGATCTTCTACTAGGCACCTGGCTATGACACAAAGGAGAGAGAGATCCAGATATTCCCCCCTCTAGAGCTCCTTCACAAGACGAGGTGCTAGAGCTGCTTTCATGTCGTCAATTGGGAGAGTGCTAGAGATTTGATTGATGCATGCTAAATGGAAAACCAAAGGACAGGACCATCCCCAATTTAGGGTTTACTTAGTGTGCTTTTACTAAAAATACTTCACGTTTGTTTAATTAAATTTCCTGATTTTGTTTCCTTTAAAATCTGTCAATGTGAACGAGTGACTTTCTACCTTCAACACTCTCATTTATTGGCCGCTTAAGCAACAGTAAGAAATAAACACATGTTAACCTTCATGTATGATTTCAACTGATCATTCTCAGCTTCTTTTTTTTGAATCTGGAGCTGTAGGTGAGATTGCACCGACTTCACTGAGTGTGAAAGCTGACTTGTTTTTAAGGTATTTGCCTGGGAAAGAGAATGGAAAAAATGAGAAGTGTATCAATCTTTGGTAAGTCACAAAAAGTTACTTACGTGTTTTCCTTGTGATTTCTATTCAGCTATAATTTTCTCTAAATGTACTAAAAATATCATGTCAGACTATGTAATCTTTTATTTCTGGTTATTAAATGTGTCCTATGTGATGCTATAGGAATTTCCATGTTTTGCTTCCTAATGTCTGATTTCAAATACTTACCTTATCTGTATAAAACCTCCTCTCTCCCCTAAAATATAATCCTGGGCTATACTAACATGAAATTGGCAAACTACAAAATTATCCTATTGCTCAATTAAACTTTCAATTTTGTGAAAAAATATTGTATAGTCTATGATTTGTATCATTTTATATGGAAATCATAAATTTTGTTTTTGCATAAAACCTAAAACATTTCCCCTCTAAAATATTTAGGAGTAAGGGCAACTGCATAGCAAAAACAAGCTCTTAAAGTTTCCAAATAACCAAAGTTAAAAATATATGTCTTTCTTTCTGAGACTATTTGAGGGAAATTAGGGAGAAGAGAATTTTTAATATGTTTCCAGAAAAATCTATAATTTTAAGAGTTTTATGCCAAAATACACTTACTTTTTCTTTCTGAATAAAAGAAGAAAGCTCCTGGATATAGTCCTCCTTTTCCAGAACTTTCTTTTTAAGAACCTAAAGCAATTAAATTAGAAAATCAGAAATATCAATAATGGGGTGGTATTATACAAATTTTACAAAATTAAATAATACACAAAGCAACGAAACAATATGGAGACAAAGACAGTAGAAAAGAACTTACAGTAGAAAAGAACTTACATTATTTTCATGTTCATTATCAGCTAACCTGGCCTTCAATATGTCAATTGAACTGCCCACCTACAAATTCAAGGCAACTATAAGTAAAGATACATGCATACAAACAGTAGTGGAAAGCTAAGCAATTAATTCAACAAATTATCATACAGCCTATTAGGACTATTTGGTTGTTTTTTAAGTGTTTCTTCATCAACAAATCTATTTTTGTCTAAATTATCTAAATATCTATTTCCTATTTCCAAATTATTCTGTTATTTTAAAAATGCTACATATTTAACATAAATGATTTAATAATACATAACTGACAAAATGATCTATCTGATAAGTATATGAGACATATGTGACTGATAACTATAAAGAGATTGACCTGTATGTAGATATACATATATAAAATATACATTCATGCATGCATTGATATGTGTATACACAAGCATTAAGTATGTACACAAATATATTGTACAATTACACACACACGCATATGTATGTAGCCCTGGAAGATACGAGTTCAAACTTTGCGTCTGCCACAGCATGACTAGTGACCCCGGGCAAGGCACTCAACCTTCCTGTGGCACAGGAAACTCTAGATTGCAGAGAAGGTGACAGAAAAGCATTGCTAGGCAGAGTTAGGCAGAGTTTTCTCCTCTGGGAATTCCGTACACAAGTGAAGTCACAAGTCCTGTCACTATCCCTTATCCCCTGTAATTTATAACTATGATGATAGAAACTCAGCTCATATGTAAATCTAAGGAAATCTCACCGGGACAGGTTAGTTGGCAAAGGACTGCAAGTCTTGATTTTCATCTCTGAGGTTCTCTTGTGTTCCTATAGTTACAGTTCTGCAATAAGTGATCGTCACCACCCACCCGCCCAAAATGATTTCCAAATGTGGCCACTGACCACTGACTACTGGCTTTGAGACCGTCATAAAACTAGTTCTTTATTCTCTTTTTACTTGAAACTGACCACTACAACATTTCTATTAAATATAATTCTATAAGAGCACAATGCCTTTTCATACTTTGATGTTTAAAAGTTTAAAACTGATTGAAATATTTGTTGCCATACCAAAAATCATTTTCATGTTCTATAAAATTTAATTTTAAAAACATCTAGTCTCCAATTTGAAAATAACTTCTGAGAACAATGAAAATTAACTCTTTAAATACAAACAAAAAATAACCACCTATATTATTCCTCACCTTCAGACTAACCATCTAGGTTTAGAGTTACCTTGTTTAAACTGAGTCTTTCTAAAACTCATTTTGTATGTTGAAAATGTTCTACAGCATTTGTCAATACAGCTTCTGTTTAGGAATCATCATGTATCTATGTGACAAAGTTATTAGCTGACAAATTATATTACCACAAAGGGCTTTAAAAATGTGTCATTAGCTATAGCTTTTACTAAAATATATTACTACTACTACTTCGGCCTATTTATTTTGGTTTTTTTCCACAATCACTGCTTTGTTGCAGTTCTACCAGAAAAGCCCTTTTTTCTGGCTTAAGTCATTCAAAGAGCAATCACAAATGAAAACTGAGCCTTAATAATCCCATACTAAAAGTTAAAATGCTAAAGTTAGAGAATAAAGTTAATGGACTAAAATGTCAAACCTTCCCAACTCAAGCTTTAGCAAATACTGAAAATTTGGGGATACGTAATTGTCAATGATATGTAACATTCTAAGTACGAATAAATGTCATCTTTTTGGAAAGTCTAACTTATTCCCAGAAGGAATTTAAAATGTTAAATACTACATGTCTACTGTTAGCCAAAGCAGACACTAAAGATTAAGATATAATATAAGACCTGTTCTTAGTCCTTTATTTCATTTCTATCCATGAGGAATTTTTAATATCTGCTACGAATCGAGAGGATTTATGAGCCCAGACTCTCCCCTTACATAACATCTGTACTAGCTGCATTTCGCTTTTCAGCAACCAGCTTAAATAACCAAACAAGAAGTCTTTATGCATTACAAATTACTGAATTGGCTTTTCAACCTATTTTTTTAAAGAAAGTTACTAATATCCACTTGAATCTGAACTTTTGAAAATGTAATTCCGATTACTCACGCTTTCACTATTAAACCCAGCAAGGAAGTCTTTAAATAATGGTATCAGGGCCACTACGGAATTAGCAGCAATCTCAGTTTCCTGAAGTTTTCTCTCCAGTTCAGTCTGTTCATTTAGGGTATCTTGTTTTAGCCTACCCACAGACACCAAAAAAAAGAGAAAAAAAGACTTTAAGTTAAATTTGCTTTTCTCATTATGCTTTCAACGGGCAGATATAAAGCCCTGCCCCTACCTCTTTGAGAGATGGAGTAACCCTGGATCCTAAAAGGATTTCCCAGAGAGAAAAGCTTTGCTTATATATAAGCCTGGTCTCTGAAATCCAACAATCAATCTAGATGAGTTTGAAAGGCTTGTTACCAGTTAGTCACAGCATGAAATTTCTGGCCACAGCAACCAGCAGAGGGAGCAAGGAATGTTACTGAGTACTTGCAAGAGGGCTGGATGCAAACCCTGCCTTGGTACTTAGAACTTATGTAACTGGGAGCAAATCCTTTATCTTCTCTAAACCTGTTTGTTCATACGGAAAAGGAAGATAAGAATAAGGCATTTCTCCCGTACTTCATAATGGAAAAAGGTGTTGTGTAGGCCTGGAAGCAATTTTTCCTTTTTACTAGACCACAGGTTTTTGGCCTCTACCAGTAGGACCAGCCCTGCTAAATAAATCATCTATTCTCAAAGCACTTTTATTTTGAAGAACAGGAGAATTACAGGCCAACATGGGCTACTGTTTCCTAGTAGGGAAAGAATATGTGCCAGCAAAGAAGGTACTACCAAACTATAAAAGGGTTTTCATGTGGGTCCAGAGACAAACAATGGATATATCCATTGCCTAAGGACCAGCCTGACTCTATCTGGAGCTGATCTTCAGAAGACAGGTAGATTCGTCCACCACACCAACTAATTAAAGTCATCTAAAAATCTTTAATATTTGTCTAGAATGAGCTTATGTCTACTAATCAAAGTGAAACATGGCTGAGATTAAAAATTAGTCACAAATACATAGATTCAAGAGTTGACTAGATAATTAATCTGTTGATATCTGTCAACTGGGAGAGGAGTAGGCTTGTCTGGTAAAACCAGGAATAACAAGTCAAAGGCAATAGGAAGGTAGATTTTGGTTTTTTGCTATAAGGAAAAGATGCCCTGGAAAAGTGGCATAGGTTGCCCCACTTGATTATCCTGGAGAGGGAAGTCTTGGGCTGGACTTCATCACAAATACCTCAACAATTCCTTCCAGCTCAGATTCTGTGACTTACAATAAATTACCCAAGAAGCTAAATGTCCTCCAGTAATGATGACCAAACCATACAATCATAATTTTTGTGCAGTATCCAAATTATCACATACATTCATCTTTCTAAAAATTCCAAATGAATTCTATGTCACTGTAAACCTTCATGATCTGTCATTTCATTGGTATGATTTTTCCCTCAAACAATGTATACTGTAAACCTCAGGAGGTTCCTTTGAATTTCTGTGGCTGAAAAAATCCATCCTGTTTTATCCCATTTCTGAGTGATAAGTCTCTCTTAACTTAATATTCTGAGATGACATTCCATACCTGATGACATTTCAGCATGGCAGGAGCAGTCAAAATATGTACCATACTTTTAAGAATCAAGTGTCACTTCCCTGCCAAAATCAATCATGTGAAAAGGACCTGAGTGGAGGGAGTAATTATTCTTTATGAACTATGATTCCATTGATCTGAAGTACTCAGGCTTGTATTTACCGAGGTCAAAAGCCTTTGCTATATAAGTATTTTATGTAAGGTTTTTATTATTGTTTATACAAAGTCTATTCCAATTCTGACAAATGGAAACACACGTAATCTGATGATATAAATAAATGATTGTCAGAATAAAGCTGGGTACTTTACTGGAAATATAGCATACAATTGTAAAAGAAAATTTTATTCAAGTTATGTAAATTATATTTACATATAGTATAATTTATATAACAAGTTACATAAATTACAGATATTTAAAAATTCCCTATTAATTAGCATACCAGTTCACTTCATTTTCACTTGTACTCCATGGCTGATTATTTTCTTGTGGTTTACTTGCATGGTGTGACAACAGTTCTTCAGAATGACTTTCCTGTTTTTCTGGCTTATCCATAAATCCAATAACAGAATCCGGATTTGGCTCTGGGAGTTCCTTTTCCAGGCAAGCTGAAAACTTGGAAATGGTTTATTTTTTTAATTTTAGCCTTCCTTTAGCATTTCAAGATGGACTTTTGACTTCTATAACTAACCTAGAGTTAGTTAGAGCAAAACAATTATCATCCTAAGTAATCCCTTATTAGAGGGTGGTACAGTATAAGAAGAAAAGAACTGAGAGGCAAGATACACTTAACTAGCTGTGAAAGCTGGTGTAAGTCATTTACTTGCTCCTCTGTAAACCAGGATATTTATACTACCTCTCCGAGTTGTGAATAAAGCATTCTGCAAACTTCAAAGCATTACATAAATTAGTTATTATTGTTTTCCAACACTCAATAACTTTAAGTAGGTTTGAAATACTTTGATAAAAGCTGTATCAATGAATTAAAAAAAAAACTTCCCGAGTGTAAGAGTAAACATATTGGAATACTACTATCTTATAGAATACAGAGAAGCACAGCAAGACTTAACATGGCCTAACGCAGTGATGCAGGAAAACAACATACGCTATGACAACAACACTGTTAATTAAAACAAATCAAAACGGAACTCTGTGCAATTATAATGACCAAGTTTTGTCCTAAATAAGACTCATAGGAATGCACCTCCCTTCATTATTTGCAGGAGTATGGGACAATGTTGGACTTGTTCATGTACTGATTAGTTTTGTTAAGCTGCTCCACCCCACCCCCCTTTTCTTTTTTATTCTTTTTTCTAAGAGATGATTCTGGGGTCGGGGGCAGGATTAGGGATATATAGGGAAAGATAATGAAAAAACAAAAGTTATAAATAAAAAATGTAAAAACAAATCCTAAATGACTATTTTTTCTTCTTTTTTTTTTGTCTGGGATTTCATTCTGTATTCTATAGTGAAGGAAAAAACAGCTAGGAACCAAGAAGAGATTGGCACACTTGCTATTTCCTCACAAGAATCAGGAATGCTATGTTTGACACCAATGATTCCAAGCATCAAGAGAGAAAGCCACAAACAACATTGTCTAGTTATTACAACCACTAAACCACTTAAGCATGCTTGTTTCTCCATATCAAGTTCCTGAAGGGCAAAGATTATTCAGTTTATGCCCCACTATCTACAGCACAACGGGCCTAGAACACAGGTGGCATTTAATAAATGTCCGACAACAGACTGCATTGTTGGTCACACAGTGAGCATTTAATAAATACCTGTTGTTTGGACTGATAAACTGACAATTTGGAAGATAAGAGTTCCACTATAGAGTAGAATGCCAGGCTAGAGAGTCTTTGACAACTCTTAAAATTTTTCTCAAAATTCTAGTAAAATCATCACTTCTTTCCTTCCTTTTAAAAAAACAAATAATTCACAAACTTACATGAAAAGGATCAGGATAAAATACCTGTCCTTGATTTTTGGAATGAGATGGATCACCCTCCTCAGGTTGAAAGGGAGGTAATGGCATTCCAATACCTTCCTCCTGCAGAAAATTTGAAGGAATTTCACTATTGTTGTGTGCACCAATCATAAAAAGTCTAGATGAGGGAATCGGAGAATGTCAGAAATAGAAAGTAACATCAACACCAAAATTTATTTCACACACTTGGATGGAAATTTTTTTAATATACCGAAGCTCTCTCTCTCTCTTTAAGCAGAGTACATATCCTCTAATTTAACTTCTCCTCAATAACTCAATGTAGTAAAATGGAAAAAGCACCAAAGTAAACATTAGCACAGCTTGAACATCCACTAGCCTGGTGAATAAAACTCTCAAGCAACCTCCTGCACCCATTTCTTCATCTGTACATGAGGACAATACCTTGCTTTAGGTGGCTATTATGAAGAACACATGAAATAAATCTTCAATATGATAAGGATTGAGGCTCAGGAGGTCTGTGGAAGACTGCTGGCCTACATACTCAGGGGCCCCATACCAGGCCTATCTAAAGCTTTATAGCTTCTTCCTGGAGAGCTCTCTTGACCACTCCTCTTCTCTGAAGGCCTCAGCTGAGCTGTGAGCAATGATACCAGGAAAGTAAGTTTACTAGAATTCTTATTAAGCAAGAATAGGCTGTAAGGCAAGACAAGAGGGCAACGTGTGCAAGGTGCAGGTATTTTACTTCTAGAATTTGTGACACACATTTTTGGCAATTGGTTTGCTGATTCTAAAATATAGTCCATAGACTGTATATACCAAGTACAGACCCCTCCAGATAAGTGAAGGGTTTATTATGATTTTGCTGATAACAATACCTTTCTCTTATGTGGCATTTAAGAAGCATTTATATAGTGGGAAATAACGAGATTTGTTCCAGGAGAGGACCAGGAATTGAATCCTAGCCTGATGTCAGGCAAATCATTTCATTTGTTTATGTCTAGAGTTTTTTTTTCTATCTGTTCCAGATGGTGTGATTAAATGAACTCTAAAGTATTTTCTATTCCTAACTCTAGAAACAACCCACAGTGTTAAATAGCATATCATTACTCTTAACTTATAGATAAGGAAATGAGTTCAGAGGAGATTAAGTGGCTTAGACCATAGTCATAAAGCAAATTATCTTGGGACTAAAACCCAGTGCAGCTGGGTTAAAAGATTAGTGCTTTTTTCACCATACTACATTGGTTTTCCACAGTATAAAAATTAAAACATCAAAATTAAACATATTATTTTATTATTATCAGTGATAAATACTAACATAGAACAGGACGTTTTTGGAAAGGAACGCTAAATCATTACTAACATAACATGATGGAGAGACCTGGCCAGATTCAGAAAGACCTGAGTTTCTCCCTCAAGTATATAATGGATGTGTAACTCTGGCCAAGTCACTAGACTTCCCAGTGTCCCAGGCGACTCAATAAGAATAAAAGCTTAAGAACAGGTACCCATATGCACTTGAGAGGGGCTTTCCTCGCTAAGAGTTTCCTATATAAGTACAATCACGGGTTCAGAACTCCCCCAAAGCCATTATTAAAATAGCTTTAGCTTCTTCAAGGTAAATACTTGTTTTATTCTTTATACTCTCAACAGCTAATACTAAATTTTATTCACAAAAATGTATGTCATGAATTCTCAGTTTATCTCAACACTTCCTTACATCAATCTATGAATAGTTCAATGTTCAGTTTAGTATGTTTTGCCCTGAGGTACGTGTTTCCTTAGCCCCAGAGGTAGGCCAAAAACAAACAAGTTCAGGTGGGCAAAAGAGTATTACTGTTCTCCATGTCTCTGTTACATTTTAGAAACTCTGAACTTAATCTCCTGAGAATGAAAATACATTAGGAACTTTCAAATTCCTTTACAAAACTACCATTCTCTGGTTGAACCAAACAGTACCCCATACTTTTTAAAACATCTTAAGTTATTTGTGTAGTGTAAATCTTCAAAACAATTCTCCTGCCAACTAGTTTGACCTGTCCAAGGTCCTCTGAATATAGATGGGTAGTGTCTGATACCATCATACCCACACTTGTTTGGGGGAAAAGGCTGGTTATGCCAGCCCTTTATAGTGAAAAACAGCAGAGAATGGTCACAGTAAACCTCAAGTTCAGGATCAGCTGGAAAAATCTCACCTATGACTTAGCCCAACTCGCCAGCCTCACCAGTATATCTCCCCCCAACACACCTGACAAATGCCTTTCCCTGTGTCCCCGGGTGCAGCTGGAGCCCCCTCCCAAGTCACACTCCAGGGGCCCCTGATGCACACGGCGACTTCAAGGTAGCTCCCCGAGCACAGGGCTGGGTTTTCTCTATTTGAAGAGCTTGGCACAAATACCCCCCACTCCAACTCACCCCCACATACAGCAAGTGCTTTAAGGATCCACAACAGGGATCAAAAGAGAATACCTGCACAGGGTTTAAAACAGCACATTGGCACAAAGAAGCGCTTACTAGCAAAGACTTATTAGGAAATAAATGAATGACTTTTAAAAATAGTATTTTTTCCCTCCGTCAAGCCTGGCCACAGAGAAGAATCAAGTTAACCAGGGCCAAGGCTTCCCGTAGGTTCTTCTGTCTAGAACAAGGCCTGGGGCTTTGGCTCCAGGATAGGGACCTCCACGGGGCCGGGCTGGGGAAGCGACAGCGCCCACTCGGGACCGTGGACACGTCTTCTGGGCAATTCTGAGACACAGCCAGGATGACGACGTGCGCCAGCGTCATTAGTTCCCTCACCAGGGAGGCCTAGTCTCCACCTGGGTCCTCCCCATCACCTGTGACGCAATGGTCATGCTAGGACACCCAGGCTCCTGGACTTTAACCACTTCGAAGAAAATAAAAACAACATAGGTCTACTACATAGGTCTACGTGCCAGGGACTATGCTAAGCGCTTTACAGTTATCTCGTTTGATCCTCCCAACAATCCTCGGAAGCCGGTGCTCTGGTTACTGTCCTCTTTTACAAATGCGTAAACAGAGGCAGGCCGCGGTTAAGTGACCCGCTTAGAGACAAGTCTGGGGATGGATCTGAACTCGCGCCTTCCTAACTCCAGGGCCACCCGCTTTGGGACGGTTTCCGCCTGCGTGCAATGAGCAAGCCGGCCTCGGTGGCCTGTCGAGGTCCCTTCTCGTCGAAGCCGTACCCTAATCCACGAATCAATTCTGAGGAAGGCTTCATAGCTGACCATACAGTGGGGAGGGCGGGCGGCCGCCTCGGCGCCGCCCGGGAGAAGGGAGCGCGGCCCCGGGGGCTCCTGCATAAGACCGGCCGCTGCCCGCTCCTCGGCTTAGGGTCTGTTGGGGCCTAGCCTACACTGTGAACGCCCACGGAAGGGAAAGAGCGAAAGGAGAGTCGGCCTGCGGCGCGGGGGAGGAGTTATGGTACCGCCCTCCCAGGCCTCGGAAGACGGAAAAGGGTCACAAACGGAAGCCCGCCCCACGCGCCTCGATCTCGCCTCCCGACTACAATGGCGCCGCCGACGTCCATGCGCCGACGCTAGCGCCTCTACGTCACGCCGCGTCGCGTCCCCGCCGGGTATAAAATGAATGGCGGGCGCGTAGGCCCTTGGCAGAAGCGGAAGATTCTGTGTACCATACCGTTCCTCTCTCAGCGGATGGGGAGGAAGTGGGGAGTGAGGCAGGTGAGGGGCGGGTTGGTGGGTGGCCCGGTGGGGGAAAAGCGTGTTCCTTGGATTCCCTAGCGGAAAAGTCGGTGTTACCGGATAAAGTAGGACGAACGCAAGTGTCGCTGGTGATCGAGGGGAAGTGGCTTCTTTGGCAACCAGCAGGCCCCTCCTCTTCCGCTGTGTTTGCGGCGCCGTAGCTCATTGGTTCGGCTCGGGTTAGGGCGGGCTCTCTGTGCCTCGTATGTTATTGGTGTGCTCCGGGAGTGGGGCGGGCCTGGGCGTATACCGGTGTCTGTCCGGGTTACTCCACGTGGCAAAAGAGTATCTGTAGGGAAAAGCCGGCGGTCCTTACCCGCTGCCGGACCTTAGAAGGCAGTAATTGGCAGATCATGTCACTAGGCATGGAGTCTCCTCGTTTAAAGGATGCGAAAACCCAGGCCCGTAAAAATTAAGTGATTTTTGCCTAAGTTTAGAAACGGGTAGGGAAAGGGAATAGGCGTTATTACTATGTTGTGTCTGATACTGCCTTTAAGCTATTAACAAAATACATTATTAAGGTAGGTTTTAGAGGCAAGATTTAGCCGGGTATCAGGTCATCTTACTCCTGAGATAATTACTTTTTCCTCTGCACAGTGGTACTTGTTTTTTCCAGTTGTCCAGCCCTGTTGAGATAATTTGGAAATTTTACTCTTAATAGACAATTCAGAGTGGGTTGGGTTGTGTGGGGTTTTTTTTGTTTGTTTCTTGTTAATTGCATGTCATCATTAAGGAGAAATTAGTTTCTGTAGCGTAGAAAAAGTACATTCCACTCCTGTCTCTTGATAAAAGCAGTAATTGTAATATAGGCCCTATTATAAATATGTTAGCATATATATTACATATCCATAGAGTATAATTGGTCTTCAAGACCATTGCCTCTCATTTAACCAGTAAAGAAAGTGAGGCACCTAGAAGTTTTGTCATTCAGTCGTGTTCAGCTCTTTGTAACCCCATTTGGGGTTTTCTTGGCAGAGATACTGGAGTGGTTGGCCATTTCCTTCTCCAGCACATTTTACAGATGAGGAAACTAGGCTGAACAGGGTTTAAGTGACTTGCCCAGACTCACATCTAGTGAGTGTGTCTGAGGCTGCATTTGAATTGAGGTTTTCCTGACTCCCCAAGTTCAGGAAGTAGATGGAAATTGTCAAAGGGATGCACAATTCAGGAAGTTGTTATAAAACTCTAAATCCTATTTTATTTTGGCTTCTGCAGCTTTTTACTTTGCTGGAGGCCAAAAGCTCTGGAAGAATTTTACCCAAGAGATAATCTCTGTTTATATAAGATTAAATGGCAATTAAACATTTTTAGTGGTTGGCGTTGGCCATTTTTTTCTCTTGGATTGAGGAGTATGTTAGGGTAAAGTACAACATAATTAATGGAAAAAGAGCAAAAAAGAAAAGGAGTTAATTGGAAAGCCTTATTAGGGTGTGTTCCATAACATTACAGCTTGGCAAGTTCCCTAGCTTCTGTGAGCCCCATTTTTCTTCTTTGTAAAAATGGGGATAATACCACCTTGTTCTTTCTCTATTCTCTCCAGAGTTATGAAAGTCAAAAACTAATTTTTACAAGTGAGCATTAGCTTGAGTGTAAGTTCTCTGGTTCTTTTTTCCCTTGCCCCCTCCCTAAAATGATGAAATGGAGATAGGATGAGAAAAAATATTTTGAAAAAAAATGGTACACTAGCATACACTAAATGCACATCTTCTGCACTACTAATAGGTACCTGTGAAAAATATACATATGCCCAATTGCCCATCCTTTGACAATGCTGGTAGAACCTAAAGCACTTCCATAAGTATTCCAGGACATCCCCAAAGTCTGGTGCAGTAACACTTTGCTTCACTCTGTACACGTGCTAACTAGTTTCTCCAACACCTATCCTTCATGGTTTGGATAAAGAAAATGTTCCAGAAAAACTTGCCTGGCTCAGTACTGCAGGCTTCTGAGTGACCATGAATAAATGAAAATGCATTAGAAGTTTACCTTCGAGCTGGGAAGCCAACTTCAATGAACTTACCTAATGACAGAAACCACTAGCATAGGGATGGCCTGGGAAGAGACAATTTTGGATTAAAAAGTTATTGCAAGTACAGAAATCAGGGGCCACAGTGAGTAGGAGCACAAAGAGAGAGGTTTGTGATCCCCTTTGTATAGGACCATCTAGACTAAATGAGGTAGCACCTTTGATTCAGAAGGTTGACTAGTTCAATCCCACCTCTTCTCTTTTCACAATAAGGAAATGAGTGATTTGCCTATCACAATAATAATAGCTAGCAAAGTTGCATTAATGTAAGGTTTGCAAAACACTTTAGAAATACTGTAATTCTCACCACAACGCTGGGAGGTACCTAAGCCTTCACTTCCCGAATTTACCACTATTGGTAAAAATTCCTTAAGTGTGTTAGGTTGTACTTAGGGATTCATTTGAGTGTTCTGATTACCTGTTCCCACCCTTTGGGGAAAGGGAACCAGTCTTACCTAAGTTGCTAAGTTTAAAAGAGCTACACCATTTTAAAGTAGTTTTTACCTAAGTTGTCCTTAGGGTAGAACATCATGTAGTTGAAGTTGCTTATTAAGGAGACCAAATTAATCGAAACACCAGAAGTGCCAGAATTAGTTTTAATATTCATCCCTACGTTGGATAAAGGTGAAGAGAATATCTTTATCACATGTATATGAAGGGGATAATCAACCATATCAGATGGGGGGGGAGGGGAAAATGTTAGATTAAAATATTGAGCTGAACTTTATTTAGAAAAAGATGAAATTAGATAAATACAATGTTACACTTGGGTTCAAAAAAATCAAATTCACAAGAAATATTAACAAATTTATGTGGTGCTTTAAGATTTGCAAAGAACTTTACATAAATTATCTTAGTTAATCTTCATAACTCTATGAGTACTACAGGTGTTATCACCATTTTATAGGAGGGAAACTTCAAGGCTAAAAGTAAAATGACTCACTCAGAGTCAAACAGCTAGTAAGGGTTAGAGGTAGGATTTTGAATGCTAGGAAAATACTGTGAAACCCAGTGCTCTTTTTAGTACATCATGGTACTTCTCATGGTACTTGGCTGTAATGCCAAGCAAAGGCAACTTCTAAGGCTCGGATTACCAGCATAGTAAACCCCATTTATTCAGCAAACATTCACAGAACAGAAAAAGTCAAAATACTGTGTAACTAGTTCCTTTAGCAAGTTCTCAATTCAATCCAGGTACTACTCCACCCTTAGTACATTCATTTAGTCTGTCAAAAGTTTCTTCTCAAATAGAGATTAGTCTCCAACCATAAACAAAGTACATTCATTTGCTCAATCACTCAAAGGCTTCCCACCCCTGAATCTCAAAAGCTTCGGGAGAGCACAAAAGGCCATCCACCCTTAAGTCACAAGGTTAAGCTCATCATTGAATACCCAAGGAAAGGGCCCTCTTTCATCTTCACCCGAGGCAAGCCCTCAGCAATCTCAGTTCCTGGGGAGACAAGGCTCAACAAAGCCATAGCCAGTGTCCTCATCAAGTCACTCTCTGCCTGTAGAACAGTCCCAGAACCCCTGAAAACATCAGCAAGGCCCTCTTCCAGGATTTCTGTGCAGGTACCACAAGAAAATCCTCCTTCAGGGCTTCTGAACCAACAGCCAGGATCCAGGACCTCTACATCAGCAGCACTGTCCTTCACCATCAGGTGAATCTGGCAAAACAACATCAAAACAGACAGACAAAATACCAGCATCACAGCCATGCCGCCTTAGTTCTTGGCAGTTCTCAAAAGTCCTGGGCAGTTCCAATGGGCTCTCAGCAACTAGGGCTCCACAATACTGGATACTGCTCTCCCAAAGTCCTTCTGGCCTTCTTTAGGCTTGGGCCTCTCTCCCAATTCATAGCTCCTCCCAGTTCAGCCCTCTCCATGTCAACAAGTTCATCCCACAAGTGGGATTCACAAGCTCTGGGTTTTAAACACTCAACCCAAAAACCAAGCCAATACAGAGGCATCTCTAAATTCTATTACCATACACTGTTACTCTCTCAGATGGGAGAAGCATAAGATACACAAGTATGAAAAAGATCTGGGACTTCTGGCTCAACCTGAGTAGTCAGCAATGTGATTAAGACATTCAAAAAAGTTTAAGTGTCATAGACTGCTTTAAGAGAAACAGTATCCAGGATGAGGGGAGGTAAATAATTCCACTTTAATCTGTTCACTTCTGTTGTATTCATTTTGAGAGTCACTTTTTTATAGACTGATGTTGATAAATCTGAAGAATTTTCAGGAAAAAGCAACCAAGAGTAGACTTCAAGATTGCCACAAAAAGATCTGGAATACTCTAAGGATGCAAACTATACTTATTCTGCTTACCCTGGAAGGCAGAACCAGGAACCAGGTGAAAAGGAAATACAGGCTTTATAATGAAAAACTATTCAAAGGTAAATTGGATTGCTTCCAGAAGTAATGGATGGATGGGTTCTCATCTCACAGGATGTCTTTAATTGAAGGCTGGTGACCTCTAGTTTCAGATGGGATTCTTACATGTAACAGTGAGTGATCTCTGAGGTCCTTTCTAAGGCTGATTTGATTCCAGCAATTTGATAAGGACTATAGCCAAAGACTTAGAGGAGCAAATGGGAAGTTCTGTAGGTTATGAATTAGCAGGAGTAAAATAGTGAACATCCTGAAATCTAGAAGGGATGGGAATTGTGAGTGTAAATACAACGGGAAAAGTATGTGGTTTAAAAGTACAGTGTTAGGCTATATAAAACAGTTTGTAGGGCTAGCTGTCACCTAGAGGAGAGATTGTAATGGTTTTGTTCTGCTTGTATGGGATAAAGACCCCACGGACCCTTACCTGAAATAAATCCAGAGGTTTCTCAAGGTAAAGACAGAAGCTCTTTATTCTAAAGACAAGTCTCGTGAGAGTTGGGCGTCACCTATTCCAGAAAGGCCTGGTACAGGGAGGCACCCAATAAGAGACAAGCAAGCAGTTATATACCCTTGTACAAACAATTCCATGAAAAGCCCCAAAATTTCCAGATAAACCCCAAGCCCCCTCCCATGAAAAATCCCCTAATGCTGGATCATTACCCCATTGGTGGGGTGACATGACCTCACGGTCTTCGCAGGACCCTAGAAAGCCCCTCTTACCCAATACAAAGACATATAGCTATGATTATCCATATGTAGCAAAAAGGGGGCCATTACAAAAAGCCAATACAGGGGGAAAGGAAAAGGGAAGCGGGGTAGGGGTACACCATCTGATTTCCCCAAAATCAGGTGACTTACAAGAACATGAAACTTAGGCCTAAAGATGTCTAGGACCTACCTCAAGTTTGGTGACTGTCTTTTTCATTTTATGAGAATGCTTTCACCTATCCCACTTATGCTCTGTCCCAGAGGGCAGAACTAAGCAAAAGGTGGAAGTTACAGGAGAACCAAATTTAAGTCCCTGGCAGTAAAAACTTCCTAATGAGACCCCATTCCAAAGTGAAATGGGCTTTTTCACACACACACACACACACACACACACACACACACACACACACACACACACACACACACACACACACACACACACACACACACTCTCTCTCTCTCTCTCTCTCTCTCTCTCTCTCTCTCTCTCCCCCTTTCTCCCTCTCCCTCTCTCCCTTTCTCCCTCTCCCTCTCCCTATATCTCCTCTACTTCCCCACCCCTGTGAAGAGGTGCTGAATGGCCTATGTAATATATTTTGGGGTAACTTTATGATTTTATTAATTCAGTTTTGTGTTAAGTTGTAAAAGCCACATTTCTTAACTGTTTCTCCCCTTCCCCCAGATGTACTGTGTCTTTCCCAAGCCCTA
>CM053586.1:329396658-329438080 GCA_028646515.1 Pseudochirops corinnae
GTTGATGTCAAGGGTGCATGTCCCTTTAAGTATTAGTCACGCCCTGGCTCCTCCCAGGTTCCTCCCTAACTCCACTTTTGTACACCTCATTAGCTTAATGAACTTATGATTGACAGCTTTGTATCTTTAAGAATGCCTCTCTGGCTCTTAGAACTTCTGCAGATGGGCCTTTGTAGCTCTTGCCTTTTCTGGCAGGTCAAGTAGGCCATCTGCCCGCCGCAGAGCGTCACACTTCCAGACTTTCTCTGACTCCCCCCTCCCCTTGCCCCTTGCGAGCTTTTCCTAGCCAGGTTTCCTCACCCTACCCCTTTTTGTCCTGTGAATCAATAAACTTTTGTCAATATCTACCAAAAAACAGCTGAGCCTGTAATTCTTTTCAGACGCAAAACTAGAAAGGATTTCTCATTAGAAATCCCCCCAAAACCTATCCCACAACACCTGGGTCTTCCAGGTGGGTATGTTGTGGAAGGGATTTTTGTTATGCTATGGGTTGGTTTTGTTCAGGCTTGGAATGGCCTCTAAATTCCCATCCGAATGTGAGGTTCTTTTATTCTAAGAAATCTTCATTTGCAGCATTGTTTGGATTTTTCTCCTACTTGCACCAAAAGTTTACAGATAACGTGTTAACAAACACTGATTCTGCCCCTCTCAAATGTCTCAAATTGTACAAAATACACTCATTGCTCCACGATTCCCTTTATCTCACACAGACTTGAGTTATAGGGGCTCAAAGGACAGAAACTTCAAAACTCATACCGTCTCATTTACCAGAAATGTTTGGCCAGATAGCCAACCTAGGCATGAAAGGCAGATGTGAGACAGATGGTCTTTTTTAGAGTTTGCAAAGGTGCTGGCTACAGCATGACTAACTTTTTACACACCCCTTTTCCAAACTCGAATGTTTACTGGCTTGGGGGCCTTTCTCCTTTAGACTGTGAGCTGCTTGAGATCGGGTACTCTAGACTCTCTTTTGGTCTTCTTTATGTACCCTGCTCTTAGCCCAGTGCCCAGCACATAACAGATAGTAAGGCTTCTTAATGCCACCCGTCTTACTGACTGGCTGTTTCCTTATCTGTAAGATGGTGATGATAACACTGCCAGCCTCACAGGTGTGTTATAAGAAAAGGGCCTTGGAATGCAGTGTAAATATCGGCTATTACATATGAGATGTCATTTGTTCCTCTCAACAACCCTGAGAGGTAGGTTCTGTGATCTCCATTTTACAGATGAGAAAACTGAGGCAGAGATTGAGTGCCTTGTCTTGAGTCACCCCTCCTGGGGTAGGATTCCAACTCAGGTCTCGTAGCTCCAAGTCTGTGACAGATAAGAAGGTAGCCTGTGTACACTCAGTGCTTCATTAATTGTTATGTCTATATACAGAATCATTTTCTAGCCATTACCACCAATGTTAAGCTATGATTAATAATTTAAGATGAATATGTACTTGCTAGTTAATCATCAATGGTCTATTCATCTAGATTTCAGCCCTGGGATGTCTTTCTAAATGACCTCTCTCCCTGCCATCAGATTCCCTCATTCCAGAGACTGGCAAATGTTCTCAGAATTAAGGAGAACGGAGTTGTGAACCAATCTTCCTTTCAACAAACGGTTCAATAAATATTTATTAAGCACTTACTATGTGTATTGGAAATACAAAAAAAAAGAAAAGAATGACTTCTTCCTATTCCCTCAATTCTTCTGTTTCCCCTCCCCCCCCCTTTTTTTTTCTGGATGTTATTTGTCAGTTCTAGGTTCCTTCCAAGAGAATTCCTGGGCAGATAAGCACATCTCCAGGCTAACTTAGATGTTGGGGGGGGGGGGGGGGGGGGGCTCAGAACTGAACTGTCTGGAGTATACCCAAGGTGTCAGATTCCTGTGGCCAGACCAGCATGACTCTGCAAACTCCAATATTTTCATTTATAAAAATTAGATGTATTTAATTTGTGGTTTTCTAAGTTTATAGGGATATGTGTGTGTGTGTGTGTGTGTGTATATATATATATGTGTATGTGTGTGTATATATATATGATGTTTGAGTTTGACACCATTATTATAGACCATAAAATCCATATATAAAATAAGGATGTTTGAGTTTGACACAATTATAGACCATAAAATCCTCTTTGTTGTTGTCATGTCTGACTCTTTGTAACCCCTTTTGGGCTTTTCTTGGCAAAGATCTTGGAATGGTTTGCCATTTCCTTCTCCAGCTCATTTTATAGATGAGCAAATTGAGCTGAGGCAAACCAAGTTAAGTGACTTGCCCAGGCTCACACAGCAAGTAAGTGTCTGAGGCCAGGTTTGAACTCAAGAAGATGAATCTTGCCCCAACATTTGGGATTCTTCCTAGGAGCAACCCCTGGTGATTAGAACCAAGCACTCTAGCAAATTGATGACACTGGTAGAATTCTCAGGCATAAACCATTCAGGGCATCACAGCTTGGGGAAGGGAGAAAGGGAAGGTGGAAAGGGAAGGCAGGTAGGCAAACAAACATTTCTCAGGTGTACCAAAGCCTTGCATTATTGTCCAGAGAAATCAATGAAGATGCGTATAAATTGGTCTGTAAATTTAGGCTTGCTTCTATGAAGGTCACATAAGTTGGTACTTGGTAAGAGTAAACTTTCACTCCCTTCTTGCAGTGTAATGGAAAGGTAGCTTATTCATGATGTCAGAGCACCAACATTTGAAACCCAGCTCTACTGCTTAGAACTTCTGTGACCTCAGGTAATTGACCTGACCTCTGAGTTAGACTGGGTAATCACTCAAGTTACTTCTATTTTCATGTATAGTCCTATAATTATATTCTTTGTATACTAGGAAAATTGGTAGACTTGGTTGAATCTTATCTGGACTTTTGACTTACTATGCATCCTTTACCAAGTCACTTAAACATGCCGAATATTAACATACTGAACCATTTTATCAGCATAAAGATGTTAAATATTTATGCTACCTACCTCTCAAAACTGTTAGGAAGTTAGTATATAATTTACAAAGCATTATACACATGTCAGTATTAAAAGCACTTAGCACAAGAGCCTGGAACAGTCTTCTCTACATAAACGTTAGCTATCATTATTTTTCTTTTAATGTGCTCATTGAAGAGGTTACTAAGATAAAGAGGAAGCATTCCCTCCCTTTAGGACAGCTTACATGTTAATACATACTTCAGGATTGGAGTCGGTCCTGTTGAAAGGGTTGCAGTCGCTGACCAAGATTATATTGGAAGACCTTATGGACTGGCTTAGAGAAGATTTCATAATAGAGAACATGGTTACAGCAGACCAGTGGTGTAGAAAAACTTAATTGCAATGACGAACTAGAGAAACTACCAAATCCTAGGTACAGTTTAAAGTACATAGGCCATATTGATTAGGGAAATACATGTTGAACAACTTTGAGATATTTTACACCTACCAGCTTGGCTAAAATGTAGAAAGGGAAAATGACAAAGTCAAAGGGTATGTGGAAAAACTGGAACGTTAATTCATCAGTGGAATTGTGAAATGATCCAACCATTTTGGAGAGCAATCTGGAATAATGCCCAAAGTGTTATCAAAGTACCTATGCTTTTTGACCCAGCAATACCACTCCTTGGTCTATTTTCAAAGATGATTAGGAAAAAAGAAAAAAAAATTTATATGTTCTAAAATATAGCAGCTCTCTGTGGTAGCAAAAACAAACTAGAAGTTGCTGGGATGCCCATCAGTGGGGGAGTGGCTGAACATGTGGTATGTGATTGTGATGGAATACTACTATGCTATAAGAAATGATGAGCTCAATGACTTTAGAAAACATGGAAAGACTTGAAAGACATGAAATAATGAAGAGTGAAATGAGCAGAAGCAAGAGAACATTGTATACAGTGACAGCATTATTGTTTTAAGAGTGAGTGAGCAAATTATTTTGTCTTACAAATACTCAAATTACCTCTAAAGGACATATGAAGAGAGACATTATATGTATCCAGAGAAAGAACTGATAAGTAGAAGTATGTATAGAATAATTATATGTGTGTGTGTGTATATATATATGTACATATGTAACATATACATATATATACATATACATGCATATGTATATATACATTTATACACACACACACACATATATATACCTATTTGTGTCTAATGGTAGCCATCTATAGAGCAGGGGGTGGAAGGGAAAAAATTACATGATAATTTTGTTGCATATTTGAAAGGAATAGCAAGTTGTACATAGTAGATTTGCAGCTCATATACAGTCATCTTTTTAAAATTGTATTATGTTATGGAAATGCTTGTTTTATTCCATAAATTAAAAATATAATAAAAAAAAAAGCACACAGGCCCCAGCATGAAATGATCCTACATCTGTGAACTTTATTTGAACATAAAAGGGGCTCCATAGACATCTTACAAATGTTGAATGAGTCATAATTTATGGGGGGAAGACCATGTAATAAACCTCTCCTTATTGCTGAGGAGAAGCTTGTTATGAAACATTGTGGGATTTTGAAATAGATCAATGTGGTTTTTGTGTGATGATTGTTGTTTTAAAATAAAATTTTCTTTTGATACAGCATGACCCTGTATTTAGAAGTAGGTGTCAGAATTTGCCTCTTTTATGTGTTCTAACTATTACAACAAGGACAATCTATTTATCATCTTCCTGTAGTAAGTTCTCCTTTCAGACTCTGAGATTCAGCTCCTGTCCCAACAAGAAGCACATTAGGTTTATTGGCTAAAACAAGTTTTCTCAGATTCAAGTTCTACTTGTTGCTGGTGCCTATTGTCTACTGTTTGACTAGACTGTGTGCCTGGCTTCTAGTCTGTTGCATTGCCTTTATCTTGACCTCTTGGCTTTGACTTGGACTCTTTCTAATTCTTGAATTCCCTTCTAGATGCAAATCCTTGTATGATAGAGACCCACTATAGTCAGATCATCTTTCAGATATGACACTTTATCAATTCTAGCTGCTATTTAGAAATCTGTAAAAAGCCTTGGATTCTTTAGCTTTAAATCCTAGACTTACCTTGGCTCTGCGAATTCTGGCTTCCTACTCTCTGCGTCTGTGATCCACCCCTGTCTACAGCACTGTCATGACATTGGAGGAATTAGAGTAAGCCTCCTAAACTATAGTATAGAGAGAATTTTTCCCAGGTTTCTAAATAGGAGCTTGAATTGATAAAGTATTATACCTGAAAGGTAGCCTGGCTATAGGTTTCCTATGCAGTGGTTTCAGTCTAGAAGAGGACTCAAGAAATGGAAATACATGAAGCTGGGGGCTTAGATGTAACAACTGTAATTATATGCTTTCAGTTTAAAAGTCTTATAACCCAGTTTTTAAAAATATACTTAATTCAAAAACTGTGATGTCAGCTAGCTCACTATTAAAAGGGAGTCCCAGCTAATAGATTTGGAAGGTTCTCTTCCAGGATTGTTGATATCCCATTAATACAAAGTAATCATTGAAGTATATGCTGGGTGAAGGTGTTCTCCACTGTGATGGAGATCTGATGTGAAGCCCAAGCTAAAGATTCATTCTCTGTGGGACCATCTTTGGTCCCAAGAATCTCCTCAAGATAATGCTGCAATGCTCTTTTCTGGAATGGATAATCAAGCCTTGGACACAGGGCTTGATGCAGGAAATCTGTAACTACTCAGTAGTTTCCACAAGGAAAAGCCAACTGAGAGAAGAACATCATTGACCAGATGTGTTTGGATGGGCAACCTATAGAGCAGCGGTTCTCAAACATTTTGCTAATGGTGCAATATTCTTTGCCATGAGGAATTATGGCACAATGAATATATAACTTGGTAACAGTACAAGAGAATCAGAAGAGCTACATATGGAAATTTTCCTTTTAACGAGTGCAAGTGTTTTTGTCGAGTTCTCTACAAATTCAGGGTCTGACATATTTTGATATTAGTGCATTTTTTAGAAGGTAAATTTTATTTAGTTTGTGACTGTTATTCTCACCATACTACATATCCTGGTTAAGTAGAATTTTAAATTAGGGGCAGCTAGGCGGTACAATGATTGGAGCACTGGACTTGGAATCAATATTAAGCCAGTGCTCTAAATAGACAAGTTGGGTTCATAATCAAACAAAATAGCAAGTTGGATGGATTTCCTTTAGCAAAACGCAAAGCTCATTTAATGACCCTAACCCTCTTCTAGAAATGAAGGCCTAGCTTTTTTTTTTTTTTAAGAAAACAATATTCTACCAGTTTTGTTGTGAGGCTATGAGAAATGGAACATTGTGGTCTCTAAAGACTAGAAAATGAGCGTCAACAGAAGGCAATGGAGAGGCACATGTTAGGTGTAAGCAAGTTCCAATTGATATCAAATGAGCAACCTCAAAGAACAGAATTTAAGAATGTTGTCAGAGAAATGTGTGATTGGAAAAACATGGATGCTGGTGGGACATAATGTGTGGACAGTCCATCATCACTGATTTCCTCATGATGACAGGAGAAAGTGACAACCTTCAATGCTGCCAGACTACTGATATCGTTGTACTGCTCCCACCATCTTTGGTCCCAAGAGTCTCCTCCAGGTGATGCTGCCATGCATGCTACTTCTCTGTTTAGTGGCATTCACCTGTCAGTCCACAAATATTTATTAAACACCTCCTATGTACCTGACACTGTGCTACAATGCCAAGAAGGAAAAAGTCCCTGCCCTCAAGGAGCTCACAATTTATTGTTACTTCTAGCTTCTGGCTTCGCTAAAATCCTTGGCTAGGGTATGGTATGGTTTTCCTCATCCATAAAGAGCAGAAATCCTTCTTTATCTGATTGCCAGCAGAAACTTCCCTACTTCTGTTCCTTCGGAGTCTTGGTTTCAGGCCAAGGCTCTCAGCCCCAGGAGACAGGCTAATTAATGTAAGTAAAGCTAATGTTTTGGGACTTTAACATTTCCCCACACACACAACTCTTCCTGGTCACCCAGGAAGTAGGGTGACTATCCAACATACTCTTTAAATTCTTATCTTTGCAGGCTGAACAATAAACCCAACAATGGCCATTGGCCCAATACTTACCAAATAGATTTGGGGATTCCCTGGTTTTTTTCATCTCTTGGTCTCTCCATCCATGAAAATGAATGGGTGTAGAAAACGTACAGTCAATGTATGTCCGGGGTAGTTGGGGGGGTGAGGGAGGGAAGTTCATTGTTTCTACTAACTTTGTAACCTTGTTCCTGATTTTTTCATATACAAACATGAAAGCTAGATGTCTGAAAGCATCACATTCATATCTCATTGTTTCTATTACTTGCACTTTAATATCCTGTAAACCTGACAACTCAATGTCTGTGAAAAGGCTTTGTCACACACTGTTACAGGAGGAAGTTCTCTAGCACACTGGGTGGATACCTTTTGGTGAATTTGCCCGAGGACATGGGCAAGGATCTCAAAATATAATCAAGAATGGATCAGTTACAATCTGTATCACTGAAAATGAGATCATCTTTCCATTTTAAGTTTGGAAAATGGGATCTTGTCCTTTGAAGAATACCAACATTATGCTTTTTTTCAGTAACCAAGAATATGATATAGCCAAGGTATAAACCAATTTCAAAAGTTAAAAGTCGTAGGAGTTTTCATCATGCAAATTAAACTAACAAGATTTGGCTGTAGAAAGGAAGCTTTTGGGATTTTGGAAAGTAAGCAATCGTGTTTTATAGTGGAAATAAGAAGCTTGATCCAAGTTGAGGCTCCTACCTCCAGCTCTGGCTCAAATGTAGGATGGAATCTTTAGTAGTATCTTTGTGCCAGATATCTGCTGTGCCAGAAAAAAAGAATGGGCCAGAACAAAACTTTGTAGGAGAAATCTAGGGGAGGGAAAGCTGCCTCTGCTTTCTCTTTCAAGTTCCCACACTCATTAATTCTAAAGATCTACAAGAAACATAGCAAAGAAGAACAAAGGCCAGGATAACTTACCACAGGGATAGCTGGGTAGCACAGTGGGTATAGAGTGCTGGTCCTGGAGTCAGGAAGACCCAAATTCAAGTCCAGCCTCAGATCTTGTCATGTGACCTTGGGCATGTCGTCATTTAACTTCTGTTGCCTGTTTCCTCATCTGTAAAATGAGTATAATAATAGTTCCTTATCTCTCAGAGTTGTGAGAATTAAATGAGATAATAATTACAAGATGCTTAGCACAGTGCCTAGCAAATAGTAAGCACTATGTAAATGTTAGTTATGATTAGCTATTATTAAGTAGGATTATGTTATTATTGTCATAATTATTAATCAACAAGTATTTATTAATCTCCTGCTATTTGCCAGGCACTAGGCAGTGGTTCTCATCCTTCCTAATGCCGCGACACTTTAATACAGTTCTTCATGTTGTGGTGACCCCCAACTGTAAAATTATTTTCGTTGCTCCTTCATAACTGTAATTTTGCTACTGTTATGAATCATAATGTAAATATCTGATATGCATTTGTATTTAAATTGAACATAACCCACAGGTTGAGAACCGCTGCACTAGGGATTTAGCAACAAAATGAACTATTTCTGTCCTCAAGGAGCTAGAAAAAAAGGACAAACATTTTCCTCACTACCTCCTTATACTACCTTGATATATTGGGGAGCCAGGATTAAGGTTACAGATTAACTATAAGACATTCCATAGATTCCTGGATTCCCATGACTCAAATTCACAGCCCAGAATGAAGACTTTACTCCTTGTATCTACAATAGAAAAGAATGAAGAAAAAAGTCAAGGAATGAGGGTCCTTTTTCCATGGCCTCAGGAGGGGAAGAAGCCTTAGCAGTTCTGCTACAGGAAGGTGTTAAAGAAAGGGTGACCTCTCACCCACAGAAGCAGTTTCAGCCAAAAGCCATAGCTGGTGCTGACTCAGGTCCTTCTAAGGATTCTGTTCCTTCTGGCTATGCAACTAATGAAAAAAGAATTCTGCTAATTATGTGGTTGTGGCAGCTAGGTGACACAGTGGTTAAAGTGCCTAGCCTGGAGTAAGGAAGACTCATCTTTGTGAGTTCCAGTCTGGCCTCAGATACTTAGTAGCTGTGTGATCCTAGACAAGTCACTGAACCTCATTTGCCTGAGATTCGTCCATAAAAGGAGCTGGAGAAAAATGGAAAACCACTCCAGTGTCTTTGCCAAGAAAACCCCAAATAGGGTCATAAAGAGTCAGACACAAATGAAAAACAACTCAACAACAATCATGCAGTAGGCCAATTGGAACCATTTGCAGAGTGGCCACTAGAACGTCCAGTGTGCTCTGGTCCTCACAGTTCTCCTGAAAGCAGCCCCTGAGTGTCCCTGCCATGGATGACACCATGCTAGCCAACCAATGGGCTCTGCACATGAGCCAGGTCTTCATCACACCCATGTGACCCATGTTACACAGTGAAGACTTAGGAATATTGTGTCAGGTTCACTATGATGCTGATTTAAGACATACACCTCTAAAATTTAATGGAAACAAACTTTACAGGTTTGATCCAACTTATCCACATCCATATGAACTTAGCCAAAAGGTATCACCTTGCACTTCTCCCTTTTAAACTTCAGATTTTAGAAGAAAGCTTTTTAAGTTTCTGTCCAACATGACTTTAATAGTTTTTTTTAACTCAGTTTATAATTTTTTTTAATAAAATTTTTGAAATTTTAAAACCATCCAGTACTGTAGTCTTGCTTAGTTTTCTTTTTTCTCTGTAACATGTTATCTCCTAAGCCTTACTTCAATATTTTGATATATCCAATGATCTCATTAATGTGACCATTCCCTCCAATGATACATATGCCATCTATGCTACCTCATCCAGTTCAATTTTTACCAATAAAACATCATTAAGGATTTTATTGAATTTCTGCATCTTTCATGTTACTTCAGTGTACTATAGGTCTTCCTCTAATTCTTTCCCGATCCCTTTAATGTTAGTGCCTTCCCCTTGCAGTTGTCTCCAATTTATCCTGTACATATCTTATTTGTGCTTAATGGTTTGTGTGCTGTCTTCCTCAGTAGACTATGAACTTGAGAGCAGAGACTGTCTTTTGGCCCTCTTCCAATCCCTAGCACTCAGCACAATCCCTGGAACATAGTGCTTAATAAATGCTTATCGACTTAACTTCTTAGGTATTTTGTGTATACCAGTGCCACCATTACAATGCATTTTGTGTACTTTAGCTATACTGCATTACTGACTTCCTACCTCCTTTCAAGTCGTAGGTGTCAGATAATGTCTTTTACATCATTTCTCAAATACAAATCATCATGGATAATACATTGCCTTCTGCTTACACACATAAAACATGTTTCCATCGTCTGATGAGTTACCTGCTAGTCTGATTCTTCTTAGCTCCTGTTGTTCCATGATTCACAGCCATATAAAGAATCACCAGGAAAATTCTTTTGTTTAAAGACTAGGCAGAGAAGATTATGGGATCCCAAATCTCCAACTTGCTTTTCTCCTTTTCAATTTGAAGTTCAGTTCATTGTCCATCTTCAGTGCCTTTCCAACCAATACACATACAGAGAGACTCATTAAATGGACTGCTGACCCTGCTGCCTGCCCTAGTTGGATTATATAGGCATAATCTATTTACTTGTGGTTTACTAGATAGATCATGACACTAGACTGATCTCTTGTGTAACTACAGAATTCCGGTCTTTTCTGTGATGTTCCAGGAGCATTTCCAAAGAAATTCCAAGGAAATCAGCATGATGCCATTCACAAATGGGAGCACACAGAAATTCTCCCCATGCCTGAAATGTTGCCCTCACCCCACCTGGCCTTAAGTCTACCTCATCAAAGAGTCCCTCTCTTCCTTTAAGATATAGCTTGGGTGCCATCTTTGGTACAATGCTTTGTCCAGTGCCTCCAACGGACCAGAGCTCTCCCTTCCAGCCTACCCTGTTTGTACGTGGTGTAAATTTGAGCCAGCATATGACTTTGTATTGCTGCTGTAAACATTTTCTATTTACTTTCTCCCTCCCCCAGCTTTATTAGAATAGTGAATAAGATTGTTTTTCTTGTTTGCCCTTGTATCTCCAGCACCCAGTACAGTGAAAGTGAATAGGAAATATTTGCTGATTGATTTGATTGTTTGGTCACGTACTCCCTTTTCCATTTAAACTCTATGCAGAATGTCTTCAATGACACCAGAGAATAACTCACAAAAATGCAGCTCCCTAATTTTTCCATGGTTCGTTACTGAAACTCAGAAGACTTGAACAAAGCAATCTCTGAGGATACATCCAACAAGGAATTTTGGAATGTCTTTATATATGCTCATATTATGCATGTATGCACCCCTTGATAGAGGACAGACTTTAAGGCTGCATTTTTCCATTTTGAGTCAAATTATTATTATCATTTTTTTCTTGTTTTTTGGAGGGGGGAAGGTAGGGCAATTGGGGTTAAGTGACTTGCCCAAGGTCACATGGCTAGTTTTTTGTGTTGAGTGTCTGAGGACAAATTTGAACTCAGGTCCTCCTGACTCCAGGGCCAGTGCTCTATTCACTGCGCCACCTAGCTGCCCCTATTATCATTTTTTAATGAACCGTAAAAGCAAGGAATCTTGTATTCTTGACAGCCTTCAGTTAGATATGTGAGAGAATCTCCAAAGCTCTAAAGCAGATGTTCTTAAGATAGAAAGAAGGTTAGACCTGGAGTCAGTAAGACCCAAGTTTCATTTCAGCCTCAAACAAAGGGACTTGGGGACCCAGAGACAAATTATTGGTCTAATGTAGATTTGCCCTAAATTGATTTCCTTCCTAAAACTATGTCTGGTCAGTTGATTAAAACTCACATTTAGCATCTGAATTATAATGCACAGTTGCCAGTAGGTGAGTTTAATATCTTAAGCTATGCATTCAGAGAAATAGTTTTATATGCTTTGTGTAATTTATAACAAGGATTTGTTGTTTTGGGTTTTTTCGCTTTGTTTACTGTGAATCTCCCCCTACTGAATAATTAAAGCATGTGTTCACACCATGTATAAACATCTGAATGTTTTCTCTCTTCATGCGTTGCTATTTAAACATAACAAGTATTACTAAAATTAAATATTAACTTTAAAAAATTCAGCCTCAGATAGTTACTAGCTCTGTGGCCTTGGGCAAATGATTAAACCTTTGTCTACTTCAGTTTTTTCATCTGTGAAATGGGAATAATAATAGTACCTATTTCCTAGGATTGTTATAAGAATAAAATGAGATGGTACCTTGAAAACTTTAAAGCATATAAACACATTTATATATTCACTTGTTAACTGTGACCTCTTATCCTCTTTGAGCCTCCGTTTCCTGATTTGTTAAATACCGGGAGGATTGACTGCGATAATATGTGTAAAGCACTTTGCAGAACTTGGATGGAGGGAGGGAGAAAGAGAGAGAGATGTAGATAAATAGACAGATATATAGTTGTTGGATCAACTGAAATATGAATGTTTATACACATACTATAAAGATACACACATACATAATATGTAGGTTTTGGGGATGATCAGCTGAGATGTATGTGATACCATATTATATGTGATGTATACATATATTATTTTATATTATCTCAGTTGATCTTCTCATATAAAATTAAATATTATTTATATCATATCTCATATATCATGTCATGTATTTCAGCTGATCCTGCCAACAGCCATATGTATTCTCTCCCTCTTTCTCCTTCTCCTTCCCTCCTTCCCTCCCTCCCTTCTTCCCTCCCTTTTTATCTCTTTCTTTGTCTCTGTCTCTCCTCTCCTTTCCTCTCTCCTCTCTTCTCCCTCTCCCTCTCCCTCCTTCCTGCCCCTCTTTTCTTTATCCACCTTCAAGTTTTGCAATCAATACAGATCAAGAGTTGAGCCTGCTCTCCTTCCGGATACTCATTCCTGACCTTCCATAAGTCCTTCATAGAGTATTTCTGTCTACTCTATCACTCTTGCTACATAACTTGCCTATCTCTATTCCCAAACATGCTTTCAGTGGATGTCTTTCCTACCATTTTTGTGCATTCCTCCATTTTATATCTTCCCATTGCCCTTGGGTCATCTACAGTTTGGATTCTGCTGAGATCAGGGTGTTCCCTGATTCATATATGTGTGTATGACACAACTGGGGAAATTGTAAAATGAGGTAAATATCTGGCAGAAAAATGGGGAATCTTTATTGTTGTAGGCAAGTGATTTTCCATAGAAATAAGAATCTTCAGACATTAGCTAAAAGATGAAGAGAGTAGCATATGTGAATGAGCCCCTCTGTACGATAGCTAATTCCAATAATTACCATAATCTGGAAAAATTCAAAAATGTTTGAAAAATTATGCTAGCAACTGTCAAACAAGCACAAGTTATAGCATAAGTCCAATATCTACTCTCAAAGAAAATAGCTTACGTATGGAACATTTGTGTCTTGACCATGTCGAGGGATGAGAAAGTTTATTCCACAGTCATTTAGAGGAAAACATTATTTATTCTACTTTTCATTTCTCATCAGGTTTCTATCCCACAGGAATTCAGTCCCTTTTTTTTTGAGTGCCAAGAAAAAAGTGCTTCTTAGCCATGAAACAACCTCCATAAACTCTTAAGTGTAGTTGGCCTTGCTGAGTGGTCATGGCCTTTAAAATGTAGTATAATCAGCTTTAATAGCAAAGCATGAAAACATTATATAGTCCTAGAGAGCACAGACATCGTCTCTACAACCCTGGCATAATCCAGAAATGTATTGTTACCACTAACAGCTCATCTTCAAAGTCTACTGCTTAGAGAACTCCCAGAAAAACAATAGATGATATTACCAGATAGTAAGAGAGACATCCATATAGTGAGAGAGATAAAATGCTTGCGGTTTGGGAGCAGACGCTTTACTCTCCAGTAATAAAAGATGGGTTTAGCACAGATCTGGAAAAATTGCTTTAGAAATGCAAATATCCATAGTTCAAAGAAGTAATAAAATAAATAGTCAAGGACAGTGCCAAGGTGGTCTATATACAGCAAATGTTCCC
This sequence comes from Pseudochirops corinnae, assembly GCA_028646515.1. NCBI lineage: Eukaryota > Metazoa > Chordata > Mammalia > Diprotodontia > Pseudocheiridae > Pseudochirops > Pseudochirops corinnae. The sequence goes on from CM053586.1 coordinate 329,410,615, forward strand.
AGAAAGTCTCTTCTCTCCCTGCCCCCTAATTTTGCAGCCAAAACAGAAAGTTTCCTGTTAAACAACCTCTTTTAGAAGAGCGGCCTAGAATGATAAACTGTATCGAGAGTCAGAAGACCTAGATCTGAGGCCTTGCTCTGATACTAGACATGTGATCATGGGCATTATTTGTTTTCTTTGAGCCTTAATTTTTGCACAGAAAATAAAATGGGGACAATCATATTTAACAGCACACTATAAACTTTAAAGTTATATGTAATTGTGAAATATTATTTTAACTAGATTGGAATCAAATGGTCAGTTCATTGACTTAATCAATTTTTCAGTATCTCTGACTGTCCATGTGAAATTGTATATACATATATGGTATCTTTTGGTATTTTCTGAACAATACTTAATCCAGAACGGTGGGAAAACGAATATTTATGATGAAGATGATGACTATATATATATATACATATATATATATATACCTAGCTCATGAATGTCAACAAAATAAATACAAGTAAAAGGAATCTCCAACTGGTCAAAATTATTAGCACATCTCCAGTAACATTTAAACATTTTAAGCCTAATGTTCAGTCATTTTCAGTCATGTCTAGCTCTTCATGATTCCATTTGGAGTTTTCTTGGTAAAGATATTGGAGTGGTTTGCCATTTCCTTCTCTAGCTCCTTTTACAGATGAGGAAACTGAGGCAAACAGGGTTAAGTTACTTACCCAGGTTCACACAGCTGCTATGTGTCTGAGGTCAGATTTGATCTCTGGTCTTCCTGACTCCAGGACCAGCATTCTATCCACTGAGCTCCCTAGCGGCCCCAAGCCTAATGCCAAAGTTAATGAGTAATCTGCTGAAGGTGATCTTGACAACTCATTCATAGGCAGGATCTAGTGTCCAATACAGTGTCTTGTACAAAGCAGACATGTAATAAGAGTTTCTTGAATTTCATTTCCAAACACTCTGCTTTTGAACAAGTTGACCTCCATGGCCAGAATGAACTCCCTCTTCAACTCTGCTCCTAAGAATCTTTAAGTGTTGTTTCTGATCTATATGAAACCTTTCAGGAATCACTTGTCACCATTGCATAACCTGTCTGCCACAGGTCTTTATCATCTACTTGAGGAAATATGGTATAAGGTAAACCAAGACAATGGTACCAGAGTTTTCACAAAACAATTAAAGATTAATCTCTAGAAATTGCGAAAAAGCAATCTTGGGATTAGTTTGTGAAATAGATCTTCGATGCCACACCTATTATGTTTTATGTGGGTCAGTACTGAGTGGACAAAAATTGAAGGAGTTCTAGCATCTCTCAGTGGCATAAATGTGAAGATGCAGATAGTTCAGTTATGAATAGAGGATGGACAATGGATTGTGGATCTGATCATTCCTGCAAATTGTGTCTCTCCCCTTATAAATCTTCAACATCAAACCAGTCCCACAGCTTTATAGTCCAGTAGAAGTAGATATGGCAGCAACATCACCAATTTGAACAACTTGTAAAAGTATAGACTGTAGATTTTCACAGGGTTGTTTCTGGAAAGGCTATCCAAGCATATCATTTGTATAATAATCAGGAATAGATTCCAAAGAATTTTTTTCATTTGTTCTCTCTCTGGTAGTATTTTGGGAATGAGGAGGTATGGCTAGACTGAGATTCAGACATGCTGTCCTTCCCTACCTGGACTTTTCCTCTAGTATTTAACTTTCCACTTGCTTTGACTTTGGGCAAGCAGGGATGTCTTTTTTTGTTTTGTTTTTATTTCTTAAACTTAGACCACAATTTGTGCAAAAAAAAAAATGTGTAGAATTTCTCAAACTGACTTTAGTTTGATTTTGTCCATCAGCACTTATTTTACTCAGGACATCCATGCCATGGCTGGGCGAGACCCCTGAGGATTTTCTCTATAAGTAGAGAAAATCTATATTGGTTTTTCTTCTCAACCTGTAAAACAGATTTAGAACTAAGCATGAAATGGAAATGGTTACACATCATGCATTCAGGTTCTTTCCCAGTTTTTGTAGAGCACATTTTTGAAGGCACACCATGAGTAAGATCCCACCAAAGTCAGGGGGTGGGAAGGAACACAAGTGTATGGTCAGCTCTGCTCAGTGTGTTTTTATAGGGTTTATACCCAAGTTTATACCCTCCTCTAAGGCAGTAAGTCTGCCACATATACTCCCTTCTTTGTGATAAAATTCTTAAATTAAAAATTAGTTCATTTCAATTTATTGGTAATATTCCTGATGTGTTGCAAAAAAAAAAAAAATGGTTCAAAGACTTTTTCTCAAGATGCATTTTTCCTTAATTGGAGACGGTTATGAAAATTAAGTGCAAATTGACTTCTGTCTTGCAAAACAATCCTCTTATTTTTTTTAATTTCATTTATGTAATTTAATTTGTCAATTGTAAGACAAAACCTTACTTGAGCTGTAAACTAGACAATGGGGAAAACACTTGAGGCTTCTGCTATATGTGCTCTTTGTTACCCAATAACTTAAATACTGTTTAATATGTTGTAAGGCATTTGCAGAGTTTATCGGGAACTGTTTAAAATGATTGTGTACAAATGTAAATAGTCATATCTATAATATGGGTTTTTTTTCCTATAATAGTAAATGTTTATAAACCCCCTAAAAAAAGATTAATTGCCAGAGGAGAGAGATATGTACTGAATCAGTAAATCATAATAGCTGGTACATAGAACACAAAGTTTATATCTATTATTAAATTTAATCTTCAAAAATACCCTCTGAGAAGATTGTACATATTACCACCCCTCCATGTTACCTTAATACCTCAGTTAACCTATGATCTCGTTAATGTGAGGTCTTCCTTCCAATGATCTAGATTGAAACCTATCTATATTTGATTTTCTCTCTACCAAGGACTTGAAGATGCCTAAGGAAGTCAGTGGTAGTCAAAATGGCAAGTTTTCTAGGACATTGATGTACACCCAGAGTTTAGGTGCAATTTGACCAGTAACCTGCATTGCAACCCCACTTGTTAAAAGCAGCCTTGTGTCATGGCCTGGAGAGACCTGGTAACCTTGACTCCAAGAGCAGAAGGATAAATCTTAATTCCTTTCTTGCTGGGTTTGTTACCTTGTTGAAGACTGACTTCTTAGGAGCTCCAGAGAGAGGGAGGCAGGGGCAATGGCCAGCTATCAAGCTCTGCTACTGCTGTTCGTGTTTTCAGTGGATGCTGGCCATTGTGAGGGGATATGAGGGTGGGAGGTATTATCATGGAAGTAGCAGCTGTGAGATCTATTCAGTTGTGGGGTTGGGATCAAAGCACAGCACAGAAAGGAGGCATGGTACCAGAGTCCAAACTAGGAATTCTGATACCCACAGCAAAGTCATTGGAAGAGTGGGAATTTCTAGTATATGACAACTTCTGTATGTAATTGAGGTGGACTGGAGACTGAGGTCATAGGATTTGAGGAGACTGAGGACCTAGGAGAGCAAGAGGTCCATACATTATAGAATAACAGATTCAGAGCTGGAGGGACCTTAGGAGTTACTTATTATGACCACTCCCCTCATTTTACAAATGAGAAAACCTCCGTAGATTCCATTGGACAGAAGTGAATGAAGAGATTCGTCAATTTCACATACTAATGTAGTTTAATTGGAAAAAATACTTGGAAGAGAAGATATCAGGAAATTGTGTGAAAGAGGATGCCACTGGGGGACCAGGAGACAAAGCTGGATGTGACAAGAGTCAGAAGAAAGTAACAGAGGAGTGATTGAAAAGTGTGGAAAGTTAGATGTACCAATGGAGTGCTTATGAACGTGTAATGCTTTTTGTCCGTTGGCTGATGTATCCATTCCCTCTCTAGAAATTCAATCTTCATGTGTTTGTTTTATTTCTTTTTTTTTTTTTGCTTATTTCATAAAAATTAAATATGCTTAAGTGAGATGAAAACTGCATTGCTCTACAACTCGGTGGAACTGAAGCTCTCTTTGTAGAGGAGCTTGAGAGTCTTGAAACAAAAGTTTTAGGAGGAAAAACAATCTAATAAATATTTTCTTGAAAACCATGCTAAGATGTCAGATCACTTGACTCCTCTGAGACTAATAAGACAGTTTACTTGTTTTGTGGACAGTTCTCTGCCAGCTGACTCCCCGGAAAAGGAAGTGGAGAGATGTTTAGTGACTGGCTGGCCCTGCTAGAATCAGACAATGAACAAAGACAAGCCTTAGATTCTTCAGTTACAGAAACTGAATAAACTCTTCTGTTTCAGAAAACAAATAAAAGTCCCCAGTGTGCCACATCCTTAGCATTTATAGAACATTAAAATAAGTTCCTGTAACTGCTTCTCCATCTCTTCCCTACCCCTCTCACTTGAGGATATTTCTTAGTCCTTATAATGCTATATGATTGATATCACTAGTCAAAAGCTTATTTAGTGAATGAAGCTTGATTTATACCCACTGAACAGTTATCTTTCTGGCAGTGTACACTACAATAACCCAATCTGCCCAGAAATATTCCCTTTGCCACACTTTACATTTTAAACATTTATCATTTCTCTTAAGAAGAACCCAGCACAGCCAAGAAAACTGGAGGGTTAATAATGCCCAGAGCATAGCTTTAAATCCTTCTCCTGATGAAGTTGGGCTGCTTGAGGACATACAGACTGAAAGGCCTCTCTCTGACTTCCCAGTTGCCATATTGGGGAGCTTATGTAATATGTCTTATGTCATTATAGATATCATTCCATTTTCTGTTTCATTGTCTTGGGGGGGGGGGGGAAACTCTAGCATTTTCAGGTTCATTCCTTAGGAAATTCTAGAATTGAAAAAATTTAAGAATTGAGAGGAACCTTAGAGACCCCTCAATAATTGATCAAGAATTCTCTTCTTGTCATTCTTCATGAATGATTGCTTTCTTCTTAACCATCTCCAGTTAAGAGGAACCAACTACCTCCTAGGGCAGCCCATTTTCATTTTAGATAGCTGTGATTGGTAGGAAGTTTCTTCTTATTATCAAATATACATTAGACTTTTTGCAATTCCCATCTACTGTTTCTAGTTGTACCTTTGGCGGGCAAGGTTGAACTTCCCCTGTAGTTTCTTTAATGGATCCTCATATGGCACAATCATGTTGGCCCTTCATCATCCTGTTATCTTCCTTGGGAAAATTTCCATTTTAGCAATGTCCTTCTTAGAATGTGGGATCCAGAACTGAATCTATTTCTGCCATTACCTTCCTAATCTCATCCCCATAGTTTGGAAGGGACAATGGTTCTACCAATGAATGATGTTATATAGGTAATTCATTGGGAAAAACACTAGATATACAGGAATAAAGTGTTTCATGATTATCCAGCCCTTGCTTAGTTTAAATAAGTAGTTCTCAAATTTTTCTATAGTAGTAGAACCTTTCAGTTTAACAAAAATTTGATAGAACCTTTACAATAAAATCCTTTTATTATATTTAATTCCTATTAACAATGACATAAGATTTATTTTTTTTAATTGAGGATGATTCAGGGTTCTTTGCAACATAGTTTGAGAAACACTAGCTTAGACCATAGAGATGTGAGCAGTAGGGTTCAGTGGAAGGATTACCATTGCACTCCTGACTCTCTGGGACTTTGTCGACCAAGCACCTCATCTCTTCCCCTATCCCCGCTTTTAAATTTCCTTTTATGTGCTACGTCCCTCCATTAGAAGGTAAGCTCTTTTGGCAAAGGGATTGTCTTTTTTCAGCTTGCATATGTATCCCTAGATCTTAGCACAGTGCCTGGCACATAGTAAGAACTCAATCAATTTTTCTTTACTTGATTTGACTTCCTGTGTGATCTTGGACAAGTCATCTTCTAATACCAATTTTCATGTTCTTCCTGAGTCTTCTCTTACCTAGGCTAAACACCTCCAGCTCATTCTTTTTCTGGTAATTAAAATAATTTGTTTTTATACCACTACATTTCTCACTATATCTTTATCTAGCCCCTCCCCCAACTATGCAACTTTTCTAATAAAAAATTTTAAATAGAACAAAAAAAATGTTCATAAAATTAACTCAGATATTACAGAGTGAGACTGAAAACTGTGCAGTTCTGCCTTACTTAAGTCCAACTTACATGAGAGTCAAAACATCACCCTGTGATATCATTTTCCTTTTTTAAATGAAGGACAAACAATTTGGGCATTTTATATTTTTGTAGGCAATTCTCTATTTCTTATGCCTCTTGGATTGTCAAAGTTGACATAGGAGGAAAATTATCATCGTTGGAGGGATTAGGTGAAGACAGGCACACTGCTCCACTGTTGGTGGAGCTGTGAGTTGGTCTATTGATTTGGGAAAGCAACCTGGAACAATCTCTTAAAAATCACCACGCTACATATCCTTTGACCCAGAAATTCTACAACCAGACCTATATCCCACAGAGATCAAAGGAAAGAAAAAAGAACCATATATGCAGAAATATTCATAGCTGTTCCTTTTGTAATGGCCAAGAACTGGAAAATAAAGAGTTACCCATAAATTGGGGAATGCCTGGACAAATTAAGATATATGCATGTAATAGAATATTGTAGTACCATAAGAAGTTTGAACTAATACAGAGTAAAGTGAGCAGAACCTAGAGAATAATGTATGTAGTAGCAACGTTGTAAAAGAATACCATTTTGAAAGACTTAAGAACTCCAATCAATGACCAACCATGATTCTAAAGCACTCATAATGAAACACATTACCCAACTCTTGCAATGAAATACACTTTTGAAAGAAAGGTGATGTGCTCAAGGTGTAGAATGAGAAATATGTTTTCAGACCTGGCCATCATGGGGATTTCTTTTGCTTGACTATATCTATCTGATACAAGGGTCCATCCTTCCTTCCTTTGTTCCTTCGTTCCTTCATTTCTTCCTTCCTTCCTTCCTTTTTTCTTTCTTTCATCCTTCCTTCCTTTTTTCTTCTTTCTTTCAATTAGATGGGGAGAAGAAGGGGATAGTGATGGGAAAACCAAAAAGAAAGATAAGAAAAGAGGATCCTTGAAATATATATTTTTTTAATGAATAGAAGAGAATGAGGGTCAGTAGGAAACCTGGAAAACAGGTAACTAAAAATAACTTGTTAAATTTATTGTATACTTAAAAATAAAAACAAGCTGTTCATAAGGCAGATTCACAACTTCATGCACAATCTTTTTCTCTCTACTTTCTATATGGAAATTCTCATGCTATTGGTGTTGGTTAAATTCAAAAATTTTAAAAATTAAAATGTTTTCTTTCTACAGATGCATGCACGTTATAACACACACACACACACACACACACGAGCCCACCCTTTGTAAATTTGCTTTTATTTCATTTAACATAGCACTTTGTGTGTACTCGGTGCTCCATAAATGTTTCTTAAATTGAATTGAAGATATCCTTAAGAAAGAATGAGCTTCACATTATGGTGCACTCGGGGCCCTCTTATTAGCAGCTGTTCTTGATTCTAACTGGCAATGCAAAAAGATAATAGAGCAGAATTATTGTGGGCACACTGACAAGACAGAGATACCTGGACCAGGCAATGATGACTCCTTTTGATTACAAGATAATTATTTACATAATTTTCTGGGAGGCACTGAAGAGTGGGTAGTTAACACCCTATAATTATAGCCCCTAATCAAGGAAGAAGACAGCAGCAGAATAAGAGAGGAGTGGCCCTTCACCAAGTGAGACTCTAAACCCAAGGAAAGACATGATGGACTCACCTGTTTAAATAACTGATCTGCCTCACCAAAAAAAAATAATCACTCACAAATGAAATTCAGCTACTGAAGTGTCCAGCCAAGAAAAGACTGTGGATTGGTTTTTTAATTGCTTAAACTAAAGGACTTAATTCCTGGTGCTTTTTTTTTAATTGATTTGTTTATTTACTTTTAGTTTACAAGATTCAGTTCCACAATCCCTTGAGTTTCAAATTTTCTAATTCCTGGTGTTTTTAAAGTAAAAACAAAATTAGTGTTCATTGTTTTTTAGTGGGAAAGGAATGGACTGAATTGGAATCAATTCAGCTTCTCAAACTAGTGGGATGAGAAAGGTATCCTTGATGTCTAGAAACCACAGTAGTGAAGGAAATAGTACTACTGGTGGCAGTGGGGTGGGAATGATGGGTCAGCAGCAGCTAAGAAGACACAGGCACCCCAACTTGACACTCACAGAAACCCAGGTGCAGTCTTCAGAGGGCCTAACCTGTAAAGCTAGGATATTAGGTTCTCTTTAGGAAGGGGGAAAAAAGGAAGGGAATAAACATTTATTTAGTGCCTACTGTATGCTATGCACTGTGCTAAGTGCTTTAAAAACATTGCATTTGATCTTGCCAATTCTATCAGTGACAGGTTAGTGGTACAGTGGCTAGTGTTCATGACTTGGAGTGAGGAAGATCTAAGTTGGAATCCTGTCTCAGACAATCCCTAGCTGGAGGATCCTGGGCAATGTCACTTAACCCCTTATCTATCAAACAGGGATGGTAAGAGCAAATACCTGCCAGGGTTGTTGTGGGGATCCAGTGAGTTAATACATGAATAATGTTTTGCGAACCTTAAAGTGCTATATAAATACTAGGTATTGCTATTTTTATTATTATGATTTGTTGTTGTTCGGTTGTTTTCAGTTGTGTCCAACTCTTCATGAGACCACTGAGGTTTTCCTGGCAAAGATACTTGAGTGGTTTACCATTTCCTTTTCCAGTTCATTTTCCAGATGAAGAAACTGAGATATACCGGGTTAAATGACTTGTCCAGGGTCACACAGCTACTAAATATCTGAGACTGGATTTGAACTCAGGAAGATGACTTTTCCTGACTCCAGGACCAGCATTGTATCCACTGTGCAACCTAGCTGTAATTACAATTACAGTAATAATAAAAGCAGTAATGCTAACAATAATAATAATGATTCAGGCTTATATAGCATTCTCAAAGTGCTTTATATACATTATTCCATTTCATCCTCACAACAATCTGATGACTCAGTTGCTATTATTATGTCCAATTTACAGATGAAGAAACTGAGGGTCCAAGATATTAAGTAGTGTTCCTGGGACCACACAGTTAATACTCATCTGAAATAGGATTCCAACCCTAAGTCATCCAGATTCCAAATTCAGTATTCTTTCGTCTTTCTGTCAAGCTGAAGGTTGGAAAGATGTATTTACTGCCTTACAGTCACGGATTGATTGCTTCACTGATAGTCACATGGCTTCCTTCTTAGCTCCATACAAGAAAATGATCAAAGAATGAAAGAGGTGAGAATAAAATGGGTCAGATTTCACTATCTGAGACAGGATTAGCCAGTCAGCCAGCCAATAAGCATTTTTAAGCATTTACTATGGGCCAAGCATTTGTTGTTCTACTGTGAAAGCTTTAGTGGAAATACCCACATCCTGGTCTTGGTTCTCATGTAGGTAGGAGATACTGCTGGAAGCATAGCATTCTCTCTGGGCTACAGGCAACCTGAAGTATGGGGGAAACCATGACACTAAAGATCAGAAGTTTTGAATTTTATTCCCAGCTCTTCCCTTAACTGGCTATGTGACTTTACCCAAGGTCACACAGGTATTAAGTGGCAGAGCTAGAATGTGATCCAGTTTTTCTGACTCCAAATTCAGCATGCTTTCCATTTACTCTGTAATGCCTTAGCTTTCTTATTGATAAGGTTATGATCTTTCATAGTCCCTTTCAGGTCTAATATACATCACTATATTGTTTTACTTTCTCAGGCAATCTGATGTAGTGAGAGTCAATCTTGGAATCAAGAAGAGCTGGGTTGAAATCTCATCTCTCAAACGTGGGCTGCATGACCCTGGAAAAGTCATTTATCCTCTTAGTTCCCTAAAGAACTCTCTAAGATAATATTAATTGCAAAGAAAGTACTGATCCCCATTGGCAGCTCCTTTCCTAGGAATTCCCTATGCTGATAACAGAGCCAGTAAAAATAATCCTGATTTATAAGAGTGTTATGAGGTTGAATGAAGTTACAGATTGCAAAGTGCCTTATAACCTTGTTATACATAATCAATTAGTTTTGCAGTATGATATCATATGGACCCTCCCTTACTCTCCCCTTCCCCCACAAGTTGCATTGTCTTCTTGGACTTGGATATTAGACATAAAAGTGATCCTATGTTGATTAGAGAAGAATGGTTTACTATATAGAAAAAGAAATGAGAAACAAAGGAGCAGAAACTGTAGAAGGTTTGGCCTTATGTAACCACCAGGTGGTGCTGCTAGCCACTAACCTGATCATATTAAACAGGAGGAAGGTAGATTGTTTTGCTCTATACCAAAGGAGGGACTATGCACTATAAGGGGAAAGTCACTGAAATAGTTATGTGAGTTCATGAAAATAAAAATGTCTAAATGAAAAAATAGTTATACTTTATATATTACACTACATTATACTAGTGGATTGTCATGTCAATAAAGTTGCTCTACTCTTCAAAAGCACCCAAAAACAAAATTTTTAAAAATAAGTTTTATTGTCATTTTTTTTATATTCTTGTGTTTTGCAATGCATTTCTCTTTATTTTCCCCCTAGAGAACCACTTCTTATGAAAAAGAATAAAAATGAGGAAAAACAGTTCAGTAAAGCTAATCAACATTTTGAAAAAAAGACTGTGATTTATATACATTGTTATGTACCCACATTCACCTAGCCGATCAAAGAGGAAGGGAGAGATGACTTTTCATAACTCCCCAATGGGCTCAAGTTTGGCCATTATAATTTCATAGTATTCAGTTTTATGAAATGAAATTTCATAACTCTTATGATATGAAATATTTGTAAAAGCATGTAGCACAGTGCCTAGCACAAAGTAGGAACTATATAAATGCTTATTCCCTTCCCTTCCCCTACCTATATATACTACCTGCCTTATCTACCTCTCCCTGCCTTAAGTCTTCTCTTTTTTCATTAGAGTGTAAACTCCTTGAGAATAGGAACCATCTTGGAGGTTTGTTTGTTTTTCTATACCCAGTACTTACCACAGTGCCTGGCAGAGAGCTTAATAAATGCTTTATCTAGATAGCTATCTCACTAGCAAAAGGAAGTGGTCAACTGGGAAAAATCTTTTTACCAAATATCAATTTTAATCATTTCACTGCTGTTCTTTCTACTTACATTGTATTCACTATGTATATCATTCTTCTGGATCTACTTAATTTACATCGTTTCAGTTCACATAAGTCTTCTCACATTTTTCTGAATTAATCTCATTCATCATTGCTTATAGCAGAGTAATATTCCTTTATAGTCATGTGTTAACAACTGATTTAGCCATTCCCTAATCAGTGAACATATACTGTCTCTATAATTCTTTGCTACTATAAAAAGTGCGTACAAAATATTTCAGTTTTTATGAGGCCTTTATTTTGATCATTGATTTCTTTGAGGTATACACCTAGCAGTAGCATCCTTGAGTTAAAAAGGATGGACATTTTAGTCATTTTATTTGCAGGATTCCAAAATCTTTTCAAGAATAGTGGGATCAATTCATAGCTCTACCAACAATGCATTGTTGTGCCTGTCTTTACAGACCCCCTGCTCCATGACTATTCCTGGATTTGGGATTTGGGGTTTTTTTCTTTTTGTTAACATTGCCAATTTTCTAGAAATCAGGTGAAACCTTGGGGTTGTTTGGATTTGCATTTCTATGATCATTAACATTTAAATTTGGAATATTTTTTCATATTATTGCTGATAGTTTGGATTTCTTTATCGAAGTATGCATTTGTATCCTTTAACCATACAGGAAAAAGGATGAGGCAGGTGGTGTGTAGGTGGGGGAAAGAAAAGGAAAACAATAAGCATTTTGATAAGCACTTTTACAAATATTATTATTATTATTATTATATCATTTGGGGGTGACCAGAAAGTGATCTGGAAGACAAGGGAACATCATGACTGCAACTTTCAATGATACAGCAATGACAAGAAGTGGGGAATGGCTGAACAAATTATGGTATATGATTGTTGTGTAATACTATTGTGCTGTAAGGACTGGTAATGGGGTTGGTTTCAGAGAAACCTGGGAAGATTTATATGAAATGCTGCTAAGGAAAGTAAGCAGAACTAGGAGAAAACTGTAACAACAATAGAAAAATGATAATCAACTGTGGAAAACTTAGCAACTCTGATCAGTACAATAATCCATGACAATCCCAAAGGACTCATGATGAAAAATGTTATCCTCCTCCATATGAAGGAAAGATGAATTCTTGAGCATATATTGAAGCATATGCTTCATTTATACTTAATTTTCTTGCTTTATTTTTTCACAACATGATTAATGTGAAAAATGTTTTGCATTACTTAATATTTATAATGGATATGGTTTTTCTTGCCTTCTCAGTTGGGGGTATGTGTGTGAAAGGACACAAATTACTGTTTTTTTTTATTTTAAAAGGACTCATGGATCACCAGGTCACACCATTTTATTTGTGCAAAAGATTTTCAATTTCATATAATTGAAATTATCTTTTATATTTTATAATGGTCTCTATCATTTATTTGGTTAAGAATTCACACATACAAGTTATGAAAAAGATTTTATCTGGTTTCCTTTTAATTTGTGTTGTGATGTAATCCTTAATATTCAGGTCATATTCCTTTTGACTTGATTATAACTATTGGTCTAAATCTAGTTTCTACCAGCCTGCTTTCTACCACAAAATTTAAGTACCCATTATTCAGTATATTGTTCATATACCACTTCCTCCCCCTTCTGGTCTATCTCCTTGGCTTTTTTCCTGCTCAAAGAATTTGATTATAATTCAATTTTTAAAAATTTACCAAACACTTACTATAAGCTAAGTACTGGAGAAACAAAGATATAAAGACAAAAGTGAAACAGTCCCTACCTTTAAGAAACTTCCATTCTATTAGAGCAATACAACATGTACACAGATGAGTAAATAATGTCTATACAAAGTGATGCAGTATAAAGTAATTTTCAGAGGAAAAGATGGGGATTAGGAACAATTAGGTGAGAGAGGGGCAGCTTAGTGGTACCATAAATAGAGCACCAGGCCTGGAGTCAGGAAGATTTGGGTTCAAATCTGGCCTCAGACACTTAACTAGTTGTGTGACCCTGGGCAAGTCACTTAACCTTGTTTGCCTCAGTTTCTCACCAAATGAGCTAGAAAAGAAAATGGCCAACCACTCCAGTATCTCTGCCAAGAATACCAAAATGGTGTCACAAAGAGTTGGACATGAATGAAAAATGGCTAAAGAACAGAAGGTCAGAGAAGATGGTACCTGAAATATATTGGGAAGTTATAATAGTTCTATTACATCCTCTTGGGGAACATGTGCCAAAAAAGTCTTCCAAGTCTTGGGATCTTTACCTTTCTAGCAACTCATTATGTACATTTCTGGCAGCTGTTGAAGTGAGACTGAGAGAGAGAGAGAGAGAGAGAGAGAGAGGAGAGATTTGCTGAAATTTCAGTTTTCCATCCCACCTTAGAAGCTGTGAGGAAAGCCATTTTGTTTTCATAAAGTTGTCTGTGGAAAACTAATCCTTTGGATATGCCACTAACTGCCTAATCATCTTTGGGAGGAATTTTATTGGAGCCAACTGGAGACTACAAAGCCTTCACATCTGTTTTCTTGATCTTCCAAATCTACTTCTCAATAAACACAGATTTCACTCTCCAGTTTTGAATCAGTGACTCTAAAAATAAGTCTCTGAGTAGAAAAGCAACCGCAGGATTCCAGCCTTACAGGCCTTCTCTTGTGTGGCTCTGTAGGATGCCAAGATAACTGAATAGTGTCATTCCCAGCTTTAGGTAGACGGTGACTGCAGAGGCACGCACATTCTCCAATAACAGAGTCATCAGATATTCATTTGAACCAAAATCTTCTATTTTGACTTCTGTTACTTTTTTAAAAGTTCTTTTTTTTTTTTTAAAATTGACTCGAAGTAGTAAGCAGAAGGGATGGAAAAATTTGCACTTCACCTTAAAGAAAGCTAAATATCTTATTCAGTAAGAGCCCCAATGAAAACCAACAAAACAACTCCCTGTGTTTAAAAACAATAATAATAATAATAACTTATGTAGTGGTTTAAGATTTGTAAAACTTGCCACGTTACTTCGTTTGATTCTTATAAAAACTATGAAATAGAAACTATTATTATCCCTATTTTTCAGGTGAAGAAATTGAGTCTGAGAATATGATTTACATATGATCCCACAACTAGTAACTCCATGAGGTGGGCGCCATTTTTATCCCAATTTTCCAAATGACAGAAACTGATGCTGAGGGATTAAGTGATATGCCAGCTTCAGACACTTACATACATTGACACTCAGGTCTTGCTGATTCCAAACCTACCACTCAAACCACTATCATCTAATTGCCTTCTAAATACTTTTGACAAAACTGAAGGTCAGCTCCAGAAGAAAGACTCAATCCCCAGAGGCACAAGTCTGTGGCATTGACTGCCACTCACTCTCACGCAACTTTCTTGATTAGCCTTGACACAAGTGACTTCCCTAGGCCCTCTACTCACTGAAAAAGCCCTAGTCAGTATCCAGGATTTCTGCTGTGGGGAGAGAAAGCTGCCTATAACTGATAATAAGAGAAATGCAAGTTAAAACAACTCCAAGGTTCCATTTCACATCCAAAACTTTGGCAAAGATGATAAGAGATGGGAATAATTACTGTTGAATGGGTTCGTAGGAAGGTAGGCAGACTATTTATTGCACTTTTGGTGAAGATGTAAAGAAATACAATCATTTTGTAAGGCAATCGGGAATTATCCAACTAAAGCAATAAAAATACGCATACCCTTTGACCCAGAAATTACATTATTGGGCTTATAAACCAAGAAAGCCATTAATATAAAGAAAATCCCTATACACTCCAAAATATTTGTAGCAATACTTTTTATGATACCAAAGAATTAGAAACAAAATAGCTATTTATCAGTTGGAGAATTGCTAAAGAATCTGTGATACACGGATGTAACAGAACGCTACTTTGTTTAAGAAAAGATGAATGTGATAAATGCAGAGAAGCTTGGAAGGATCTGTGTGAACTGATGCAGAGTGAAATGGAGCCAAGAAAACCATTTATACAGTTACTACAACAATGTAAATGGAAAGAACAACCAAAAAATAATTTAAAGTTAATCCTGCAAAATTGCAAAGAACAAGCATGCATGGTCCCAAAGAGGCAACCAGAGAAAATACCTCCTCCCTTCCTATTGCAAAGGTAGGAGGCCCATGGGTGTGGAACATTTTATAAAACATCATTTTTTAAAGTGTTGATCAGTTTTACTGATTGTTTTTCCCTTTTCTTCCTCTCTTTTCTCTTAAAGGATATTTTTTGCTATATGGGATGAATTTCTGGGAGAGGACAGGATGTAGACTTTGGAAGTAGGATGCCAGGGGAAAATTTAGACCATATAAAATTTTAAAAAATCAATAAATTCTTATTTTTAAAAAGAGATTAGCAAAAGAGCTGGAGTTGTGTCCAAGAATAACTTACTCAAAGTTGAGTGTAATCCTGAATGGGAAAAAAAATGGAAAATTTGATGAACTAAAAGACTTTCAGGTATTTCATGTTTGAGACCAAAACTCAATAGAAAATTCAATGTAAAAGATCCAGAAGACATATAAGGAAAACATTAAACACTAACCATAAGGCACTCATTAGGGTCAAACTGTTTACTTGTTTTATGTATATATGTACATACATATGTATATGTATACATATATATGTATATACATATATTTAAATGTTATCAGTATTCTTAAAACTGTCATCATTACTAAGGTAGTTTGAAACAAAGATTGGGGCTGAGTTGTGTATGATTGGGTGATTCTAAAAAATAAAATTGTATAGGAAAAGTGAAGGATAGCAATTATATTGTAAAAATGGGACATGAAAGAAAGAACTAATACAGAGGAAGCCAGAAGGGGTGGAGCACTGGTAATGTTGGAAGCTTCATCTGAGTTGAAGAGGAAACAACTTGTACATCTAGAGGGGTGTAGAAGTTTTCTGAACATGTAGAAAGGTGGGAAAACTGGGTGGTATGGTGGGGGAGGGACTTTTAGAGGCATACGTGGATTGAGATTTGAGATGGTAAGGGGAAAGGATGGGGAGACTTTTGGAGAGGTGTGGATTGAGATTGGAAAGTAGAGGGAAGGAATAGGCGACTCTTGGAGGGGTGGGTGAAGTAAGGGGAAAAGATAAGGTAACAGGGTTAGAGTAAAAAGAGAGGCTGAGAAAGAAAATAGTAAAAATAAGATGGAGAGAAATTCACAAATAGTAATTATAACTTTGAATCTGAATGGGTATTAATAGCAGCTCTTTTCATCATGGCAAAGAACTGGAAATTGCAGGGAACCCCATCAACTGTGGAATGGTTGAACAAGTTGTGGCATATGGTTGTGACAGAATATTACTGTGCTTTAAGAAATGATGAGCTCAATGATCTTAGAAAGAAATGGAAAGACCTGCACAAAATGATAGAGCAGAACCAAGAGAACATTGTATATAGTAACAGCAATATTGTTTTAAGAATGACTGAGTCATTTAAGTCACTTTGACTATTAGAAATATACAAATTAAAAATAAAGGACATATGAAGACAAATATATATAAAGAACTGATAAATAGAATTATGTATGCATCATGTATATGTGTGTATCATAATACAGACACACAGATACATCTGGTAGCCTCCTCTGGGGCAGGGGGAGGGTGGGAAGAAAAAAAAGGTAAAAAAGAAATTTACATGGTAACTGTTGTATATTTGGAGGGAACAGCAAATTGTAAATGGTAGATTTGCAGTTTCATGTGCAATCATCTTTTTTATTGTGCTGTGTTATGGAAATGTTTATTTTATTCCTTGAATTAAAAATAAAATCAATTTAAATAAATAAGAAGAAGAGATTACTGATAACCCTAAGGTGGGTTTTACACCCAGTTCTCCTGACTCTAAAAATAAGAATTCTTTTCTACTCTGTTATGCTGCTTTTTACTATGGGACAATTGTCAGGGAGTGTGGTTGCTGATGTATATACAGCCCTGTGTAACAATCTAGTCTAGCATCATAATAACCATGGAGGTTGAGGTGCTTTTCCAAGATCCCCTGGACTACTGATATCATGAACCATTCGAAGATCTTGGAGATTGCTCATGAGGAGTTCTGGGAAAGAGGATGAAGAAGACTTCAGCACGTGTCCTCAAACTCAGGAACATTTGGGAGGAGATGCTGACACCTAGATTCATTCTCTACCTCTAGCTCTCTCTCGTCCTAAGAGATGGTATTGACTACCTGATTGCTCTTGGTATGGGAAGCGAAGATAAAGAATCACTGTTGTGCCTAATGGATCTGTTCCCTTGATACAGTGAGGCTGTCTCCTCAGAGACATTTCCTCCCTCACCCCTGCCCAGACTCCAACTGCCTCCCTCCCCTGAGCCTCAGCAGGAAAAGCCATTTCCTTCTATCGCAGTCAGAAAGTGTTTACCATTGCTGTGATATTTCCCATGTGTTCTACTTGCCAGTCCCTTTCTATTTCCTTTTTTCCCTGCTAAGGTTTCTGTCCATTCCTTCTCTAATGTTTATTCTAGTGTTATATAAAATACAGTAATGACTGCTAATCTTTTTCATATTCAATGTTAGCTGTACTAGTAGCTGTGGGGCTGACCAGCACAGTCCAATGAAATTATTACAACCAGTACTAAACTTGTAACTTTGAGGGAAGGAAATAGCTTTTCCTCCTTAGAGAGCAGAGAGGGGAACAGTTGATGCTATGATTTCCTCCATGGATTGGAGACATAAGGGAGGAAAAAAAACCACAGAACTTCACTGGCCTTACTCTAGAATTTAGTACACCTAAGGGACAATCAACTAGTCATCATCATTTCTCCAAATGAAAGAGCTTGGGGACCAGTATCACTCCATATGTCCACAAGATGGAATATGCATGCTCAACACCCAAACCCTACTTCTTTCTCCTCCTTCCTGTACCTTCCTTCTGGATCCAAGAAGTCTTCATATAAATCAGTGGCCCGTATGATCCTGGGAAAGCATCACCGTCTCTATGGTTACCTTGATATAACTTAATGCTTAGCATAGTGGCTGGAACATAGTAGGCCCTTAATCAATGCTGGTTGATGACTTGACACAAGGCCAGATTTCAACCCAGGGTTATATTCTCACAATAGAAACCCTATGCCTTGTAGGAAGAAGACACTAGTGTGGGCTGTACTCTCCTACTCACTTGAAATGCAAGCAAACCTGGTGGGGGTGGAGGAGAGAGGGAGTAAGTGGATAGGAAGGAGAGTGAACAGCAGTATCAGACTTGGACATCTGCTGGGTGAGCCTGAGCTTTATTTGTAAAACCCAATATGGGATCCTCGTCTTTCCTTTAGCAATTTATTTATTTAATTACTGAGCAAAGAGATCCATTCATATGAAGACTGATAGCAAGAGCTTTTTAAATAAAACAGACTTCACAGCACCCTCTGCAATAACATGCTTCGGTATTTGATGGTATTCCTGGGCATCAGAGGAAAGATAAATATATTGTAATGCATTGCCTGTAGAGAGGGGGTTGAGGAGTGAAGCTATTCTTCCACTCCACCCAGGGAGATGTAACAGAGAGGCCAGCAAGAAAGGATTTTGTAGCCTGACCCTACCACCTTGGTGCTGACAAGAGCATGTCTCTGCAGGTTACCTGATAGCTGTTGCCTTTACAATAAGGAGAGAGCTCTCTCCCTAGGGTACAGGACCACAGCCTTCTTCCAAAAACTTCCAAAGAAGCAGGTAATTTGAAGCTGAGAAAGAAAAATGACCCCAGGGGAAAGGAAAAGGGTGGTGAGAAGAGAGGGGGGCAGGAGGCCTGACTAAAGGGAAATAATTCTCAAGTTTTGCCTTCTTACTCAAACAAAGGCAGAAGGTTATGTCCTCCAGGAGATCTGGTCTCCATCCCAGTTGGACCAAGGGTGCCAGCCAAGTTCTTCTGCCACCCTGCTCTGAAACTGTCTTTATCTCCATTTTTTTTTCCTTTGTTGAGAAGATCGAAAATGAGTAAGAAGACTGGCAGGCGAGGTGTAGCTGCCCAATCATGATGGGAGAGGAAGACCAGCTACAGGGCTGGGCAGGTATAGTACTGCCTAGAGGAAAGGGATCTGCAGAGGCAGGTTCCAAAGAGATCCATCCTGGGCATCTACAAAAGAAGCACTTTGGTTCAAGTCTCCAAATTTCCCAGGTTCTGTAAGGTAGCATTAACTACCTCACATCATGCACATGGAGAGCATATGAGTGAGCTGGGATCCCCAGGCATTCTTTCCAGTATGCCAAAGAGAAACCATTTGCTCTTTGTTTGCAGCCTGAAGTCTCTGATTCTCTTGGTCGTTCTGAGCCCAGATCTCCTGTTGCTGGGAACCAGCATGCAGCTACAAGACAATGCCTACGATGGGTTGCTCTTTGCGATTCCACCGAGGGTATCAGAAGATCAGAATCTCATTCCAAAGATTATGGTGAGTGGTAGAGGCATTTGCTTAACACTCTTAGACTTTGTGCCTTCTTAAAAGAAAAATCCAACAGCTGTGCAGTGTCAGAGAGAGCAGTATTTCCAAATCATGGCCCTCCAAAGTCATGCTTATGGGAATGCTTACCTCTTCTCAGTTTACCCCAAACTAATCTGGCTCCTTTATTGTCCACAAAGCTACTGGTTTTATCATCAGTTCTTAGGGCTTTGGGTTTTCCCTTGCAAATAAGTTCCTATGCTATAATTAAAAGAAATAACTCCTATTAAAGCAAAAATTGGAAAAGTAACCATCATATTA
Source organism: Pseudochirops corinnae (assembly GCA_028646515.1). Classification (NCBI taxonomy): domain Eukaryota; kingdom Metazoa; phylum Chordata; class Mammalia; order Diprotodontia; family Pseudocheiridae; genus Pseudochirops; species Pseudochirops corinnae. Next base: position 329,430,427 of record CM053586.1, read on the forward strand.
TGACTGACTACTGCACTTTCTTCTTCCTTCCGTTTAAGTGGTCTTGAATGATGCTGCTTTAGGGAGAAAAAATAATTAGAAAAAGAACTATCATGGTAGCAAAAATCAGGAAAATAACTATCATTTTTATGGTATGTCAGATTGTGGTAATAAGAATGATAATAAATACCCATCTCTGAAGTATCCACATCTATTTCAGGGAGAAAACATGTACATTTTGAGAATGTTTATTAAAATCACATGATCTCAGATTTGGATGGGTCCTCAGAAACCAACATGATACAGTGGAAGGAGGGATGAATTTGGCCCAGAAGACCTAGGTTCAAATCCTAACTCTGCTTCCCACTAGCTATGAGACTTTGAGTGGCTCACTTAATCTCCCTAAAATGAGAGGGTTATACTGAATGACTCAAAAGTTCCTTTTAGGGCTAGGTCTAAGGTACCCTTCTATGTTACCATCTAATCCAATTTGTCCATGAAAAAGAATCCTCTCTGCATTGTACCCATAAGTAGTCATCTAGTCTCTGGTTAGAGCTATCCAAGGATGGGGAGCTCACCTCCTCCTAAGGCTGCTCAGTCCACTTTGGGATTGTTCCCATTGTTGGGAAGCTTTTCCTGACACCAATCTGGAGTTGCCTCTTTGCCGTATCTGCCCACGGCTCTGAATGCAGATGTGTTTCATCTTAGGAGTGAACCTTGCCAGAAAGATTGTACATAAGCATGAGAAAGGGCTTTCAATTAGAAGAGAGTCAGGAGAGCACTATTTTTCTTCCTGTGCACCTACTGTCAATGAGGTGGTGTTCTCCATCTTAGCAAGACCATAGATGATCAGTATTGCATTATCTACTGCTTCCTGGAGAGGTAGAGAAAAGCTGATTTCAGCATAGTCATAGAAGGCATGGGCTCTAACATGTTCACAGGAAAGACAAAAGGATTTGTTAAAGAACATCTTAGAATCCATTAAAATTCCTCCAAGGCATTGAAAGAGTGATAAAGGCAAGCCAAGACAACTCTTCTTTTTCCAAAACCACTTTTAGGGAAACAGCATTAGAAATGTGCTTTGTAACCAGTTCTCCCCAATTTTATGACCTCTTAAAAAAAAATAGAAAGTCAGATTTTTCATTAGTCACTCAGCTTAGGCCAACAAGTCTTTCAGGTCGACCCATGAAACAAAACCCTGCGGAGCTCTGAGTAATGAAATATGCTCTGCTTATGTTTGCATGCAGGGAATGATAACTGAAGCCTCTTCTTACTTGTTCAATGCTACAAAATGAAGAGTGTATTTTGAGAATGTAAAAATCTTAATACCAGACACATGGAAAGCTCACAATTAGAGTCAAGCCAAATGGGAGTCCTATGAAAAGGTAAGAAAAAGCTTAAGTTCCCAGTAAATAAATTTGAATACATTAAATTGAGGGTTCTTGAATTACATCTTTATTTTCACTAACTTCTAATTGAAACAGAATTCCCTTCATTCCTCTTCCTCCTTCTTTCCCATCTTTCCTTCCTCCCTTTCTTCCTTCTTCCCTCCTTTCCTTCCTTCCTTTGACTTTATCAGTCAGATGGAGGGATCCATGAATTACACAAAAAAGTTAATAAGCCTTGAATTAAATGAACAAATTCACAATACAAAAGAGCATGAAGTAAAAAGTGTTCTACTTTTTAAAAGCAATCTGAAACAACTATAAAGTGCCTAGTACAGTGCTGGAACATACTAGGTGCTGTATAAATGTTTATTCCCTTCTCCTCAATTAAATAATTTAACTTAATAAAATATAATTGGAGACTGTTGTTGTTTTTAAGATCCTAGGGACACAGCTTGATACAGGGGAAAGTGAATTGTTTCTAGAGGCAAAGGACCTGAATTTGAATCTCACCATCTATCTACTTGTGTGACCTTGGATAAGTCTCTCAACCACTCTGGGCCTCAATTTCCTCATCTGTAAAATTAAAGGGATTGTGCTAAATGGCCTCTGTGATCCTTTTTGTTCTATATTCTTGAGTGTAGAATTCAAAATTTTAAATTCAAACCTAAAAAATAAATACATGTCCTTTTGGGATAGACTGATGTCCATAAATGGTTTTGGGTAATTGTGGGTGTGAATTAATTACGAAGTACAAGATTAAAAAAACAACACCACAATTCTGTTATTCAAACAAGCTCCCAAGAACAGAGCGGGGTCCTTCCTGGAATTTTTGGTCGGGAGCCCAGAATTTAACATTCCCCACTGATTGTCAATTATAAAGAGAAACATGCCTGTCCTCACATCACACAACTAGTCTGGAGAAATAAATATACATGTCTAAATAGAGACACTAGCCACATATGTACCAATATGACTGCATTGTGATTCTTGAGACTCTAATTAGAAAACTTTCACATTTTACAAATCCAGAACCATATTTTAGACAGATGTGGAGATAGGAGGGGAGAAAAATGGGAAATAAAGTTTTTTTCTTCTTTCCTTTTAAAAAATCCTAAAAGTTAATTTAAAAAACACCTTTGTGCACACATACACACACACACATTTGTATATTTTTAATAAGAAAAAGCCTTTGGAAAACACAAGCCACTGCTCATTGCTACTAGCTACTTCAATGAACATGTGTGTGATAGCCAGGAAGAGAGGTGAGAGTCTCATCCATTTTGAACACATAGGAGGGACCTCATTTTCCAAATGAGGAAACTGAGATGGAGAAGTTGAAGTTTCTTGCACAAGGTCATACAAGTAAAAATGACAAAGCCAAGATTTGAAACCAGGTTCTCTGACAGGCAAGTCTTGCATTCTTTCCACTGCTTCATTCTATCTATTGTATGATTTGCTTACAAAAGATAGGATTCATCCTCATCCTTTCAGTATCATGTAATACCAAGGTCCTTAACTATTTTGTATCATGTACTCATTGGCAATCTGGCAAAGCCTATGTACCCATTCTTAGAATAATATTTTAAAATTCATAGGATTACAAAGAAAACAAATTATATTGAAATGCAAGTTATCAAAATGTGCTGGTGGGGGTTTTTAGGCCAAGCTGATATACTGGAAAGAACATGACACCTGGAGGGAGGTCAGGGAAGACCCGGGTTTGAATTTTCCCTCTGATGTTCCTTCTGTGTAAATGAAACTATAGTCACCTACAGTAGATTCTCTCAGTGGAAATTCAACCCATGAAAGCAAGGTGAAGCTTCCTAATCTTTGGCCTGGGTGTGAGAGAGATTTGGCTACACTTTTTACGTTTCAAAGGCATGACTCCTAGAAGGGATGCTTTTAGAGGTAATTCTAGAAAAGGATAAGAGTGTTGTATATGTTAAAGAATGGGTGATGATGCTGGTCTTCTATTGCTTTACTGTTCATTTATTTCCCAGTTAAATATTTCACCATTTCAATCTAATTTCCTTGACTTGTCTAGTTAGCATGAGTGAAGATATTCTATAGGCTGCTGAAAGATAGGCACACTAAAACAGTGTTAGTAAAGCTATGATTTGGCCCAACTGTTCCTGGAAAATAATTTGGAATTATGCTACTTTTAACCAAGATGGTTAAGTGAAGGAGGCAGATTGTTTATCTCTTGCAAACTTAGTTTAGCAAAAACCTGAAATTAACCTCATACCAATAATGATCAAGAAACCCAATAAAAAACCATAGAAAGTGACTTTTCTCCCAAAATGCACAAGGTCAGGCAATATGAATGGGGCCCTCCAGCAAAGCCAGCACCAGCACCAGCAAACATACCAAGCCTCTCAGTACAATTGACAATGAACCAGAGATACATGTGGTTACAGGGTTCTGGGTCAAGAGTAAACAGGAACAGAGGCCCCCATGAGAAAGAACTAAGGAGGTCAGAAAGCTCTACGGTAGGGATCTTGGGAACCCTGGAGAAAGAAAACAACCTGAATACTATGGCAATGCTCAGACCAGGACACTGAAGGGTTTTGAGGTCCCTAGAAATCTGTCATGAGATGACACAGAAAGTTTCAAGGATTCAGTGATCTGAACCTTAAAAATCCAGAGCATTAAACCCTGGGAAGTGGAGGTCAATGCAGGACCCCCAGGAACCAGGGTGAGACAAAGCACCAAGAGAAGGAGCCCCAGTTCAGGGGCTAGTACTAGACAGATGAGTAAAGTCAAGAAAACATCACCAGTCTAAAAACTGTTATAGATACAGAGACCCCTAAAATGAAGACACAAGTAACTCTGTAACCATTGTGAGCAGAGATCTGGGTTTTTTTTTAAAAGAGCATTTTCTTCAAGGAGTACATAAATACTTAGAAGAAATGAAGTAAGATTCGAAAAATGAAATAAAAGCTCAGGAGGAATGGATTTGAAGGGGAATAAATAGCTCAGATATAGTGGTGAATTTTACTCAAGTAAATAATTCTTTGAAAACTATAATAGAACAAACAAATCAATGATCCTATGAGATGGCAAAAATTTTAGAATAAAATTGAAAGAGAAAAAATTAGAAGAAATCAGGACAAGGAGATATAATTTTAGAACTATTGGACTCCCTGAAAACCATTATTTTAATTGGGGGGGGGGGTGTTTAATTGTGTTTTATTTTAGTCAACCTACACAACATGTTTTTAAAAACAATGCCTCCACTCCAAATAAATCAAGGTCAAAAATTAATGAGTAAACACCAGTCCAAGTTTTGTCCAAGTCCTGGCGTTGTATAGACGACAAAAAGCAGCACATTATTTTAATTAAAAAAAAAAACAATCCGTAAACTACATTTCAAGAAGCCATAAGTGAAAACTGTCTAGATCTATTTGACCAAGGTGGGGAAATTGAATTTAAATTAATCCACTGGTCATCTCTCAGGAATAGGGAAGTAGAGGGGAAGGAAGAAAAGGCAAAGAGCTAGTAACGTCATAGCCAAAATCTGGAGGTCCTACTTCAAAGATATGTACCATATACCAACGACCTAAAGCCAGGATCACACAGGCAGCTTCTACTATTAAACAAGAGGAGATTCTGGAGTACCATATTCCAAAAGATAAATGATGTAGGCTTGCAACAAGAAATAAATTATCCCATAAAGCTGAATATAATCATGCAAAGGAGAAAAGTGGATTTTTGATGGAATAGAGAATTTGCAAACACTTCTGATGGAAAGACCAAAGCTGAGTACAAACTCTGAATTGCAAACACAAGGGTCAAGAGAAAGCTCAAAAGATAACTTAATGTAAACAACTGGAAGGGCTTTTATGATGATGTGGTATTAACATTCTAATAATCATTCAGTCAGAAAGAATTTATCAAGTCCCTCCTATTTGTCAGGCACCGAGCTAAGCACTGGAGATGAAAAGAAAGACAAAAGGAAGTCCCTCCATGAAGGAACTCACAGTCTAATGAAGGAGACAACAACAACAACAAAAATGATTATATACAAACAAGCTAAAGATAGGCTAAATAGGAAATAATTAATAGAGGGAAGGCTCTAGAATTAAGGATTATATGGAAAGGCTTCTTGTGGGTCTGATCTCAAAGGATCCAGGAGGCAAGAGTAAGGAAAGAGAGCATTCCAGGTATGGGAGACAGCCAAAGAAAATTCCTGGAGTTGAGAGTTGGAGTGTCTTATTTGTGGGACAGCAAGGAGACCAGTGTCACTGGATTAAATAAGGTATAAAAAGAACTAGAAAGTTAGGGAGTAGGTGGTGGCTAGGTGATGAAGGGCTTTGAATATCCAACAGAGGATTTTGCATTTGGTCCTGGAGGGATCCACTGGAGTTTATTGAGTAGGAGGAGATGACATGATTGGACCTGTGTTTTAGAAGAATCACTTTGGTGACTGAATGGAGGATGAGTTGAAATGAGGAGAAATTTGAGACAAGCAGACCCACAAGCTGCTATTGCAGTAATCCAGGTGTAAGAGGATGAGGGTCTACACCAGGTTAGTGGCAGTATCAGAGGAGAGAAGGGGGAATATTCAAGGTTTCACAAAGATGAAATCAAAAGACCTCAGCAACAGTTTGCATATGGCAGGGGCAGGGGTGAGAGACAGTGATAAGTTGAGGATGACATCTAAATTGAGAGCCTGGGAGACTAGAAAAATGATGGTACCCTCAAAAGTAATGTAGAAGTTGGGGGTAGGAGAGAGAGTTTTGGGGGATAGATGATGGGTTGGTTTTGGACATTTTGTGTTTAAGACATCTATTTGACATCCAGTTCAAGATACCTAAAAAGCAGTTGGAGACATGAGATGGGAGGTCAACAGGGAGGGTAGGACAGAATAAGTAGATTTGAGAATCATCAGCATAGAGTTATAATTATATCCATGGGGGATGATGAGATCACCAAGTGAAGTAGTATAGAGGGAGAAGAGAAAAGGACCCAGGACAGAACCCTGAGGGACATTTATGATTAGAGGGCATGACTTGGTCAAGGATTCAGCAAAAGAGAAGACAACATTCAAGCAACTATGTATAATCAAACTGTATATAGGATAAATTGGAGAAAATCAGCAGAGCGAAGGCACTAGTATTAAGAGGGATCAGGAAAGGCTTCTTGCAGAAGGTGAGAATTTAGCTGAGACTTACAGGAAGCCTGGAAGCAGAGATGAAAAGGGAGGCACTTCCAGACATTGAAGACAAGTGACAATTAGGGGATTTGGGAAATGAAGTATCTTGTGGGAGGAATAGCAAGAAGACCAGTGTCACTGGAACATAGAAAAATTGGGGCTTGGGGGGGGGGGGAATGTTATAAGGGGTAAGAAGACTGGCAAGGTAAGAAGGAACCAGATTAATAGAAAAATAATAAAGAAATGTCCCTTCAGAACCTTAATGTATTAAAAGGATATTGAGGAAGTGAAATTAAAAAAAAAAAAAACCAGACCAGGGTGGGAGGGGGGAGTCCTACATTGGTTCTGTTTTAAGAGTTTTAAGAGAGGAAAGAGAAAGAAGAATAAGAGGAATACATTAATATAGAAAGTAGAGGGGGTGGGCAAGTTGCTATTTCTCATAATTAGAATGCATGAAGAGTATGAAAGACACGGAGGAAGACATGGGAGAAGTGGGCATGAAATGAACCTCACTCTTGTCTGGAATGAACAAAGGAGGGTTGAACACACACACGCGCGCGCGCACACACACACAGTTTGGTGTAGAAAAACATCCATCTAGGTTAAGAAGGAGGGGAATTCAAATTAGGGTATAAAATTAAACTTTATGATCCCAAATGAAAGATTAAAACTAAAACAAAAAGCAAAGAGCTAGAATATGAGAGTGCCGGTCCACTGAGGAATGAATGAACAAATTGTGGTTATATGAAATATTGTTGTACCACAAGAAAGAATGAAAGAAACAATTTCAGAGAATCCTGCATGGTTTAAAATGATGGAGAATATAGTGAGTAGAACTAGGAGAAGATTTGTGCAAAGACCACAACATTGTAGAGAAAAACAACTTTGAAAGACTTCAGAATTCTGCTCAATGCAACGACCAACCATGTCTCCAGAGATCCAATGATGGAATGTATTACCCATCTCCTAACAGAGAAGTGATGAATTTAATTTTTTTTGTGGTGTTTTTTTTTTCTTTTAAATGACTTGTTTATTTACTTTTAATTTACAAGATTCAGTTCCACATTCACTTGAGTTTCAGATTTTCTCCCCTCCCTTCCCCCCCCCCCCATGGCGGCGTGCAATCATGTAT
>CM053586.1:329438580-329453973 GCA_028646515.1 Pseudochirops corinnae
ATACACACACATTAAATCATTCTATACATATTACTATGTTCTTTGTAGTTAATTTGGGTAATTAATTCGGGTATTTATGAGTCAAAATTATTTATTCTCATTTGTTTCCAGGCGTTTGTCTCTGATTTCTGTTCTCACTCTTTACTCTGCTTTCCACTAAGGCTAGGTGTCAGTATCTGTGCATTGGGGCCTGGCCTGGGTCTCTCAGAGGAATGCTGGCCCATTGTACTTCCAGTTCTCTTGTCCTTTGAAGTGTTTTTTTTTTCTCTTTAGCCTGTGGGTCTAAGTTCCATTCTGTTCTTCCCACCTCTTTAGACCCCCTCCTTTCTACCAGTTCTCCCTTTCCTTCATGTGTGTGGTCACAGGTGATATCCTTTTCCTCCTGCACAGTGAAAAAGGCAGGTTTCAGCTGAGTCACTCCCATAGAGGGAATGGTCATTGACCCCCACAGCTGGACTCTTAAGCATATGGCTGCAAGATTGCATGTGGTCCCTTCCCCCCATTCACAGAAACATTAGTTTGGTGGCAAGAACCCTGGGTATTTCAATTCTCTAAGTAATCTCTAAGTATTTAAATTCTCCCATGTTATTTCTTGAGGTTTTTACATGGTATGGGGCTTTTCTATGTTCATCTGGATCCAACTTTGGTTGGTCTACATCTCACATCAATCTTTTTTGTTGGGGAAGGTTTGGAGGCTGCAGAAGCTTAAGAAAAAGAACTGTTTGGCTGTCCTGGACTCACAAGATCCTACCTTCTTTTTATTTCTTAGGTGGTCGAATTCTGTAATGCCAGCACTCACAACCAAGAAGCACCAAACCTTCACAACCAACTGTGCAGCCTGAGAAGCATGTGGGATGTAATCATGGACTCTGTTGACTTCAGAAAGAGCCTCCCCTTGGCTGCTGCTACTGCCCTTCCACCTCCGCCCACATTTTCTTTGCTCCAGACTGGGGACAGGGTTGTCTGCTTAGTTCTGGATGTTTCTGGGAAAATGGCTGAGGTAAAATGACTACAAACTCTTTTATTTACTCTTCAACCCTGGTGAAAAATTATTTAAGTGGAAGGGGACAAGGAACTTTGTCATTAGGTTGGGACAGAACTTTTCGTGCCAGGGTAAAGGAAGTTGATGTTTCTACCTTTTCTCATCCTATTCAGTTTAATTTAATTCAGCAAGCATCTATTAAGTGCTTACTGGATCAATTGATCAGGCAGTCAGCAGTCACTTGACAATTGCCTATTATGTTCCAGACACAGATGCTGGAAATACAAATACACAAATGAAACCGTTCCTTTCCTCAAATAACTTATATTGTACTTGAGGAAGGGAGAGAGGTGCCAGGCACTATCTCTCCAGTCCTGGGCATACGGAGACAAAACCAAAAGTCACTGCCTTCCAGGAGCTTACATTCTGTTCCTTTGTCCCTACTCTGTGCTGTAGCAAAACTAGCCTTAAGGTCCATGCCCATACATATTTCTCACTTTCTCCCCTCCAAAGCAGCTAGATAGTGCAGTGGATAGAGCTCCAGACTAGGTCTGGAGTCATGAAGACTTGACTTCAGATCTGGCCTTAGCTGCTCACTAGTGACCTTGGGCAAATCACTTAATGACCCTCTGCCTCAGTTTCCTTGAGTAAATGGAGATAATAGCAACCCCTACCTCCCAGGGCCATTGTGAGGATCAAGTGAGATATTTGTAAAGTGCTAAACACAGTGCCTGCACATAGTAGGTCTTTTGGGGGGGATTTTTTTTTGGAGGGGGGAAGGTAGGGCAATTGGGATTAAGTGACTTGCCCAAGGTCATACAGCTAGTTTTTTTTGTATTAAGTGTCTGAGGCTGGATTTGAACTCAGGTCCTCCTGACTCCAGGGCTGGTGCTCTATTCACTGCGCCACCTAGCTGCCCCACATAGCAAATCTTAACAAATGTTTGTTACCTCCCCTCCTCACCTTTTTTCATGCCATTCCTTTTGCCTAGAATGACCTCACTTCTTCACATCACTTGCTGAAATTCTATCTGTCCTTTAAAGCCCATGTCAAACACCACCTCTGTGTGTTCATGAAACTTTCTGCGATTTCCCCCCATCTAGTGATGATATTGATTCCTAAGTTCTCACAAAGCATTTTGTTCCTTTCCAATGCAACTTGCCACGTGGCACTTTGTATCACTAATATTGCCGGTGTGTGGCACTTCATATTAAAACTTAAAGCTGCATTAAGACTGTTGAGACAGCCTGTATCTAAGGTACCTACTCATGCTTTTGAGTAGTCTGATCAATGCTTTCCTACTTTTTGCTTTTGATTTTGGGGTTTTTGTTTCATAGGCTGACAGGCTCCTCCATCTACACCAAGCGGCCGAATTTTACCTGCTGCAAGTGGTTGAAACTCATACATATGTTGGCATCATAAGCTTCAGCAGCAAAGGATTGATCAGAGCTCTGCCACGCTAGATAAAGAATCACAAAGACCGAAAGCAGCTATCATCGGTGCTTCCTACCACTGCCATAGCTAATGCAGGGACCAATATATGTTCAGGCCTACAGATGGGGCTTCAGGTAACAAAAATCATCCCACACATTACACTTCATGTAGCTATGTGTCTGTGCCCTACTCCCTTTTTAAAGCCTCTGATGTCCCGAGGATGCCTCTGATGAACAGACAATACATCACACACAGAAAAGGTTGCCTAGATCTACAGCCTGATGTTTCTTGTGTTCTGTTGAGTAGCTGAAAGAATGTGGTGCTCCAAGAGGGAGGGCTTTATTTAGTAGTGAAGTACTACCCATCATTGTTCCCACTCATAGATAACTAGGTGGCGCAATGGAGAGAGTACTGGGCCCACAGTGAGGGAAAACCTTAGTTCAACTACAACCTCAGACACGCACTAGCCGGATGACCCTGAGAGTCACTTAGTCACTATTTTCTCAACTTGTGGAGGATTGTTGTAAGGATCAAATGAAATAATCTCTGTAAAGCACTTGGCACAGCACCCAGCACACAGTTGGCACTTAATAAATGTTCCTTCCCTTCTCCTTCCCTACTATATCCCTGGGCATGTCTAGCATTGTACACAAGGCTGCATTGTATAACAGAGTGTTTAAATGTGGAGTCAGGAAGACTCCGCGTTCAGACCTCCTCCCCTTGGTAGCTGAATGACTATGGGTAACTCACTTAATTCTGAGCCTCAATTTTCTTATCCTTAGAATGAGAATTACGCCACCTGGAATACCTACCAGTTGTTATGAGGCAGTGTTTATAAAGTGCATTGCCAAATGTATGGTGTCAGTTATCATCTTATCATCATTATTGTTGTTACCCAGAATGATCCCTAAGCATGGTCAGTGGGTCAAAATGTGACCCTGGAGAACAATCAGGCTTCTGGGACAGTCTAGGGCAGGGCCTCTCGGCCCTTTTTTTTGGTAACATAAATCCCTTTGGTAAGCTGGTCAAAACTATGGGGCCATCCTCAAAAGAACCATTTTGTTACCCACACTCATAATTGAAGGAAAAGCTAATATTGAGTTGGAGGTTAGTGGAAAAAAAGTATATGGTTTTTTCCAAGTTCATGGACCCCATACAAAGTAAAATCAGTGAACATTTTGATTCAGAATGTTCTACTCTGATATGCCAACTGTAGGGATATAGACCCTCTGAGAGAATACTTAGATACTGAAGTAAGAGGGGTCCATGCCAGCTTGATTGTATAATAGGTTTATTAGGATCTATTGGGTTAAATAGGAGGATTGGGTTGCTTAAGGGAATTTACTCCTGAGACCCAGTCTTTGTGTCAGGAGGACAGAATGGTGTAATAGATCCCCCACACCAGCTCCAGGCCAGGTCAGATATTATATAGACACAGGAGAAAGAAGGCATAGTGCCAGGGATGGCCCAGGGTCACCTGCAAGTGTTCCATGAGATAGTTGGAGCTTCTTTTTCTGTTTACATTTACTCAAGGTAGTTTGCATTCTTTGTGAGACTTGAGGTCACATCCCTACTCTGGGCTACCCCTGTACAGTGTATATGTATTTGTATATACATATATGCATACATATATTTTATATGTATGTGTATTACATATGGTAATATGTGTGTATGTATGTAAAATTTAATTTGTTGTTCAGTTGTTTCAGTCATGTTCAGCTCTTCATGACCCCATTTAGGGTTTTCTTGGCAGAGATACTGGAGTGGTTTGCCATTTCCTTCTCCAGCTCGTTCTATAGATGAGGAAACTGAGGAAAGGAGGGTTAAGTGACTTGACCAGGGTCACACAGCTTTTAAGTGTCTGAGACCAGATTTGAACTCAGAAAGATGAGTGATTGACTCCTGACTACAGGCCCAGCACTCTATTCACTGTACCACTGAGCTGCCCTCTTATAATTTAATTGGAATCTCCCTAATAATGAATAATCTATTTCCAGGTGATTGAAAGTCTGCATGGAAATACATATGGCTCTGTGATAATATTAGCAACCAGTGGAGAAGATGGGAATATCAGCAATTGTTTGTCTACTATGATCGACAGTGGTTCAACTATTCACACCATTGCTCTGGGTCCATTTGTAGCTGAAAGTCTTGAAGAATTGCCCACACTGACAGGTATGTGTTTTATTGATTGTTTTCTTCCTTGAGAATATTTCCCTTTCTCCATGAAGTCCTACTCTGCTGCCTTATCGTGGTGTAAATATAAGATTCTGCCTCATCCCTGGATTCTTGGAAGCTATAACAAAAGAATTCAAGTCCTTTCTTACAGGCTTTATGATGCTGAAAAGGATTTGAGTATAGTCCCAGCAACAGACCAAGTCTACTTTCTGAGAACCAGCCAAGCTAAGTACAAGTAGTCTGGTCACTTGGTAATTCATTCTTTGGTCCCAACAACCTATGAAACAAAATATGCAAAATGACTCTCAATTGTATGGAACTCCACACTGCTTCTTCAATGACAGAAAAGGGGCAAAAGGTGCTTAGAATCATTGGGTGAGGTTTTTTCCTATCTTTACTGTATTTTTAAACTATCTTTTAGTTTTAACTCGATGTAATTCTCTTCTTCATCAAAGTATTCTTGACATAGAAGCCTAAGCCTTATGTTTGGTCTTTGTCCTCTCTCATTTCACCTGTGTCTTTCCACCTTTGCAAAAATGTCACCAAGTATAGAAGTGTATATGCAGATTTAATTTGGGGGAGCTTATTGAATTCTTGATAGAATCACCTCCCTTTTCCATCCTTTGTCACAGAGATTGGTATGAGACCAATGTTCAATAAACAAGTGAACCTTCTGTTAGGGGAAGAGAACATTAATCCTTGATATTATCACTGTAAATAAAACAAGAAGAAAGTTGTAGCTAATTGGAAGGATGGTTCATTGTACTCCTTGGAAAGGCAAAGGAAGAAGTTTGAGTTGGTTTTATGACGTTCTACTGTGTGCCCAAATACAAAAAGAAACATTACTTCATGGGAGAATTTGCCATCTTATATTGCACTGCTCATGATTAGTATTGCAAAAAGACTATTATAAAAATAATTGCAACTTATGCACCAATCTCTGTGACAAAGGATGGAAAAGGGAGATGATTCTATCAAGAATTCAATAAGCTCCCCCAAATTAAATCTGCATATACACTTCTATACTTGGTGACATTTTTGCAAAGGTGGAAAGACACAGGTGAAATGAGAGAGGACAAAGAGCAAACATAAGGCTTAGGCTTCTATGTCAAGAATACTTTGATGAAGAAGAGAATTACTATGCATGGCAAGCATTGAATAATATTTTTTAAAAAGTGATTGCATTTTTAGCAGACAAAAGTTTACTTGTTATTGACAGGGGAGCCATTCCTTAATAAATGGTCTACATTTGGCAGACCACAGCTTGTCAGTGAAAGATAAAAATTAATACAAAGTTAGATGAAAGAATAAAAATGAAAAAAAAGTTATAGCATGCAGTTGAAGCAATTCAACACTGAGCTAATCAAATAAGTTATTGATGATGAAAGTAAGTTAAGGCATGAAAGAAGGAATAAGTTGATTATAATAATTTTACATAGAAGTTTATTAAGAAATATTATTTATTATAGTTTATTATTTATATATTTTATAGTTATATAATATATAAATACTATATTACATAAATTATTATATATAATATAAAATTATATTATGTTTGAATATAAATATTATGTATTTATTATTATGTATTATAGTTTCTTATAGTTATTGTTAAGAACTTTTGCTAACCAGTTGACAGAAAAGAGAAACCAAGAGTCTAAAAGCATTTTAGTTAGTGAATGCTCAACTTATTTGCCATGTGGCAAGCCAAAGACAACTCTTATTCTGAATATAAACTCATTTAAAATCTTATGGGAAAGGATAATCAAAGATTGTGAGCAGTATAACTTCGAAAAAAGCGCAGAAAATCAGTGGAGGGTAAAAGTAAGTTTTAAAAAATCATGGTGAAAGATTCAAATAAGTAAAACCATATTGTGGGCATTTAACAATGAAGAATAAAGACACAAAGAAGAAAAGTAGAAAAGACCTGCAAATATTTTATAACAAGCTGTTTTCATCATTAAGCACAACAGATTTACCACACTTGGACCCATACACTGGGACATTACAATCCAAGATATGCTTAAAGAAGAGGCAGAACTGTCATTTTTAAGAACAAAGATGGGAAAGCTACTAGATTAGAAACTTAGAGAAGTTCCCTCTTGAAAGTAACTTAACTGTGACATCATTGAATTATTGACGTCTGAAGGAAAGAAAAATGCCAAAGATGTAGAAAAAAAAATCTCAAACTTTTTTTTTTTTTTTTACAATACCAGCTACTAACCTATAAATCTACTTTCCTATCAATAATTTTTTTTGGAGATTCATCCATGTACACATGGAAGACATTCTCAGTGCCAGTCTTTTTTTTTTTTTAACCAATGATATTCTCCAGTAGTACACAGTTTTGCCATCACACAATTGACTGAAAGAAATAAAGAATACAATTTCCCTTTGTTGCATCCAAAAAAATTAATGCAATCTTGGACTACATTAAAAGATGCTGAGACTATTATTTTGGAGATGATGGTACCACTCTACTCTGCCTTCATCAGACCTCATTTGTAATATTGTGTTCAGTTTTGAGGTCGACAAGGCTTTCCATTGATCTAATTGTTAGGAGGTAGTTTTTGTTTTGGTTTTGGTTTTCTTGGTAGGAAGCCTCCAGATGCCTCTTTGCTGCTTCTGCCCTTTGCTCCTAATTCTACCCTCTGGGCCTGAGCACAGTAAATGTGATCCCTTCTCCCCTTAAGAGCACTTAGAGCACTTAAAGACAGCTGTTAGGTTCCTCCATTTCTCTGTCCCAAGACTCCCCAGATGTTGAGGGCACACAGCCTAGTCTCATATCCTCTCTACTCAGAGCTATATGCAGGTTTTGCATCAGTAGCAAAAAAGTTGGGGGAGGGGGCATCTGAGGACACATTAAACCACAGGTGTTTTGACCACTTTATCTCTATTTCCATATTTATCACTGGCTGTTCAGGTCTACACTTTTACCAGATGACCTCTGAGTTCCCTGGTAGCTCTGAGATCTTGGGAGTCTGTGATTCTTTTCATGAGCAATAATGGTTAAAGGAAATAATGATAGTGATCATAACTAACATTTACATATTCCTTGCTGTGTGCCAGGCACTGTGCTGAACACTTTACAATTATTATCCCCATTATACAGATGGGGAAACCAAGGCCAACAAACAGTGCCTTCTGGCCTATCTCTTCTGCAGCAGACAAAGTGGTTTTACCTTCAGGATAGCTTTAAATAAAATGTACTTTCAAGGTAAAGGAGTGAGTCCTCTATGGTATCTTCCTCACCTATGTGGTGATTAAACTTGTTCTAATCAGAGATTTCCTATGTGCGTGTATATAGATATAGATAAACACATATGCATATGTTTGTGTGTGAATGCGTGACTGAATATATGTATGTATGTATACATATGTCATATATATGCATACACATACATTTATCTGTATATGTGTATCATATATACAGGGAACTTGTATATACACATATAACATATACATTTATACATATATGCACACACATAGACATACATGTGTAACAATGAGATAAATGCCTTAAGAGTACAGAGACACAATAGAGAAAACACATTTCTGAATGAGTTTCTGTCAAAGTGACGAATACATGACCATAAGGTGGATCCCAACTTTGTTAGGAGGCACAACATTTCTGGGTTGAATAAAGGTGGGGAGTTAATGACTGACACTGAGGAAGGGAAGTGATGAGACACCAAAGATTTACAAACTTGACAGTTTTGCTCCAGGCCATATATTTAGGCTTCACCCGCGCCTCCGGGACTAGAAGATTGTTCTGCCATTTTATCTGCCCACCCACATGCCCCTCAGAAGAAGTGAGACTGGACTAAGCGCTGTTTGGTGGGGGTAATGGGGCGACTTGTCCAGACTGATTGGTTGTACCATGATCACATCTAATAACTAATTCCTTAGCTTCCAGCTTCCTTTGTCGGTATAGAAGCCAGTCGTGTGAATTCTGCCATAGTTATAACAGGGAAAAAATCACCTGGAATTGCTTAACATCATTCTCAGATATATGCATGTGCAAGATGGTGGCAAAACAAGTTAAACATGGGCCTTGCCCTTAAGGAATATCACTCTCCAATGAGCAAAGGTTACAGATAAAAGATGAAATATTTTTGAGGCTCCTGAATTAATACTGAAATCATCTGATTCAGGAGGGTTGACGTTCTTCGCATCAGACAGTGCAAGTTCCACTGGCTTGATGGACGCCTTTAGTAGAATTTCATCAGGTACTGGAGACATCTTTCGCCAACCTGTCCAGGTCAGTGTGTTTTCATTATGGGAATTTCCTAGTGATGTGATGCCATACTTCATAGTAACCAGGGGGGATTCTCACACAAATAGCAATGCTAGATCATTTCCTTGGCAGTTAACTCACCACTATCTGATAATCTTCAATAGTCTCCAATCAATACACATTTACTGAGCTCTTGACAGAGGTAGGGGCTGAGGGAGGTACAAAGTTTAGAGAAGACAATATTCAATTATTTCAAGAATTCTACCGTTCAGTGGAGAAATAAGACACTGACAAAGCTATAATGCCCAGAATTACACAATAGCTATGGTGCACAATATTACACAATGAGTGCATTAATGAGCTACAAAAGAAAGGGTCAAGTGAGGTCTGAGTTGAAATGCCTTTGCAACCAAGGTGGCCGGGGAAGGCTTCCTGGAAGAGGTAGTTTTTAAGATGAGCTTTGAAATAAACTGACCCAAGTTCAACAGTCCTGGAGAAAGGAGAGTGTTCCAGAGTCCAGAAATGGAGGTTCCCTGTTGAAAGAGTTGAGAGTAGAGTGAGGCGCCTGGGGCCCAGCTCCAGACTGCCCAGGAATATAGTTGGTGGAGGTGTGGCCGGCCTCCCTGGGGCCTTCCTATGGACCATCATCCCCATCTGATCAGTTGTGACTTTTCCTTCTCCCTCGTCTGGATCTGGGACCACCACTGAGAGAGTCCCATTGATGGGGCAACTGGCCCATAGAGCCCCCTTCCCCACTGCTTTCTTTTCTCTTGCCTGAAATCCTTCTGAGTTATCAGGGGCTTGACCTTGATTATCCTTGAGAGCAGAGACTGTGTTTTGCCTTTCCTTGTACCCCTGGTGCTTAGCACATTGCCTGGCACACTGTAGGAGCTTAGCAGAATGCTGATTAATTGACTAGTCCCTCACTGTAATTCTTTATGAATATTAAATAGTTAGTAAATTAACAATAGCTTATGATACTGCACAGTAAATCACCCCAGGTTGCTCTCAAAGCAAGCTTTTTCTAAGAAGTTATTCACATAAATCAGGTTGGACTTTTTCTATCTACTTTACAATATCATTTGGCCTCCATCATAACTTTCACTGGCTACTCTGGCAAGAAGATAGGAATATGCCGAGGTCTGTGGTTTTTTAATTAACTCAGTGTTTTCTTCATCAATAGCTTGACAGCACCGGTGAAATTGTTGACGTTCATCAGCACATTAGTAGGATGGTGACTGTTGATGGCAGCCTGGGAAACGATACTGTCTTTTTAGTTACATGGCAGACCAGGGGGCCTCCTGACATAGTCCTCCAGGACCCTGCTGGGAAAAAATACTTCACAGCAGATTTTGATACCAATCCAGGGTTGAGGAGCTCTTATCTTCGGATTCCAGAGACAGCAAAGGTAAAAGTTACCATAAGGCCAAGCCTGGTTACTGATCTTGTCTTTGTAGCCTCAGAACTTAGCAAACACCCAGCACTTTGTCCTAGGAACAGACCTATCTAGCATGTTATGTTTTATGTGTTATGTAATAAATAAATACTTATTGAATGGAATTGGATTGAAGGATCTAATTGATACTGTGGATTGAGAGATTAATTTGAGCATGTTAAGGATACCCCCTACCAGAGTAATAATGGGCTCAGAATGCAGAATGAGACTTAGATTTTTGGATATGACCAACGTGGCGATTTGTTTTGGTTGACTAGGCACATTTGCTATGAGAATTTTGTTTTCCTTTTTTCAGTGGAGAGAGGGGAGGCAGGAGGGAAAGGGGGGAAAATGCTTGTTAGTTTTGTGAAAAATATAATTTAATCTAAAAAAAGATGCCAGTTATTCTATAGCGTGGTTGAAATTTGACTCAATCTCATAAATATTTTAAAGTGCCTACTAAGTGAAACAATCTGGACTGGGAATCAGAAAATCTGTGTTTGATTACCTATTACCTACCTATGTTTGATTACCTACCTCCTCCTATTAGTTATGTGATCTTATGCAAATCATTTAATCTCTCCCAGCCTCAGTTTTCTCCTCTGTAAAATGGGTCAAACAGCAGTCACCTTTCCTGCTTAACAGCACTATATGGAAAGTGCTTTGTAAACCTTGTAAACATAAGAATTATTTATCATCATGGTCATCACCGTTTCATTCTCCTCTTTTTCAATGGGCTTAAAACAAGTGACTCTCTTATTCTTTCAGGTTTATGTTCTGTGGACTTTTGTACTATTTTTTTTAGTTGAATAAAAGTATGAGGAAATGAACTGACCATGTTCAGGTTCATTAAAAACATCCTCAGTGGATCCTGTAGATAGGAAGGATGTGCGCTTTATCTTATTCTCATTTCATTTTGAACCTATTGGCCAAGTCCTTACATTTTGAAAGCTTTTGTTTCCATGTAGATTGGAGAGTATGAGTATTTGGCAAAGCAACTTCTACTAAAAAAAGCTTTGCTTTGGTTGTTTTTTTTTTAAGTCAATGTTATGCCCAGTGATGTGGGCAAAAGTTAGGTCGATGATAATGGTCCAGTCTCAGTACAACTTTTTGGTTGAGTTCCTCAGGACATTTTGAGCTCTGTATTTGTTTGTGTATATATACACATATATGTATACATACACACACGAGATCATACATGCATATGGTATTGTATATATAGTTGGTGTGTGCACACATGCATATGTGTATGTGTACATATATGGTTTATATATATAAACAAATGCATAGATATATGATTACAGAAGAATATTATATTTAAATAGTTATATCTATATATATATATGTATTCTGTAGTCATATACATATATACTTAATAATTTTAATATAATCAATTCTCTTTTTAATATATGTATTTTATTTTCTGCATTTAAAAACATTATTCTGAGAAGAGGTCCACAGGTTTCATTGAACACTGCCAAAAACTATCACACACACACACACACCCACACCCACACACACACCCACACCTACACCCACACCCACACCCACACACACACACACACACACACACACTCACACACATAGATTAAGAATCTCTAAATAGACCATGAGAGCTGATACATTCTTGAAATGTCTCCCTCTTGTAATATGTCTATATGGTGGTGCCAAAGGGCAAGAGTATAATACAGTTATGGAATTAATTCTTAAAATATAGATTTAATTTGTTTTAATCCTGGATCAGCCATTAGCTTTGGGAACCCAGGAAAGGTATCCAACTTCTATGGACCTTTTGCCTTTATAGGCAGATAAATTGTGTCAGATAATCTCAAAGGTCTATCTTTGTTCTAGAATTTTCTGACTTTATTACTCTAAGTGACAGTGTTGGACACATTGCCCTGGGACACAATTCTTTTATAACAATGGGAAAATACCTATTGAGGAAATGTGAACACCATTTACATAAGCTAGTTTAGAAAGGCAATTAAAAAAAGGTTCAGTGGTTTATCTCTTATCTCTGGCTGGGAGCTACATAACTTGATGTGTAGTTTGAGATTTTATCATGCATTCTGAAACTCCCTGTGTAAACCAGTGAGTTCACTCTTCCTGTTATGTATCAGTAACTATACTGTGCCCAATAATGGATTAGATTCTGGGGCAATTGGATATGGGGGAAGTTTTACAGCAGAAGAAAAGTGAACCTATGAGGATTCTAAACAATGAATAAAAAACAGAATGAAAAACTAAGAAAGATCTTTCCACAATTGACTTACTTTGCTGGTGGCTCTAATCTGCTCTGATTTGGTAATATAATCTTTGATTAGCTAACGGCCTTTCCAGCTCTATATCTAGGATTTGAATCCTGGATTTCAATCTCAAGGGCTACTTCAAGATGTCCCAGAATAAAATTGCCTGAAAAAAAAAGAGAAAAGCTTTCTGGAACATATGACTCTGGGCAATGGGGATCTGAGGTCTGGGATGGAGTTGGGGATTTAGGCTCGGTACAAAGAAGCCTCCTACTAACCAGAGTCTGAGAATGAGCTGCCTTGGAGGGAGGTCTTCAAGTGGGTGAAGGATGACCATGTTGGCGGAGAGTGCAGACAGGAGTCTTGGTCAGGTATAGATTGTAACAGATGGCCCTGGAGCCCCCTTTGAGCTCTGGCATTCTCTGATTCTGGGACCCCAGCAAATGCTAGCATTTCCCTCTAAATTGTTTCATTGTGTATGAATACAGAGAAAAAGAATTTTAAAATGGGGGGAGGATGTTCCCTGAGTTCCCTATATTGAATTCCGAACCAGCGCAGATTAGAAATCAGAAAACTAGGATTGTAGTGTGAGTCCACTAATAAACTGAGAAAATATCCTCTACTTTAACCTCTGTAGGTCTCATTTTCTTTATCTGGCAGGCAGCAAGGTGGCACAATGGCTAAAGCCCAGGGTCTGGAGTCAGGAAGACCAGAGTTCAAATATGGTATGATCTGGGCAAGTCACTTAACTTCTGCCTCTCTCAGTTCCTTACTTAACTGTATGATCCTGGGCAAGTCACTTAACTTCTGCCTCTCTCAGTTCCCTCAAATGTAAAGTGGGGCTAATAGTAGCACCTCCCTCCCAGGGTTGTTGTGAGGATCAAATGAGAAAATATTTTTAAAGCACTTAGCACAGTGCCTAGCACTTAAGTAGATGCTTAATCCTTGTTCCCGCCCCCCCCCCCCCCCCCCTTATCTGTAACAAGAAGCCTGGATAACAATGTTTCTAGCTACAGCTAGTCCATGATTTTATAGCTTTTCGGATTTTATTCTCTTTATGTGACTAGACTGTACTTTTCGAGTTTCTGTGACAAGTCCAGCTTAGGAAATGGTAATAAAAGTAGAAAATGATATGACCTAAGCTGGGGAGTATTCTGGATCTGTGACTTCATCAATATTGAGAAATCCTGGTGTGGAAGCTCCTTGGAGCAATGAAGATCTGCAACTCACGTGTAACATTGTTTTAATTTTTTTTTAATGAACAAAAATCCATTTTCTCTCTTATCTACGTCCCCTTGCCATTGGGGGAAAATAAGAGAAGGAAAAGAAAAACAAAGCCTTTATAAAGAAATAGATAGATAGATAGATAGATAGATAGATAGATAGATAGATAGATGATGGATAGATGGATGATGGATAGACAGATGGATGATGGATAGATGGATGGATGATGGATAGATAGATGGATGATGGATAGATAGATGATGGATAGATAGATAGATGGATAGAGGATAGAGGATAGATAGATAGATGATAGATGATAGATAGATAGATAGATAGATAGATAGATAGATAGATAGATAGATAGATAATCAAACAAAAAAAATTCATTCTCACATTGATTTTGTCCCCCCCAAAAAAGTATGGTCTCATTCTGGATCCTGAGACATCATCTCCATGTCAAGAGATGGACAGTATGCTTTAACCTCTGCTTTCCAGGATCATGCTTGGGCACTGCATGCAATTTGTTGTTTTAAAGAGTCCTGGGGGATATTGAGAAGTTAAGTGACTTTCCCTTGGTCACATGGCTAGTGTATCAGAGTCAAGCCTTGAATTCAAAACTTCCTTTCTCTAAGGTTAGCCTTTTATCTACCCCATCGTAGACCTGCCACCCCACCCCATTCTAATTAGAGTAATGGAAGCCTCAGAAGGTTCTGATTTTCACTTGTGGCCTTGAAGCCTTTTTTCCCAAGCAGTCTACACAGGCAAAGAAGATTGGAGAATTGAGCAATTTTCTAAGTGACCAACTGTCTTCCCCAAAGCTTGGCATAGTACTCTGCTCACAATTTTCTAAGTGTCCAACTGTCTTCCCCAAAGCTTGGCATAGTACTCTGCTCACAGAAGGTGCTTAATACATGCTTATGAAATTGTATTACAGTCACGTAATAAGTGCTTGTTGAATGAATGAATTTAATCAGACACTCAAGATTAAAAACTGAAACTTCCTCTCCACCTCCACTCAGTGTTGCTATTGGGGGTAAGGACTGTTTTATTGGGGTTTCCAAGGCCTAGAGGATGCAGAAGATAATGTTGGTTTCTCTTACTTGAAATATACAACCTTCTATTCATTCATTCATCCATTCATTCAATAAACAGCTGTTGATTTTATTTCAGTCATTTTTTTCTGTTATGGAAAAAGGATTTAAAAAATCATTTTCTCCTTGGGCACTGAACAGACCATTTTGTGTTTGTGAAGCACTTTGGGCTTGGAGACCATCATACAGGAAATCATCATCTGCGAGAAACATAAATGAATGATGAACACTTCAAAAACAAATACTGGGTGCAGTTCCTTATGGACTAGACTCAAAAATGAGGAGGTGAATTATGCTGTGATCACCATGGAAACATTTAATCTGGTTATTCTTTAACAGGAATTACCATTTAGAAAAATCTTTGCTGGTGCATTTTATTTTCATTTTTGCTTTTTAGAGGGGAGAAGGCAGGGCAATTGGGGTTAAGTGACTTGCTGTAATGCCATGCACCAGCAGATTCCCAAAGGAATGCTACTGTGAACAGCCTTTAGAGTTCAGATTACAAAATATAGTGAACACTCTGTTTATTCCATTACAAATCAAGACAAACATTCAAAACATTATAA
>CM053586.1:329454473-329475724 GCA_028646515.1 Pseudochirops corinnae
CCTTCTTCTACATCAACAGGGGAGTTCATGCCTTCTCAACAATGGGACAGAGTTTGCACCTTCCACACTTAGCACTTAGTACTGTCTATCCACTTAGTACCAAGTGCTAAGTATCCTGCTAAACCAATTACTATTACACTTGCCCAATGGCTAGTAAGTGTTAGTTAAGTGTCTCAGGCTGAATTTGAACTCAGGTCCTCCTGACTCCAGGTGCTCTATTCACTGTGCCACCTAGTCACCCCAACAGGAATTATTATTTAGAAAAATCTTTGCTGGCACACTTTTTGTCCTCAAACCTTTAGGTAGGTGCCACGTTTGTGCTTTAAGGGTAAAGGACAAGGTTTTGCTGTGGTTTTCAAAGCCACCCTCTCTGTGTTTCAGACTGGCTGCTGGACTTGCCTGCTGAATTAACACTCACTCTCGGCAAGCCCTCAGAATGGCAGTGAGTTCTCGGGCCACAGATGACGCTGTGCCACCAGTAACTGTGACAGCCCATGTGAATAAAGCTGGAGCCCGTTTCCCACAGCCTGTGATCATTTATGCAGATGTGAAACAGGGGTTTTATCCTATTCTCGAAGCTAATGTGACTGCTGTTATTGAGCCAGAAATGGGAAAGCCTGTCAGGTTGGAACTGTTCGATGATGGGGCAGGTAACAAAGAAATGTCATGTTATTTTTTATGTTTTTCAAACAGTTCTCTTAATGAATCAGTCCATTAGATTGTAAGCTCCTTGAGGGCAGAGACCGTTTTTGCTTCCTTTTGTATCCCCAGTGATTGAGCACATTAGGTACTTAATAAATACTTATTGCATTAGTGAATTCAATCAACACACATTTCTTAAATGCTTACTATGTGCCAGGCACTATTCTAAACACTGGGGATAAAATTCAAATAAGAAAACAATCCCTTCTCTTAAGGAGCTTACATTATTATTATGTGAATGAACAAGATATGAGGTGAAGATCAACACTGAGATAATTTTTAATTCTCCTCTGTGTAAATTGTGTTATCTTATTTAATATTCCTGGGCTAGCAAGTCCTCACTTACACATTAAATAGCTCCAGGCCAAATTTACACAAGGGAAACAGACTGTGAATTGGGGGTAGGGGGTGGTCCAGGACTCCAATTTATCTGTTTGTACATGGGGAGTGGGGTGGAAGAATGAGCTGGTTTGGGACTCTTTTCTCAGTAATCCAGATTTCATCTTCTCCATTAGCCATCTGGATAATTTTGGCATCTACTACTGTCACTATGCCAGGTTGCACAGGATTATCTGGGCTGAGAGAAGGTTTCTACAGAGCTAAGGGTCAGAAGCTGGCTCACTTGGTTACACAATTTGCCTATAGGTCCACATACTCTCCCTTAAAACACTCTCTCCATCAGTGCTGATCACCATTCCTCAGTGATAGAGTGATTGGCCTTCAGAAGTTGCTATGGCTGCAAAAACTCATGGTCCTGCATCTAATCTGGGGCTGAGACCCCCTGAACTTAGCTAGCCTGATTCTTGGAGAACAGATTCACACTACCATTTAAGTGATCTTGTACAAAACCAACTCCAAGACGACTATACCCAATCACTTTGAAGGGAACAAGCCACCCACCCCAAACATACTCTCTGATCTAATGCAACAAACATTTTTAAACACCTGCAAATTTGAAAGCTCTATGCTAAACACTAAAGCTATAAATAGAAATGAAAAATAGCATCTTCCCTAAGAGAACTTACAATCTCCTGAAATAAGTTCCCCAAAGACTCAGGTTTGCAGAGCAAAACATAAATTAATTCACCAAAACTGTGATAACCCAGGAAGGGTGGGAGCCACAATAGCCTCGGACAATTTTTCCAATTGTTTCTAGTTGGTCCTTTTTTTGTCTTTCCTTCCCCGCCCCCCATCTCACCACTGTCTGCAGATTTTCCTAGTATATATTGTTCAAAAGCTACATATCACTTCTTCCTCTTAGAGGCAGCTAGGCAGTGTAGTAGCTAGATTGCTGGGTCTGGAAGACCAGAGTTCAAATCTAGCCTCAGACACTTACCAGTTGTATGACTCCAGACAAATTACACAACTTCTAATAAATGCTTGTTACCTAAAGTGCTTTCCAGACTTTAAAGTACTATGTAAATGCTTCATCATCATCATTATTATTAATCTATTATTACCTAGAGCCTAGAAGGCAGACTTTTTTTTTTTAACTTGGTCATTAAATCATCAAAATCAGGGCAAAACTCTACTCAACATAAACTCGATATAGTTCCTATACTGATAGAACAGCCCTGTCTGCGTGCCTTGTGATAGCTCTGGTGTCACAAATCATAGCAATGACTTTTGGCAATATGTCACAGTCCTAATTCTTATTTCTTTCTATGCAGGTGCTGATATTATAAAAAATGATGGCATCTACTCGCGGTACTTTTTTTCCTTTACTGTAAATGGTAGATATAGTGTGAAAGTCCATGTCTATCAAGAAAGCCACAGCAGGAGACTGCCCAACTCCATTCCAGGAAGCCACGCAATGTATGTTCCAGGTTACATAGTAAACGGTAAGAAATTTGATGCTCAGAGCCATGCTCATGGGGATGGAATGCCTTGGGAGGTAACAGGTTTCCCCTCCGTACAGGTCTTTAGGCAAATGGTGGGTGACCACTTGTCAGGAATGTTATAAAAAGGGATTCTTTTTCAAATCCTAGTTGGACTTGATAGCTCATTCTATAAAACATTTGAGTGGCATTTTATGTGTCTTGTCTTTGTGTGGGTATCATATTTGTCACAAGTTTGAGGTTTCAAAGCAGACCAAAACCTTGGGGTGTTGAATTAAAGCAAAATGTCTTGAGTACCCCTGGCATGTCTCAATTTCTTTGGTAATGGGAAGCAGGAAGAGGACATGGACTAACTCCATCTCTCATTCCCAAAGCCTCAATTTTATCCTCAATTTTGACTGTCTCCTTGCTGATGAATGACTAAGCAGATGTGAAAGTGTTGTTGACCATGGAGAAAGCCGGAACACGGTCACTTACAAAGGAGCTCTCATTAAAGTGGCCCATAATGGTTTGAGAGACATTGTGGAACAGTGGATAGAGTGCTGACTTTGGAACCAGGATGACCTGGGCACAGGTTCCTGACTCTGACACAGGTTGACTCTGTGACCTTGGGCAACTCACTGAATCTCTCTGTTGCTCTGGGCAGTTCTCTAGGACTAGAAGTTGGAGAGAGGGTGCTAA
The DNA here is from genome assembly GCA_028646515.1 of Pseudochirops corinnae. Taxonomy (NCBI): domain Eukaryota; kingdom Metazoa; phylum Chordata; class Mammalia; order Diprotodontia; family Pseudocheiridae; genus Pseudochirops; species Pseudochirops corinnae. The sequence goes on from CM053586.1 coordinate 329,457,695, forward strand.
CCTACATTGGTAAAGGGAATTTCCTCTTCTGGGGATTCTCTTTTTCCAATGGAATAGCAGGTCCAGTTTCTATCTTCATGGTATGTATTATAATTATCTGGGTTTGTGTGCTAGGCTATTAGCTCCCCAAGAGCAAGGAACTGTGTTTATCTAAATTTTGCATCTCCTACACTGCAGGGGCCAGGACTCTGCGCACAGCAGGCCCTTATAAAGTTTGTTGAATGATTTTTTTTAATGAACAAATAAGCCACAAACTAAAAAGTCAGTCTCTAAATAAAGAATTTGTAAAGTTGACAGGATCACATCCTTGTTCTATGTTCCTTCCTTCAAGGAAAAACACTGTGACAATACAAGAAATACACTTTAAATCATCATCACCATTCCTAGTTAGAAATACAGGCTAATTGAGGGTGTGCTGGAAGCTAGCTAGAAACAGTTCAAGAGTTGATTGTTAAAATTTCAGCATGAACATTTATTTACACCTTGGAAATCGGCACATGCTAAAATCAGGGCTTTATTTATTGTTGTTGTTGCTGTTTTGCTCTCTAGACTAACTGATGAACAAAATGCAGATTAAACTTTAAATTATATTGTGAGCATATTTTTTCCCTTGGAGAGCTGGTTGTTAAACACCAGCACATTCCTGTTCAAGGTACACAGAAAAAAGTTTTAGTTTACATTCTTGTATCATAATTTAAATAATCTAAATAAACTTTTACAAGATTTTTATTCTTTGATTTTCACTGTCCTATGCTGACAAAATCATAGATCTTTTCCATGTTTCTGCATTTGGTAACTAGAAAGGCAATTTAGTAAAACCCATGGTATACACATATACATACATGCATACACATACCCACAGAAGTGTACCACATAGATAGGTATACATATATATGATGTCTATATGGTGCAGTGGAAAGAGTGATGAATTAGAATTCAAAGGACCTGGGTTCAAATCCCACCTCTGTTACTACCTGTGTAACTTTGGGAAAGTCACTCAATCCTTTTGGCCTTCCATTTCCTCATCTATTAAAAAAAATGAGGGGACTGAACTTCATGGTTTCCAAGGTTCCCTCTAGTTCCAGAGATCTGATATGTGCAGTTTCTTAGCAAAGAGCTAAGAAGTTTCAGGTAGATTTACATCAGTTTTATATATGTATATCTATATCTATCTATCTATATATACATACATATATAAAACTGATGTAATATATATGTACTTAACTTAATAATAGGGATGGGATGTACAAGTAACTTAATGAATTAACTTAATAAAGACATGTATATGTATGTACATACACACACAAATACACATACATATATACATATATATAATATGCAATATCTATGTCTTCTAAAAATATCTATTATTCAGTTACATTTAATTCTTTGTGATCCCATTCAGGATTTTCTTGGCAAAAATACTGGAGAGGTTTGCAATTTTCTTCTCCAGCTCTTTTTAAAGATGAGGAAATGGAGGCAAATAAGGTTAAGTGACTTGCTCAGGGTCACAAATTAGTAAGTATCTGAGGCCACATTTGAATTCAGATCTTCCTGACTCCAGGCTTGGTACTATATCTGCCACACCACCAAGCCAACCCTTAATTTCAAGTCATTTAGATAAATGTACTTAGGTTCCATGCAATAAGGCAAGCTAGATGTTCTCTGTACTTATTGAATTTCATATCAGGAAAAAAAAAAACCTAACATAAATAACTAACAAAAAGTTTTCAAAATAACACTAACAAGAAATAATTAAGAAGATGATGGCCTAACTAAATCTGCTGATGCAGAGAGGTCATTGAGTTTTTTCTAATTCCATGACATTTTCTTTTAGTGGAGACCGAGTCAAGTGCTATTTGATCTGGTTTTGCCACCCCAGGTAACATTTGAATGAATGCTCCAAAGAAGTCTACAGGTGATGGTGGCATTTACATGCAAAAATGGGCAGTCCTGGATGCCCCAACAGGTCCCCATTTGGATGTGTTCCTACCCTGTAGAATCATTAACCTAGAAGCCATAAGAAAGGAAGAAGAGATTATTTTATCCTGGACAGCTCCTGGAGATGACTTTGATCAAGGCCAGGGTATGTATTAACTCCCCTACTTGTTTCTCTGAAATGGCATTTCTGTAACTAAACCCATCATTATTTGGCTAAAAAATAGCTTTGTGACTTCGAATTTTAGTAATAGGTTCATTGCATTTGATGGTTGTAGAGGGAGCTGAGGTTTAGAGATCTCTGATCTACAATTCTGTCATCCGCCTCTTAGGTCCAGAAACTGAAAGAGAGACAGACACAAACAGATACATGCATATATATGTAGGGGAATAAACAGATACATTGATAGATACACAGATATATATTCACAGATAGGAAGACAGATGAGAGAAAATAATAATAGAGAACATTCCTCTTGTATGGAGCTTATTATGTACTAGGCACTGTGCTAAGTATATTACAATTATCAAAGAGATAAGGAGATAGATAGATGGATGGATACATAGATAGACAGAAAAATATAGATAGACAAAGGGAGATTGGTAGGTAGGTAGGTAAGTAGAACACTTATTAAGTATTTCCTATGTTCTAAGACCTGTACTAAGCACTTAGCATAAAAATCCAAGGATATAAGACAAGACCAGGAATTTACATTCTAATGGGAAAAGGTAATCATAGGAAGGCAATAGTGATTCTGTTAGGAAGTAGGCTGGAAGCTTGGTTCCTGAGAATGAAATCAATAAATATTTGTTAAGCACCTACTGTGTGCCAGATATTCTGCTATCTAGTAGGGATACAAAGACAAAAGTGAAAAAGTCCCTGTCCTCAAGAAGCTGGTATTCTAATGGGGAAGACACATATCTGTAAATAGGCATATACACCACACACACACACACACACACACACACACACACACACACACACACACACACTACAAGATAATCTTGGGGAATTGGGGAAAGGCACTAGTGGCTGCAAGGGTCCAGCCAAGCCTCGTGCAGAAGGTGAGATCTGAGCTGTCTTGAAGGAAACCAGAGATTTCAGGAGGCAGAGGGGAGGAAAGAGAACATTCTAGGCATAAGAGATGGTCTGGGCAAAGCCATGGAGATAGAAGGTGAAGAATCTGTGAGAGATGACAAGGTCAAATAGGGGAATAATGTGTAAAAAGACTAGAAAGGTGGGATGGGGCCAAATAATGAAGAGCTTTAAATGCCAAACAGAGGATTTTGTATTTGATCTTAGAAATAAAAGGAAGCCAGTAGAGTTTATTGAGTTGTTGATAAGCCATAACTATGTTCCTAAATCAAGGAACTCTTCCTTGTGATCTATGCTCAGACCAATACTCATAAATTCCTCTACTGTTCCTGCCCGCCCCCCCCACTCCCCACTCTCCTTTTCCTAGATTCCATGTTGACCTTGAGGTCTTCCATTTATATGAACTCTTCCTCATTGCACCATATTTCTCAATGCCTTTACAACTCAATCCTCCAATCTGTTTTCTTTTTTTTTCTGATGTTTATTTTCATCATACTTTAAACAATCTGTTTCCTGATTCTACCTGAGAAGACTTTCTATCTCCTTTATACTTTGTGAATTTTTGTTAACATGAAATAAAAAAGACAACTTTTCTCAGACCTGTGCCTATCTCCTATTTCACTTTGTGTCCTTCACTTTGACTCTAGAATCCTCTATCCACTCACTATATTGACAAATACAGTAACCAGCCAACATCGTAGGGCTACAGAACTAGAAGGGGCTTAGGAATGAACCTACTTATTAGATGGTTTTGAAAGGACAACCTTGAATTTTTTCCATTACAAAAAGCTACATAACATGAGGAGGCAACCTCCATATTTCTGTCAAAGGTATAAGCATTTAAGTCTTCAGCTTCCTGTTTTGAGGTTCATTATTGCTACCATGAATGATATGGAGAATGTGGTGTGAACACCTGACTGTCTTCTCAAGTCCAGTTAGGAGGTAGACAATTTTTTTTTCCTTCCTTGCAGTAATGGAGACTCAATGAAGGACTGTATTAATAAACTAATTAGAAGTTTACACTTCTCTCGATAGGAGGAAATTTGTTTAAATATCCCTCCAGATTGCCTACCACTATTTTCAGCTAGTTCAGAAAAAAACTGGGATTAGACCTATGTGTTCATTGGTAGAGAGTGCTGCCAGTGAGAAGATCCCCCCTGTCAAGATAGATGAACACCTCTTTTACAACATGTAGCCTTAGAGCCTTAGCTGGGAGGTTAAGCAAAATGGTTAGGGTCACAAAACCTAGTATATATCAGGGGAGGACTTTATCTTGGTCTTCTTGACTTCAATCTTATCTTATTCAAACTCTTATCTTCTACATCAGCAATTTTCAAGCTTTTTGGTCTCAGGACCCCTTTACCTTATTAAAATTATGGAGGACCTCAAAGGGGTTTTCTTTGTGTGTGACTGATAAATAGATATTTACCATATCAGAAATTAAAACATGTTGGTATTAGTATGAAAATAGTTTTAACCTTACAGATCTCCAAAAAGAGTTTTGGGGTCCCTGAGATATCCCTACACAATACTCGGAGGACTACTATTGTACACCATGCTCCCTCTCATCTTCAATGATATTGCCACATGAAAAGAGGAGAAATAAGATAGATCTGTGGTACAATGGGGGAAATTAAGAGATAGAAATAAAGGAATAATTTCCCAAAGATGGAGTCTTATAGTTGTCATCAATACTAGTCAATAAGAGACTGCATCCCAAAACATCACTTGATGAGAAGGATAGCTAAAGAGAAAGATTAGTTTATTTAATGTCACAGACATTGAACTGTAATAAAGACAGGTCACATAACAGTCATATAAGCTGGTCACATAATAGTTCACCAAAGTCAGGCATGTTTAGTTCGATGATTCACTGGAGAGAATGGTCATTTAGCCAAGGACAACCAAGAAAGATTTTGAAGGTAGTGTTACCATTAGTGAACAAGAACCTATTTACCACCAAACATCCATAAAGAAAAAAGTTCAAAGTGAGCCCTAAATTGCTTTCAGAGGGAGTGGTATTTATGGCAACCCTGGATTGACTATGTGGGCCTCCCAGAAGGCTATATAGTGAGCTCTTCCTGCTCCCTATTTAGCAAAAATCACAGACTTCTCTTTCTCCCACTGCCCTGGATAAGCCAACTCAGTGGGAATAGACGTCACTCAATAACAAGTACAAAAACACACAAGCTTTTTTTTTTTTTAACTGTCTTTGATGTTGATGAATCAGGCTGTTGGCTGTTCACATGCAGCTTCTTATCCAGATCCAGGAATCATGAGGGAGTGTTGCTTTGACATTACAATCATAGGAAATTTGGCTTTAAAAAACCCCACTATTAAAATAAATGAAAATTTTACATATCAGAAAATCCCAGGGTTGGAAGAGACCTCAGTGGCCACTTAGTACAATCTGTACCTGAAGGATGTCTTTTACGACATACCCATCAAGTGATCACCCAGTCTTTCCTTGATAGTTATCATTGTTAGGAAATTCATCTTTAGCCTCAATCTGGTTCTTTCTGACTTCCAACCATGGCTCCTCATTTGGCCCTCTAGAATCAAACAGGATAAATTTAGTCTGTCTTTAATCTGACAATCCTTCAAATACTTAGAGAAAGACATCTATCATGCCCCTGTTAAATCTTCTCTTCTCCAGCTTAGACATTCAATTGATCCTAATAAAGAGTGGATTCAAGGTCCTTTACTATCCTGGCCTCCTCCCTCTGGACAGTCTCCAGCTTACCAATGTCTGTCCTACAATGTGTTTCCCGTAAACTGACCACAATAGTTGATGTATGATCAGGGCAGATTTTGGCAGGATTATCACCTCCCAGCTCCTGGACATTCTTCCTCCCTTAATGCAGCTTAAAATTTCACTGGCTTTCTGGGCCAATTTGCCGCACCATTGACTCCTGTTGATCTTGAAGTCCACTAAAATCAAATGCCTTAGAAATACCGAAGGACAAAAAAAAAAAGAAAAGAACAGAAATACTGAAGGTCTTCACGTCACCCAATCTTTCTGCACCTAGAATCCCCAGCAAAGATCCCTAATTACAGGGAACAGACTGCTGTGCAAATATCTTAGTTAAACTTTAATATCTTCAAGGAAATGTCTTACAGCTCATTATGAGAATATGTATCTTTTTGTTTCTACTACAAAGGTGGAGATGAAAGAGAGAAACTCAAATAATTTTTTACAAGAACAGCTTAAGTCAATACCAAAAATGACCTGGGTATAAAGTTGACTAATGAAAGTAGCTGGAAACCCGTTCTTTCTAGATGAATGTTTGCACTCTGAAGTGGAGGACAGCTTCATTTGATTTCCTCTTAAAGTGGAAAATGAAATAAATGATAGCCTGCTTGGCAGGAGTCTTCTAGCTTCTGCTTGAAGATTCCCTCTCCAGGGAAGGAAAACCCATTACCTCCCAAGGCAGAATATTCCATGGAGGGAAAGTGCCCAGCCAGAAGTCAGGAAGACCTGAGTTCAGACTGAGTTTCAAACACTTAGCTGTAGAATGTTGGGATTTAGAGTGAGAGGATCTGGATTTAAATCCTGATTTTGTGATTATCTATTATCTGTATAAATTTTGGTAATTCACTTAACTTTCTCATTAGTCAAATGAGAAGACTGGATTTCAATTCCCTTCAAGTTATAAGAATATGTTCTTCCTCCTTGCCTAGTCTTTTTAAAATAATGTTTTAGGGGCAGCTAGGTGGTACAGTGAATAGAGCACCAGCCCTGGAGTCAGGGGGACTTGAGTTCAAATCCAACCTCAGACACTTAATACTTACTAGCCATGTGACCTTGGGCAAGTCACTTAACCCCAATTGTCCTGCCTTCCCCCCTCCAAAAGCAAAAATAATAATGTTTCATTGATTTTTTTATGTAATTGTTATCTCTACTGGTGGGTGATTCTGGACAAGTCAATTACCTTCTCAGTGCCATTTAGAAATGCTATATAAGTCTCTAAGTGGCAGATATGTCAATATGCTTTGGAAGGGGAGTTTCCTTAGCTGGAGTGCCTTATGCCAACAAATTCACAAGTCCAGGCCAAAAAAATTTTTTTTTCATTTAGTAGTGCTTTAGGGCTTGCAAAAAACTTTATACACATTACCATATTTGATCTTCACAAGCACCCTGTGAGATAAGTGCTTTATTGAACCATCTTTCATAGGAGAAAACCAAGGCTCAGACATGTTGAGTGACTTACCCAGGGTCATACACCTAGCTAGCACCCGAGGTGGAATTTGAACCCAGATCTTCCTGAATCCAAATTCCAGAGCTTTATCTGCAATGCCACAAAGCAAACTTTTTAAAAAATAATTTATGTAAAAATTTATTTGACCAAAAGGTAGAAAAAGATGATACTATTACATATGGTACATTTGGTAAAGATCTAAATGTAAAGACTGGTTTCATTCAATTTCACATTTCCTAATGTGTTTCTGGGTAGTGAGATGCCTAAGAAATAGGAAGCAATCAAGGAATCAAGCCTGGGATGCTATGCTAGAAGCAGGTCATATTTCATCACAATGTAAACTTGAGTCTCCATTATCTGTTTCACACTGCTATGGAACAAGGAATGCTTTAGCACTGAGCTGTACACAAGGAAACCATTTAGCAACAGCAAACAGGTACTGTCTATTTGATTCTCCGAATCCAGCTAAATCAGAAGGATTTGGGTCTTTATTAAGTTGGTCCCAAAAATAAGGATTAAAATCCCTCTGAAGTAGAAGAAACAGGATCTTCCATTTGCCATACTATGGCAGTCTAAAATAAAATCAAGACAATTCAAATTTTATTCCTCCTTTTATTAAAGGTGCCTTTAATCTTGTATTTCTAGCCAACAGGTTTGTAGACACAGAAGGTGGCATGGAAAAGGACTGGAATCAATGATGGGAAGGACTAGCATGCCACAACCACTGGAGAGACAGACTGCCATATTAATTCCCACGGAACTGCTGGCTGACTTTGTTACTGATGCTCAGCCATAAAGAAGCAGGGAACAGAACAAATGGTGTTCCTTATCTGGAATGAGACTTTCAGTTGCTTTGCAGAAGTCAACTCCTAAATGAGAGAAGTTGGTAAAGTACTGTACTAGTCCAAATATAGACTGATCTCACCTAAAGACCTAAAGGAAAAAAAAAAGTCTAGATATACTATGAAAGTAACATCAATTGTAGGCCACGTTTGGGTTTTAATTTTCTTGGGCCATTATGTTGTCAATTATCTTTTAAAAACACTTTCTCAGTGACTTTTCAGAGGAGGTTTGCCCTGAGGTTCAAGGAAGAGCCACAATAATTAGGTCATTAAAACAATATTTTTCACTATGAATTGGAAAGTCCCCACCTATTTTATGAGATGGTCCCCACCCTTCTGTAAAAAGGCTCAGGGTGATGTGGAATACTTGTGTTCTTAAATTAACCCAGGCATGAAGCAGTAGCTCAGTTGGGTTTCCTTATATTACCTAGAGCGGGGTGGGGAATATGTGGCCTGGCCACATGTGGCCCTCTAGGTCTTCAGGTATGGTCCTTGGCCCTATAGATCCTCAATTGCAACCTTGCAACTGAAGTGAAGTTTGGATTCAGTCAAAGGGCCACACATGAGTACCTAGAGGGCCACATGTGGCCTCCAGTCTGCAGGTTCCCCACTCCCTGGCCTGTAGTGTAACAGAATGCCCCCAATCTTGGAGATTTTGACCTAATTGAATACCCTTTCTAAGGCAGAAAAAATGCAATTTAATGATTAAAAAAAAGCCCAACTAAAAGGTTTAGTGTGCAGTTTGAAAGGAGAAACCAGATTTAAGTGGTGCCCAAAGCCTCTCTGATAACAAATATTGATCAAGTATTCATAATTTGATTGACACTTCCAGTTAAAAAATGCAATAATAGAAGAAACCTCTCACAAGAGATGGGAACAACATGGAGTTCTTGAATTTCTTGCAAACAAAATTCTTCTTTTCTAATTCATATAGAGTCGAGTCCATTTAACGTCCGACCCAGTGTCTGATGTTAAGCCCAAGCCCACTTTCTCTTCTTTGGCCTAGCTAGGCAAGTTTTTCTTCCAGGCCATCAATGGTCTTTTCCAGTTTGGGAACAGCTCTTTCTGCAAACTCAGCCCCGGTCTCAGCCTCTTTAAGTTTGTCGTACAGAAGCTTGATCTCCCCTTTCTTTTTCAGAACCCTTCCCAGGGCAGCCTCCAAGGCTTTCAGGTTGTTGGTGACGTTCTTCAGCTCCTCTTCCAGATCGCCACACTGAGGAGCTACCCCCTCATATTTGCCATCAGCCTCCTCCAAGATATGCTCGGCTCCTCTCAAGTGCATCTTAGAATTCCCACTTTCTCTTCATCCTTCGTTGCCCGTTCTCAGTCGCCTTTATTCCTCTCTCACTCTCAGCAGGGGCCTCTCTGCCTCTTCTAGTTACCGCAGGACTGTGGCCAGACCTTGCTGAGGTGAGCTGTCCAGCTCCCGACGCAGGCGCTGGGCTCAGTCCTGCACTTCATCCGCCTGCTGCTCCAGCGCCTGAATGTGTCTTTTCATCGCCTCGAGGGAGTTGAGGCCGACCTCAATCCCCGGACGAAGGGGATCGGGTCCCTGGGCAAGAGGAGCCTGGGAGCGCTGGAGCTGACGGGACGGGAGCGGCTGGTCTGCCCTGGGGAGAGGAGCCGCCGTCCTGGTTGCGGTGCCCCGCCTCCTTCCCCCGAACATTTTTCCATAGAGGACCTACTCAAATGGATGTAATGATTGCAATTGATAGGTTACCTTAGACTGTAAGCTCCTCGAGGGCAGGGGCTGTCTTGTGCCTCTTTGTATCCCCAGTGTTTACTATAGTACCTATCTGGCACATAGTAGGCATTTAATCAATGTGTATTGATCGGTTGGTGTTTCTAATTTCAGCTGCAAGTTATGAAATCAGAATGAGTAAAAGTCTACAGAAAATAAGAGATGACTTCAGGAACGCCATTTGGGTCAACATCTCTGAGCTGACCCCTCAAGCCGCAGGCTCCAGAGAGATGTTTGCCCTTACCCCGGCGCTCTGGACAAAAGAGCAGCAGCAGCAGCTCGATGGAGAGACGGGAGAGGGCGGCAGCGTCTGCTGAGCCGTCCGAGCTCTGGACGAGGCCTCTCTGAAGGGGCCGGTGCCAAACGCAGTACAAGCAGCCCTGTTTGTCCCCGAAATACTTCTTCCGCTACTGCTCGAGAACTTCTTATCCTCAAGGGTGTTTTAACAGCCGTTGGATTGATAGCGACTGTTTGTCTTATGATATTCGTGGCACATTGTACCTTCAGCAGGAAGAAGAAATCGAGGAAGAACAATCGGACAAAACTATTGTAAATAAAGGTCGGCAGGCAATCGGTTATTGGTCCAACTGTAAAGGACCTTTCTGCTTAGAAACACTGGCTGTGGCATTTTACAACAGCCCACCCCCACCCAATAAGGCACAGGAACAGAACCTGCGATTTCACTAGTCTAGGAAAGTCCCAGCTGAGGAAGTACTAGAGCAAGTCGGAAAGCCCCTGCAAATTGTGGTCCGGGAGAGTTGCCAAGAGCACCCAGAGGGGTCACTATCCAGGATGGGTCAAAGGAGGTTCTCACACTCAGGTCTTCCTGACTCCGAGGCCAGCTCTCAGGCCACTATGGAACACTGTCTCTCTTGACAACCATTTAAAAATAAAATAAACATCTTACTTCGCTATTTCAAGTATCTGGGATTTCAATCAATAGAGGGGATGCCCCCTCTATTTACATAGAGCAAAGTACCTTTCCACCTTGGGAGGTGGCAATTTTAGAGTTCCCGTGGCCAAAAAAGAAAATCCATTGCCCTGAAGTCAAACTGGTGATGACCATCCCCAAATTTAATGAGGCTGTTCCTCAAATGATGGGTAATCACTGAGCTGACACCTGAAGCCTTTCCAGCTTGGTGCAGGATAACTCACAGGAGCAAACTTCGAGAACCCAGATTTCTCTCTGGTGCCATAGGAAGGTTCTGGAATGCCCTAGTGAAAGTAACTCAGTCTAGGGGAAATGCACCACAGTCTTTGATAATACGGGAACCTGATTCTGAAACTAATTTCATGAAGAATGCTTTGCTAGTATTTTTAGTTTGGATAAAAATCCTCATCGAGGAAGATTGGAGGTACCTCAGTAATAATAATAAGAGCTAACATAGTAAAAGGACAGCTAGGTAGCACAGTGGATAGAATGCCGGGGACCTGGAGTCAGATAGACTCACCTTCCTGAGTTCAAATCCGACCTCGGACACTTCCTAGTTGTGTGACCCTGGGCAAGTCACTTCACCCTGTTTGCCTCAGTTTCCTCATCTGTAAAATGGACTGGAGAAGGAAATGGCAAACCATTGCGGTATCTTTGCCAAGAAAACTCCAAATGGGGTCGCAAAGAGTCGGACACAACTTAGAAACAAGTGAACAACAACACAGTAAGAATTTAAAAGCGTTTTACATGTTACCTCATTTGATCCTCACAATCACCCTGGGAGGCAGGTACTATTATTGTCACCATCTTACAAAAGAGGAAACTGAGGCTAAGACTGGTTAAGTGACTTGCCCAGGGTCATAGAGCTAGGAAGTCTCTGAGGCAGGATTCAGACTTAGGTCTCCTGACTCTAAGTCAAGAATTCTATCTACAGGACTACCCAGCTACCTCAAGAACTGGCAGTGGAGAATGAGAAATATTGTATAGAACAGGAGTTCTTAACATCTTTTTTTTTTTGGAGGGGGGAAGGTAGGGCAATTGGGGTTAAGTGACTTGTCCAAGGTCACACAGCTAGTAAGTGTGTCAAGTGTCTTAGAGTCCTCCTGATTCCCGGGCCAGTGCTCTATCCACTACACCACCTAGCCTCCCCTTAAACTCTTGTATCATAGACCTTGGTAGTTTGGTGAAGATATCTTAGATATCTTCTTACAATAATGTTTTTAAATATATAACATAAAATACATAGGATTATAAAAGAAAACCAATTGTTTTGAAATGAAGTTATCAAAATACATTTTTTAAAAACAAGTTCACAGACCCCAGACTAATAACACTTGCATTCTAAAGCAGTGTACATAAACATCAACTTAAATTTCATGGGTAATTAAGTAGTAATGTAAATTAAATAATCATAGAATATTTGCCCATTTCCATATGAGGCAACTAGGTGATGCAGTAGATACAGTGCTGGGCCTAGAGACAGGAAGACTTACCTTCCTGAGTTCAAATCTGGCTTCAAAGATGTCTTAGTTGTGTGACCCTGGACAAGTCACTTAACCTTGTTCCCCTCAGTTTCCTCATCTGGAAAATGAACTGGAGAAGGAAATGGCAAATCACTCTAATATCTTTGCCGAGAAAACCCCAAAGGTGTCGCAAAGAGTTGGACACAACAGAACAGAAACCTTAAATTTATTCTTCCATAGAAGCATGCTCAGGGAGAAGAGGACTTGTATAAGAATTATATGTGATATAGCCAGACAGGAGGGAAAAGGTAGGAAATAAAAATAACAGCTGGTGTTTCCATAGTGCTTTAAGGTTTCCAAAGGGCTTCCTATCAGTCCTCACAACAATCCTGTGTAACAGGAGATATTATTATCACCATTCTACAAATGAGTAAACGGAAGCTGGCAGAGGTTAAGTGACTTGCCTAGAGTCATACGGCTTGTAAGTGTCTGAGGGATTTGAACTCAAGTCTTCTTAACTCCAAGCCCAGGGTCACACAACTAGGTTAGTACTTGGAGAAGGATATGAACTCAAGTTTTCCTGGTTCTGTCTAGCATTCTATCTTCACACCACTTACCCATGAGGGAGTATATACACAGGAAGCCTGAGTCAGTCTGCTCAGGCAGCCAGCTCCTGCCGTGCATCAGCTAGCATCCAACAGTAAGAGGTTATGTTCATTGTCACCTGCAACCCAGTCCTTTAACACCTTGGGTGCTGTGAATATCAGGCCCTTCTCTACAGGTAAGTCGGCCTCACCTCAGCAGCCCCTGTCCTATGCAATATGACAATTACTATGTCAGCTAGAGAGTGCTGAGACTGGGAACTTTGTTCCCCATGCCTCCTGCCACAAATCACAGTCCAATCCTTTCCCGTCATCCCCAAGGATATTTTCCCCATTCTAATCACCTCAAGAAAGACAGGAACAAATTTAGAGATGTAGAGAGCAGAGACCAAACAGTATACAGTATAAAGAGCATGGAATCCAGAATCAGAGAACCTGGGTTTGATTGCTCTCTCTGCTACTACTGCATGATCTTGGGAGAATGACTCCTATCAACAACTAAGTCTCAATTTCCTCATCTACAAAATGAAGAAGGTTAAACGGATTTACTGAGTATTTGCTAAGGGCCAACTTTATTACAGTACTGTGCTAAGTCAGGCTTGTCAAACACATCGCCCTTGGGCCACTTGCAGCCACCAAAGGATTTCAGGTGTGACCCGAGGTGATCAACCATCACTGCAGTTGTGCAGGCCTGATCTAAATAGTAGAGATTCAAAGACGAATGAGGCATTTCTTGTCCTCAAAGAGCTTACATTTTATAAAGGGATACAGTGTGTACACAGATACGTTAATACACATTCTATACAAATTAAATATGGAAGGACATAAGAGAACACTAATAATCAGTGGGATCAGAAAAGGTCTCATTCAGGAAAAGGCTTGTGGGAACGGAAGGATTCTATGAAGCAGAGATGAAGAGAACAGAGGTTCCAAGCATAGAGGTCAGCCTGACCAAAGGTACAGAGATGGAAGGTTGCACATGAGGAATGGCAAAGAGGTCATTTTGGCTAGAACATAGAGTACATGAAGGCAAGTTAAATGAGGCCACTCTGAAAAGAAGACTTGGGAAGGGCCCCAAAAGGCCAACAGAGGGGCTAGTATTTTGTCTTAGAAATAATAGGTCACTAAAGTTTCTTAAGCAGGAGAGTCACAGGGTCAGACCTATGCTTTAATGGACAGCTGAGATGGTCTCTTAAGGTCTGTCCAGTTCTTAAATCTATGATCCCATGATTCAGTGAACTATATGCTAGGATAGACCAAACTGAATGAGGATCTATCAAACATGAAGAGGTAGGTCTTGATAGAAATATTTGTGTCTGCTGGTGTGGGTGGAATACAGTGGAAGTAGTCAGAATGTGATTAGGCAAAGTAGAATTGAACAGACACTCTGCCCTGGGATTTTCTTTGAGGGAAACGGCATGAGGTAAGAGCCTTTGGTATCAGCATCTAATGTTGGAGATAGGTGTCCATTTGGCTAGTATGGCTGATTATAACTTGTGCTAATAACTCTGGGGGAGGAATAAAAGGGAAGACAGTCAAGCCCACATGCCTTCATTCTCTTTTTAGCGCCTTCCTCATACAATAAACACTTTATGACTACATGAGCTGCTAGTAATGAGCACTAAATTTGGAATTAGAGGACCTGAGTTCAAACCCCAGCTCTGCTGCTTACTTCTCGTGTGATCTCGTGTGACAAATTTTCCTTCATCTACAAAATGAGGGAGTTGGACCTTACAATCACTAAAGTTCTTTCTAGTTCTATATCAATTATTTTAAGTTGCTTCACATGCTTTCATTCTTCTGTGAATCTCTCTTTTATTAATATTTCTGCATTATTGTCTTAAGGCATTTGTATTAATGAAGAGCAAATTACATACACTAAACAGCCAAGGTTAATGAGATATGATGGTAACAGGTCAACTACTTCAGATAAGTCAGATAAACTGGTCCAGAGCACACCCATGGGAAGGGACCAAAGAGGGAGCTCAGGGATCTGTTTTTTTTAGGGTACAGGAAACCAGTGTGTAACGTCCAGAAAGTAGACCAGCAAGTCAGATCTCTGCTAGAGCTAAGTATTCAGAAAAAGCAGATCTAGGTAGGATTTTCCAAAGATGTCAAGTGAACTGCCTCAAAAGGAAATGGATGTGGATTATAGATCTAGTTTACCAGTTGTATTGTAGATTATGGGAAAGAAATTACTTGGCAGGGGAGCAGAACCGGTTACGAGGGCTTAGCTGAACCACATGTGTCCTCATGTAGGCAGTTCTATTCCTTTGGAAAGTCTTTCCTTCAGGTGTGACTTCCTTGCAGGGAAACCTGCCTCAGGAAGAATAATAGGAATAGAAGATATCTATGGCAAATGCCTCCAGGGCTGAATCCACCTCACAAAGTTCTTTCCTAGCAGTAGTGTTGACTCATTTGTAACAAGGTATGAGAATGGATTTATATACTCGTTTTCTGTACTTTTTCTGCATAAAAGTATGAATCAATAATTCTCTTTTGTTCAGCCCACAGCTAGAAAAGTTCTAATGATCGGAAAGATAATATATCTCTCTGTATCAAAAATATATAAATATATGTATATATACATATGTGTGTATGTTTGTATATATGTTTAACTATTTATTTATTTATGTGTTTGGGTTAATAAAAATCAAATTACAAACACTAAACAGCCTACGTTAATAAGACAGTAACTGTGTGTGCACACACACACATACACATATCCATACACACTGAAAGATGGCACAGTAGTTAGTGAGTACTGGTCTCGGAGTCAGGAAGGCTTGAGTTCAAATCTAGCCTCAGACATTTACTAGTTATGTGGCCTGGGCAAATCCCTTAAGTTCTGTTCGTCTCAGTTTCCTCCTCTGTAAAATGGAAACACTTACCTCCCGGGTTGTTCTGAGCATCAAGTGAGATCATTTATGGAAAGGATTATGTGCAGTTCCTGGCACATAGCAGACACTATATAAATTTTGGCTATTACTGTCACATGTAACTCAGCTGAAAACCTCCCCCTTCTCTCTCCTGTCTGCCTTATTGCCTATGGCTTCACCCCCAGCTGTCTCTGAATGCTAAAGCACATCAATCAGTGATACAATAGTTGACTCCATTTTTTATCTTAGATAAATTAGTTTTTAAAAATGAAAGAAAATCAAGCTCTTAAGAAACAAAGATTAGGGATGAATGCTCAGTGCTCAACTGGGAGAGCACAAGATTATGTGATGCAAGGACTGAATAAGTAGCAATCAGTTCTATTTCTAGCAAGAAGAACAGCTCTGGTCACTCTGTGACTCTTTATTCTGTGTGGCTTCTGTACAACTAGACTCCAGGCTTGGTCTCAGTATCTCACCATTCTCTCTTCTGCCAGGTTGTGGCAGGAAGCAGCCCCAGCAGTGATAATAATGGCAGCAGGCTGGAACATCAGAGTAGAGATGCCCATCACCTTCCCCTCACCACCCGACCACCCATCTTTTTTGAACATACATGTCACTGATGACTGACATTCATTACTCTTATTCTTCTTTTGAAGTTCCTTATTTGTTATGTAACTGGAGGCCCAAGTGGCTCCTTACAATGAGGACTAATGCTCTGGACTCAGGGAGCCCACATACATTCTGGAAACAGCCTGAACTCAAAGAGAAGGCATCACGCTTCTCTTCCTTTCTTGGTTCATTATACCCCCACAAGATACTTCTCTGGGGAAAACCTCTAAACAGAGCCTAGTATGGTTCTTGTCTATAGTCTTTCCAAAAGGGATGAGCAATTATGAGGCAGCTGTTTATTTCTTCCACAACTGAAAAAATGCCCCTTAAGAAGAGGGACTTTCTTTTGCCTTTCTCTGTATCCCCGATACAGACCCTTTTCAGGACAGTGCCAGGCACATAACAGGCACTTAATAAATGCTTGCTGACTTGACTTAATCACCAGCTTTTCATTATCCATAACTTATATGAATAGGGCAGGATTCAGTAGTTTTCATTACATGCCATGTATTTTTCTCCTAGCTTTATATTATATTATATTTCTTTTAGCTTTATATTAATTTGGATCTTTACTTTAACAAAATGGTATATACAGACTGTATAACTGTATCCAGACAGGTTGATTCAGCACTGATGTCTGTGTCCATAAGTCTTCTCTTTCTGTCTGTAAAAATACATCATGTTCATTTTTTGTAACGTATTCTGTGTTCACTATATTCAATGCCTAGAAATTCTTTTCCCACAATGTATGGCATCCTTGGTTTCCCTCCTTCCTTATTCCTGTTTTATATTTTCCAATGAATTTCTTGATACCATCAATTATTTCTGCCTTCATATTGAAGTTGTTGAGTATCAAAGTCCATTTTGATTTAATTTGGAGGGTCTTACTAAGTTCCTGGAAGAATTGTTCTCCTCATTCCTCCTCTGACATTGAATAAGCCTATAAGCCACAAGGAATCTCATGGCAATCCTTTTGTAAATATTTATCACGAGCACCACAATATGAAATTACTAAATGTCCCACAGAATTGTCTTTCTTGTTGCCTTCAGGAATATGCTAAAACGAACTCAACCTACTCCTTTCTTCACCTCTCCAAGGAATACCTGTGAGGCTTCCTAATATTTAACTGAAACTTTCTCAGAGAAAACAAAATAAGCTCTGCCTTCTCTCTGCTGAGAAATTAGATGACTTGACCAGGGTCACACAGTCAGGATATGTCAGAGGCAGAATTTTGACTCAGGTCTTCTTTGTTCTAAGACCAGGTATACCATGTCACACCTTGGTACTACAAAGATATTAATTAATTAAAAGGAAGGTTTCTAGTATGTTGAATAGACCTCTATGGGGGATTTATGGAAGGACTAGAAAAAGAACAACACAAAATGAGGAGATGTTAAGATTATTGTCTGTATCAAGAAGAGGAGTACTCATGTACATCCCCCACCCCAATCCCAAAGCACCAAACTAATGAAAAAAAAAAAAAGGAATGATGGACAATCCACTAAGCTCTGTACCTTCAGGGATCAGTTAAACTGTGGTTTTGCCTTTCCTTGGATAATCAATATCACTCATATCCTATGCTCTCTGTTGGTGCTTTAATTTTTCGGTAGGGCAAGATGGATCTCCCAACCACCGTGCCTGTGTATCTCAAGTTCCAGTTGGATGTAGTCAATAATAATAATAATAATAATAATTGCATATATATATACGTAGATACATATTCATAACA